>VZRM01005908.1:165002-533121 GCA_013397955.1 Grantiella picta
AAAAAGAAACGAACATTACACAAGAAAGCAAGGCCTGCACTCTGCAAACTGCCAAAATAGATGGTGATTTATTAATCACTGAGAAAAACTGTGCCCATGCAACTACTCTCTCCAGTGAGTTATACAGATCAAGAGGACAAAACTAAAGCCAAGTCTTTAGGATAGCCTACCATCTGACTTTACTAGGTTTAACTAATTTACACCAGCAGCATGCCTAGGTCTTTGCTATGACACTTTCATCCCTTTAAATCACTAATGCACAATCCCAACACTCATTTTAGATAACGTTTCTAGTCTGTGAAAAAGCTAGATACACTGGATATGTATGCATACAAGAACATACATGTATTATAAAGACATTAGAGAAACTTAAGTTATAATGTGTTCAAAATTGCCCTCCCTTACTTGCAAACATAATGATGTAATCAGCCCATTAGCCAACAAAATGCAAATCTGCGACAGTAAAACTGCCTTACTTGATTGTTTTGGATTGCAGCTTTACATAGTTTGGAAGTAAGACACCTTAACCTGTAGAAAGCTATGCCCTTCACCTAAACCTGATGTTTTTGCATGTGATACATTTTGTGGGAAGTTGTATTTTGTGGGGGCAATATCTCATACCTGAGGCAATGCCTAACCTGATGCTGAGAGCAGGCGAGCAGCTCTCCTTAGCTACAAAGAGCACAGCTTCAGGGGTTAATCACCGGGGATTGTTTGAACAGAGGCACATCTGGCACACCTCCCCACAGAGACCAAACAAATCATTTCTAATCTTCCCTTACTGTATCAGGGTCTGGGTCTCATCCAGTGCTAATTTGCAATTTTGCTGTGCATTCCATCATTTTTACAACACCACGTAGTTAAAATACACAGGTTTACATTTATTCCAGCAGAGCTTTAAACTGACAAAAGACAAAAGAAAGTTTATTGCCTTGAAGAACAATCACCTAGTACTGTTGTTTTTAAGAATACATCTGTGCTATTTTTCAGAGCTACTGAATTGTGCAAAACCAAGTGTGAAGAATAAACAGAGCAAAATGTGGCAATACAAAATGTATGTTATTTGAGATAATAGAAAGGGTAAAATGAAAAATGATACTCTTAGAAGTACCAGTTCTATAAAAATTTCAAACCATCAATTTTACATAGCAAAATGAACAAAGCAGCTCTACAAGCAAGGCAATTACTTATTTCTCTTTGTACTAAATGCAGAAGAAATGGAATAAACAGAAACATTGTTTTTGCACTGTGAACATAAAAGCTTGAAGTTTCATATGTGAAAAGACTTCAAGCCTTTTCCCCCCTTTAATTATTTTTTAATTGTTCCACTCTTGCTTTTCATCTGAACCCCACCAAGGGGCCACTGTGGTAGAGATAAACAGGTGAAGCTTTGACTAGGATAAAATCCAGTACATTTCATTTGAAAGATTAAGAGGTACAAAGAAAATAAAATCCTCTGAGAAGTGTATTGCAAGGCATCTGTGTCAAGCAGGGTAGGAAATATGACGGTACCACCCAGCTGTGCTAGGCAGAGGATCATAAACCAATTTGAGATTCTATCTCCTAGTTTCATCTGTTAGCATATGTCCTGTTTTTCAGGGAATAACCTAATACAATTTAGAGGTAATAAACTGTACAAGTCTTTGAACAGATTATCACCTCACCAAAGAAATCAAGTCATTATGTATATTCAGATGTATTCAGGGACTCTTTCATCATAGAGCAATATTTCTGCTATGCATCTTGGGAGGTACACTGCATTTTAAAAAGTTGCTGTTCTACAGTTGTACTCAGGAACTGGTGGAGAAGCAGGATGAGGGTCTTTATTACTGAACTGTTAAGCTGTGGCAATGCCATCAGTCAGTAAAGAAAACTCCCCAGTCTTTCTGAGATTTTCATATTTCTCCTCCCAAAGCAAAGAGGAATCAGGCTGGACACCTGAAAAATGGAAGACTGTTTTCATGAAACTTCTACAGTTTGTCTGCTGGCACCATACCCTATTTTGCTAGAAGAAATTGAGATGGTGATAAATATCATAATACTGAAAACTTTACATCTGGAAAAAGAAATCGTTTCCATAGACCGCAGTATTCAGTAATTCTTCATTAATTGTCAGGAGAAAGTGTAACTGGCCTTTGCATCCCCACAGCAACAATATGAAAGTAAGCTGACCCACAGATAGCCCTCCGTTCACTTTGGAGGAGCCTAAACATTAAGAGTTAGTTATGGAAATGTTACTGAACACAATTCAAGCCATTGCTCACACTTTACACTGAGGAGACTGAAAAGAAGCTGTAATAATGTGATACTAAGATTCCAAAGTGGAAAAGATAAATGACATTTACTGAGCAACACCACGGCTTCTGTATATTTAATGATACACACTACAGAATCTGCTAGCATTTGCCAAGAAAGTGATATATTAAACAGAAAATTGGTCAAGTTAATAATGGTAAGAGTTTGTAATTTAACCTTTGAAACTTCACTATTACAAAAAGGCATTTATATACGAATAAATGCACACACACGTATATCTGAATGGGCTCATATATAATGCTAAGCCATACTAGTACTTGTCAGGGAAGCTAAAATACACATTATCATTTCTGTGTAATTGTCTACAAGAAGAAACAATCTACAACAGAATATTTACATTTCTATGGATTTAAATATACAACTTACTGAAATATTATAAACACAGGGATGTTTGCAGGCAATTTTTTCTGTCTATGCAATTATTTTTACATTATTTCACATCATTTTTATGAGTGTACATATTCTAGACTGCAAATATATACATATGCAGGCATTAAAATATATATATAAACAAAGACAATGTGTATCTACATTTTATGGCTAAATTTAAGTGGGCCAGATTTCAAATAGTGTAAATTACTTACTTCTCACAAAAGAAATTGCATTCTCAAATCTTGGCATGCCTAAAGAAGTGACAGTTTATCTTCAAATTTTTAACTATTATTAATATGATTTCTATAAATGTGTAAGCTAATTAAACATCATTATGACCTGAAAATTTTTGAGCACAACTATTTCAGTTTCTATAACTAGTAATATCTTGGTTAATAAGCTTCAGTAATGTGAGGTCATTTAATTCTGAATTGGAGCAGTTGGTGGAAGAAAAGTCAGTCTGTGGCACAGTGATGTTTCATTCATCCTGCCTTATAAAGGCAAAGATTCACCCATTTCAGATACATTTCAAATTGTCTTATGTATCAAATACCTACACATTTAAATACTTACACACTATTGAGAGATATATTAACATTTATATTGACTATTAAAATGCATATATAGACTTGGGAACAATAAATGTTAATTAACTGCATTTCTAAGACTGTACAACCTCATCTTGAAAAAAAAACCAACTTTCCAGTTCCTGGAGTTTCCTAAGCACCTTTGAAAAATATGAAATTCTATGTCTGTATTCCCTCTAATACAATCAGCCTACCAGCCAAGTCACAGCAGGCATGACTTTGACCCATTTAACAGGTGATCTATACAGTTTCTACTGGAGAGAGAAGAGCCCTGGAAAATACAGAGTTAAAAGGCAAAATAACTAGAAGCAGGCTTTTGTCTTCTAGGAAGATGCAGATTTTTAACATCTGGAGAAGAGCTATACACATAATAGATAGCAACCTTTTTCTGGGCACTACATGCTGCTCATCAAGCTTGGCATTTCCTTTGCAATAAATGTTACATATACTGGAAAAGACGACACAGCAACCTCTAAAAATGGTTTGTGATGAAGCAACAGGAAAACGTAGATGCATTTGCATGTAGGAGCAGATTTTTTGGGATGGCAGCCACAGAAAACAAGTAACAAAAACTGGGACAAAAGTGAAGCTTATACACTTAGATGAACTGCTCAGGTGAAATCCAAGCTGTCACAAAAACATTTTAAAATAAAAGTGTGCTTACAATAAAGAAAATATTTTGCTAATGAGCTGTACTTTAGTTCTGTACAGCCAGACCTTCATCTCATAAAATGGTGTAAACTTTATGGGATGAAATGAAGCAATGTCATGTTGAACTGAAAAAATACCTGCCTACTGTATTTTTGGATGCCTATAAAGTTGATTGTTGTTAAAGAACAAAATAATGATGGTACATAAACCCAATATTAATTTACAAAGCAACACTAAGATGAACTTTATATAATGAATGGGCTTTATGGTATCACACAGATCATGTAAATATATTTACTAACAACTGGAGAGATTAACATTTTTAAAGAAATGATCACTCAGTGCTTTATAGTTTTGGAAGTGTTTTCTTTTATACTTCCAAGAGAGAGTGTGCTTCAAATTTGCCTTTTTTAATATCAAGTTTTAAAAAATTTCTTAAAACCAAAAAAATGTATGTCATATATAAAAACAGGAAATGCTTGCAATGGCTTTTTTCAAACTTTAACTTCAATATGCTATAAAAATAGTTTTACAGGGTGATTATTTTCAGTGTTCAAATTCTTTACTTTGTGAATTTCCCATCTTTCATTAGAACTGCATGACAATGTTATCTCTTTGACCTCTGTTCTTTAGTAATCTTTTTGATGCTTGTGTCTGTAAGCATCAGTGTTACGGTATTCCAAGTAAGGCTATAATAATGATTTAAAGGTTTAATAGAATTTGCTGTATTTGCCCTTTACCCTGATCTCTTCTGAAAGAGGGTAGGAGGGATTTATACACTATTTCAGATCTTTCTCCTCAGTGCCTCAGATCCAATTCCCTGTACAGGTAGCAGAGAGAGCTAAACTCCAAGTTTATGTGATGGGGACAGAAGGCAAAGGGATCTTAATGATATTCAGAATTATCATAGGAAAAGCAGGCAAACAAATATATTTCTCCCTAAACTCTGAATGACAAATATAAACTTAATGGCAGCACGAAATTTTAAATTTGTTAGAAAAAATGAAACAATTAGTTCATGAAATATTACTTGCTTCCTGGCCTTCAAAAATGACTGTAAATCATCAGAAGGTGTTTGCACTATAAATATGCTAATTATGCCAAGACAGATGATAATGGTGTGAGTTGTATGCAGTAGTAAGTTGTGAGAAAAACATAAAATGCATTTATTAATAAACTATTAAAGTTGCTCCAGTGACAGAAAGACACTTGCCAAATCTACTAATGCTACACAGGAACAATTTTCTCATTTCTAGATTCTGAAAAATGCCTTCTGAAACCATAGAGAAGGTACATCACACAGACAGCAGATACATCAACTACATCTGCCCATTTCAGGGAGATTCCCAGGGCTGGCATAGCATGCAAATAAGCAGCAAAGAATAACCACTAAAAAGGAATCAAACCAGTCCGAAAAGTCCTAAAGAAGTGGAATGCTCATTTCAGGACCACATTTTAAAGGCTACAGTTTCTGGGGAGACCAAACAGTTTTACATTACTCTTAAGAAAACACTTTAAAGTGCATTTTCTAAGAGAAACTTAGCATTCTGGATTCTGAGAAAAACGGTGTCACCAGAACAACTACAACCGGGCTAACAAACTAGCTGTTTTTTCCAGGAATCTTATTCTGACTGAAGCTTATTCTGATATGAAGAATTCTCTGATATAACCCCACCTGCAACCATGAATTATACTTCTTACTATAAACTAATGAGATGGATTATACATTTTTTCTTTCAAGCTTGATACCCCTGTAAAAATTTTAAAGGTCTCTCTATCCAAAATTGTAGTTCTGTCTTTGGCAGAAGTGCATCTATCCTAACAGAAAATTTGCTTTCCAGGCTGAGTGTGTTTAACTATTACTTGAAATACTGGCTCTTTCTTTTATTTTCTGAGGCACATGTGTGTGGACTGAAATGGGATTTAGATTGCTTAATCAATAACAGGTTATGAAGCACATCATTACGAACAGAGTTTACTTGAAGGGAAGAGGACATCAAAACCTGCAAGTGCAATAGCATGATCAGCAGCTCACCCTCTTGTTGCCCAAATAATAAATTACTTCAAGGAAGAGGCACAGAGAGCAAGCACAGTACCTGGATCTGTCATCAAAATCCTGGATTACTACGTATTTGCATTTCATGAATGCTGGATTTTTTATTATTATTAGAATAAAAAAAAAAAANAAGAGGCACAGAGAGCAAGCACAGTACCTGGATCTGTCATCAAAATCCTGGATTACTACGTATTTGCATTTCATGAATGCTGGATTTTTTATTATTAGACCTGCTGAGAAAAATAAAGCTGTATTTCACAAGTTACAGTGCCAGAGAAAACAGCAGAGACCTTAATTTCCAAAACAGAATTCAAATCTTAAAAGGGGACTTATTAATGTATGTAGCCTGCATATTTTACCATTGATGGTACATTTTGTTAGGAGATTTTATGAACAGTAAGGGATGGCTATTAAAATAGAAAAATGCCCTAATTTTTGAGTCGAAAGTCTGAGGGTGTTGAGCAATATCTGAAACTAGATGCTCTAGCCTACAAAAATACTTCTAAATAAATAAATACCACATCTTGGAGTACAGATCTTGAGCTAGCTCTTTAGGACACTGCAGCATCAGCAACAGTGCAATGGCAGCCAAAGTAAATCAACTCTCCTACAGCTCTCAATAGTGAGATTTTACAGCTTGTGACACTGCAAGCCTTCTGGAGAAGGAGTGTGTGTGTTTGTTTGCATGGCACTGAAAAATTTTGGGTGTCACTGTGATAATGCCAGCGGCAAAGACTTTTGGATTTAATCCAAGTGACAGGTTGAACTATCTTCTGGGAGAGAGGAAATCTAAGCTTTAAAAGCTTAACATTTGCTTGAGTAGTGACAACGTTAATAGGATGTGAACTTTCCTGCTGGAAATAGTTTGCAATTGCTTCAGAAGTGAGCATATCAGCTTCATCTCAGAATTCATCTGTCATTGCTGGATAATACTAAGAGAAACACACACTTGCATTTGATTATCCTTTAATTACATTCATTTTGTTTTGGTTTGTTTTTTTTCCACAGTCAGAAGGCAGCATATACAGGAGGTTTTTGGTCCCTCCTACAGCAGGACAGTTTGCTGCACATTTGACAGCTGCAGTGGGATGCTACTGCTCCACATTTTGCCCCCTTCCTGTCCCTTTCATGGGTAAACAAAGAACGAAGTGGGGAAATAAAGCAATTTTAGACATAGTACACAGCTTGCAAAACACAGGACTAAACAATTTAATGTAGAAGAAGGCTGGAGAATTTGCATCCTGGCAGAACATCCATTAGTGTTACAATTTGTTTTTTCTCCTGTCAGAAGCCTGTTTACACCTTGTGAATTTCCAGGTGATTTCATCTTTTTGAAGCAATTCCCCATTTTGATTTTTTGCAAATATCTTTCACTGCTTTCTGTTTATGGTATTTGTTTTACTTAGTTATTAAGTCTTCTATCCAACTATTTTACTAATATATAACAATACTAAACTGCAATGGGACTGCCTAAACTCATTTCTCCAGGACAAATTGCATTAGCACAAGGCAGTTTTACAGGTAAAAGAAAGTATTATGGCATGTCTTAATGTCTTAATGGCACAGAGCACTCTGCTTTGATCTCTAAAAAGGCATTTCAGCACTATGACTCCTATAACATAAAGCATGTTTGCTGAAAGTAGTACCAAAAATTTGAAAGGATCAGTTAGTAAATTACCTTCATTGTTTAAAGTGACAGTTTATTATCAACCTTTCTTTGAATACGTACTTTCCTCCTTAACTAGAGCATCCATTAAAGTAATGAAAATATGTATTTTGGGACTGGGAAAAACTCAAGGTTTATATATGAAAGAAAGATCTAAAAACCCACATAGAAAAATTCCTAAATCATAATTCTACTACTGTTCCTAAATTCTAGCTCTCAGAGGCAGTCACTTGGATTTAAAGTTGTCTGTAATATAAACTGATAATTTAAACTGCCTCAGTACTGGCTTATTCTCTTAAGTAATTACAGCAAACTGAAGTACCCTTCAGTGTTTCTCAAATCAGAAAACAGTTTTTAGACTTGGCAATTCTCTTCATCGTTACACAAAAATAAATGAGACTTGAATTGGAAGTAATTCCTGAATATATGATTAATTTTGTGTACATTTTATCTCTAAATTATTCTATCATCCTTCCTTAAAGAACACAGTTCTAAATGCATAAGAACAGTATTAGGAGGTAAGGCTGCTGCCTGCCTGAATTTTGAAACCAACAGAAGCAAATTTATGACTTATTACCTTTTTTGGTTTACATGCACATACTTCAGGATCAATCCTTCAGTTTAAAAAACAGTGAATGATTCCACAATCACAACATAAAGAGAATTAAGAGGACTTCGAAAGGCTCTTTTTCAGTACAGCTTTATGTATGCATTTCATATAACTGAGAAAAAAAATCTTGTCTTAGCATACTGTTTAGATTGAAGTGTTTCACTTCACCTAAATCATTTATTAACATACTGCTCCTCCTCTACTCCTGCCTCATGAAACACTCAATATTTGTTCAAGAATGGCATTGTATTTTCAAGTCATCTAACTTTTGATATTTCTCAACAATTTCCTTTTAAAATAAGTAGCAGACAAGCTAGCTGACTGTCCTCAGGAGAAAGGTGGGGTGGAAAGAAAGGATGTAATTGAGGTTATAAGCAAAGCTGGCTGTGACCCAAGAATTCTACCAGCTGAACCACTGAATTAATTGTTGGCTTGGATTCTCATTATATATTGCTGCAAAATTTTACTGCCCAATTAAGCTGGCAATCTAATATTCTAACTACACCTTAGATTTTTTGTACAGTATCCAACAGTGAATTCCAAGAACTAATTAGACAGTCAATGTGAATCCTTGTTCATTGTTTTAATAACTTTTAATGCAAGTCTTAGTTATTTGCTGCTGTCTTAACTCAAAATCCCTTTTAATTCCTCCCTTCCCTCCAATTTGAAGAAACATGGTGGGAGGATGAATGATATAATAATATGACACAGCCTATATGAATGATTCAGTAATTCTTGGTCAATAATTCAAAATTAGGTTTCCAACTAGCAGTTATAAGTTTTCAGATTTACTTGGAAAGATACTCAAATTAGAGATGTGCCTAAGTATGTGATGCATGCCTGGCAATTCTTAGCTGCACGACAAGCAGTCTAGTACACTTTTGTGTATTAGAACCACCACTGGAACTTTGTCAGGTTGCATTTGCCTTTGTAACAGCCCATCAGCACACCTTTCCACCCCCTCCAAGAGCTGCCTGCTAAGTAATGGTTTAGTTCAGCACTTGGGCAGGAGTTAGACTCAATGCATTAGTCTGCTAGGCCAACATGGTTACAAATGTGTTTCCAAATGCTTGCTGACAACATGGCAAATGCCTCCAGTCTGTTAGCCAGCTTTATCACAGCACACGGAGGTTCTTAGCGGCACTGGGAATATAAGGTAAATGAAAACTGTCAATTCAAAACGACTTTTCCTTATATAAATTAGACTCTGTATGAACAAATGGATTGGTACTTGTTTTCTTCCACACTTGGTCAACAACTATACTTCTCAGTTCTGAGCTCGGGTGTCAGGCTGAAAGGATTAGCAGCAGGGAAGAAAGTAAAAAAGGAGGGTAGGAACAAAGGAAAGAATACTTTAGATGCTTTCTCCTCTTGCATTGCTGCAACAGACCAGTACTCTAAACATACTGAATTACCCTTTGCCTGCTAAGGTACCTACTGTGCAATACTCCTCTTAGAGGATGACATGTGTCAGAATAAAACCTTAGCTCAGTACACATTTTGACCTAAAAATCTAAAGGCAATGGTGCTAGAAAATGCAGAGAATAATGAAAAAACATATACTGTAGATGTAAGATTCCTGGCCATGTTGAAATTTTTTTTTTTTTTTTTTGCCATCAATGGTTTTACAGTCATTCTGTGAAGACAGTAAACTTTCATAGACTTACTAATTATTAAACACCACACTTACAGGAAATAAAGCTCTCTGCTTTGATTAAAGTAACATGAAAATACACTCCACTGCCTAACATAAGTATAAAAGCGGTAGCAAGCATGAGATCATTGACCAAATCTCTGTTCTGCTCAATCTATATTGAGCAAACATAATGAAACATGAAAAAATTTAAATGGGAAGAGATACTAAAGAGCACATGTAAGTATAAAAGGATCTGATTTGCAGTGATTTCTACATAGTTAAATAGATTCCAGTCATGCCGTTTCCCAGGTATGAAAAGCACAGTGCCCAAGATTACACATAAAAACTACTGTTAAATAATCTCTGTGCTTTTGTACACAGTTCTCTTAGAGCTCTACGTATTTCACTTGGAAAGGCAGCTTTCCCTGGGAGCTTTAATCAGGAGCTCTATTGTCTATTGATGGTTAGTTGTTGGGGTTTTTCTGAGGGAGGAAAAAAAGAAAGCAGTTTCATTGCCAAGCTAACAATATAAACCACTCAGCACTCAGTGCTTTAATTGAAGCTCATTCCCACTCAAGCTAGTTTCAAATGAACAGCACAGGTACCTCAGCAGTGCTGTAATTCCCACACAGGCTGCCCAAGACCATTCAAGTGCCTGTATACTTAGACAATGCTGTGTAGATAAGCCCTAAAACGTGAAATGATACTGAAATGATACCTTGCAGTCCCCAGGCAGTGCCTAGTAATTGACAATGCAGATTCAGCACAGCAGATCCTGTATACTTATTATGAATAAAAATCCAAAGATGCATGGGTAAGAAAAAGCAGCTCCTCACTTCATACGCTCTGAAACCACTACAGGGAGATTGTAGATGTGACTTTCCCTGGAGCCACCTGCAGCTTTGCCTTCAGCCCTGCTGCTGAAGCCGAGTCGCAGCTTGATGACCCTGCTCACCTCTGCTTCTCTCTCTGCACTTATGCCTCTCCCTGAGGCAGCCTGACAGAGCCCCAGAAACTGAGGTCAAGCCCAAGGCTGTGTTTGGTTAAATGATGCACTCCCTGGGGCCACCCCTCGGGGCTGCTGAACACTGGGCACTTGGAAAATGTAGCAGGATGTGAAACTCTGTGTCTGTCTGTGTGTGTGTGTGTGTGTGTGTGAACTTCTGCACAAGCAACATGCAGGGACATCTATGACATCAGATGGTCATGCATCATGACAGAGCTACACTAGCACTAGTGGAATGTGTGCCTTCCAAGAAATCTCTACTAAGAATTCTTGTATTTGTTTTAATCCACATCCTAGATGAAACAAGAAATGCGTCCCAGACTACATAGTCCCTCTACTCCTGTGAATGTAATCAAACACATGTGAGACAGACACAGTCCTGATGTTTGGGGCAAAGGAAGCAGAGGCAGCACAGTGAAATACTTAATTTTTCTTTTTTCAGTCATGGCTTTGGCCCTTGTACAAAAATTAATCCATTTTCCCAGTAAGTTTTGATTTTTTCATTAATACTTTGAGAATTTGGTCTTTAACATCCTACTGAATTTATTTAGCACATGAATTTGGTGAATTTATTTTAAATTTACATTTCTCTATTGATAGTCTGAAATCAGGAGACTATTGTTCTATGTGTATCATCTTTTTTAATTTCCCTGAGAATACAGAAAGTAAGTATTGAAGTTTCTTTGGAATAAACAAACAAGGTAAAAATATGCTTTCTCAATTTCCCTTAAATAGAGGTATTATCCTAAATTATTCCTGATTTTTTAAGAATGTCGTTGATGTCTATCTTAGATAAAGACATAACTTTAAAGTTTCACCACAATTAGGATTTTTTTTTGCTTTTGAAAATGTACAAATATATGTATGTATGTATGTATGTATGTAACATTTACAACAAATTGACAATACCTACACAGAATAAATGCTGACTGCATCATATTATGGAAATGCCTGTGAAAAATATAATTAATAATAGATAGTTCTCTTCCATACATTTATTTCACTATTTCTGAATATTTTACCAAGGTGTGATTATCTGTCTCATCCTTGTCTCAGGCAATTTTGACTCCTCTGTGGGTTTCAAACTTATTAATTTCAAGTTATTTACTCATTTCTTTCCAAAAAAAAAGCATTGACTGGTGACAAGAGCAATTATTGGGGAAAGCATATTTCCTCTTTACAAGAGAAGTGAAATTGAAGTATATTGACTTCCTGATAGCAGGACAATTCTGAAGGTGTGTTTCTATTGCTACACAGAAATTACTTTACATAGAAGCCAGCTATTGCATTTCATGCTGGCCAAAAAAACCAACAATCCGCAATCAAGAAAAATGTTATAGCCACATTTTCCCATTTAAATTAAGAAATAAAAGGACCTTAAAATGCAGGCATGGATACCTTGCATTCCACTGCCAAAAATGCAAGCCTAGCTGCTTGGTTTGCTTTCCCTTGGCAATTACTTTCAACACTACCCAGGCCTGGACCTTCCACATGCTGCAAAACTCCTCTCAGGTTTGAACTTGCTCAGTTCTAGTGAAGGACAATGACTCCTCGAGGGCTCAGGCTTGGGGTAAAGTTCACACTATGATACAGTGACAAATCTGCCACACTGCAAAATAAAACTCACCAGGTCTCCCAAGGGGGTAGGGTTATCTGACAGCATGAAGTCATTTCTCTGAACTAATTAATGTACTTTGAAGCCAACTGGATTCTGGGGTAAGAGGAAAAAAAGGGGGTGAGGGTGTAAATTCTTACAGACTATAATGAAAATATTTGTTATTTTCCCAACTCTCTTGAGATGGTATCTCTTGTGAAATATACCACTGGGAGCAATAAGAAAAGTGAAGGTATATCAGAGAGAATACCAACAGTGTTCTCAGAAATATCAGGAAAATATCTTTAAGAGAAATATTTGCAAGTGTAGCTCATTCTGGCTAGTACAGTTTCTGAGTCTCCAGGAACAGAGATAGAAATTATGGCACAGATGAGGGATGAATTTAGGGGATGGGGAAGACACTAAAATGTGAAACAATCTCCAAAAAAAAATGATAAGATCGTGCTGTCTTGGATGCTCATCTACAAGCATGGCTATCTGTTGTTCACTTGTTGATTTAGAAGTAAGGCTAATCTGGCCAAAATTAGGCTCATTAATTTTAGACTGCGCTGTTCACTGGGCTGAATGGATTGCTTTCCAGGGCATTGGAAGGAAGCATCGATCACAAGCAGGAGATACTTGTAAAGCTCAAGCAAATCCCACCTCAGAAATCATCTACAAAATACCTGAACATCTGGTTTCTATCTTGAAAAAGCTGCAGAAACACAATCCTGACACACACGTGAAACAGACACTCAGGGCTCTAAGGCAAATATTCATTTCAGAACTCCCAGCACATTGCACAACAGAGACTGAAGAGAATTAGCTCCTTAATCCTTAATTCGTATCTGCTACATCTTCAATAACTCACAATAAAGCTTTCTTAAGACTTCAGGCACAGTAAGAAAAAAGGAAAAGTTTTTTACCATACCAAACTGTAATAAAAAAAACAAAAAAAGAAAAAACAGTTTCAGATTATCAACACATATCAGCAGAATGTTGACGATCTAAGCCACTATTCATCATATCGAGAAGTCATGGCTGTCTGCTGACTGCAAAAGGGAAAACATAACCCCTATTTTTGAAAAGAGAAAAAACCAAGACCCAGGTGTCTATGGGCCAGTCAGTCTCACCTCAGTGCCCAGCAAGCTCATGGAGCAGATACTCCTTGAAACTTTAACAAGGCACTTGGAAAGTAAGGACATGAGTTGTGACAGCCATCAGGGCTTCACTAAAATAAAATCATGCCTGACAAATTTATTGGCTTTTTACAATGGGATTACAGTGGTGGTAGGGGAGAGAAGAGCAACTAAAATCACGTGCTTGAAATTGTGGGAAGCGTTTGACACTGTCCCACATGATATCTTTGTCTCTAAACTGGAGACACATGAATTTCATGGTTGGAGCACTCGGTTGAGAAGGCATTGCCTGGATGGTTGCACTCCAAGAGCTGTGGTCAATGGCTCAGTGTCCAGGTGGAGCTCAGTACAAGTGGTGTCCTCAGGGGTCAGTGTTGGGATCAGCCCCGTTCAGCATTGGTCACTGACATGGACAGTGCGATCAAGAGCAACATTCAGCCACCGATTATCTTACTTATGCAGTGCCAGATGAAAAATTCTACCTTTTGCAAACATCTGGCTCAAAAATGTAATGTTATGGGAGGTTTCTTCCACAAAACACATGCAGAGAGTAAACAAATTAACGAAACCAGTGCAAAGCCACAGGGACTGCGCCTACAGTGTGAGTCGTGCTTCCATTAAAAGGAACAACAATGCAGTTACAATACTTATTTCCTGGATATCACCTCTCATCTGACATTATTTTCAACACATGCATTATTCAAGCTTCACAATACTCTCAGGCTTCAGAATATTTCAATCTGAGTTTGTTTTGCCACCGTAAGTAGATTTGACCATTCCACAACTAGTTTCTCAGGAGAATCTCATTGCAAATTTGTTTACAAATTTGATTGTTTTTTAATTGCTTAAGATCAGTATAAATGAACGAAGATTGCTCTCTCATAGGTATTTGCAAGATGTGTTCATAGAATTCAAAAGGAAGCAGTTCTACATATTTAAAAATAAATACATCTTCAGCTATAGACAACTCTAAAATTTCAGCATTATACAAAGGAATCTGAAATGAACAAAACTATTTCATTATCCTTGTAGATGAAGACAAAGGAAAGAAACTAACTGCATATAAATGAGGAGATAAAAAGTAGTTAATAATATAAATAAAACTGTTATCCATGCGTATCATCAACTTGGTAACTTTTTTGTTGATCATAAATATAAAAAATATTGTTACGTCAAATGAAGCAGAATATCTTTCTGGATTAACCTCTGAAAATAATACTCTTATAATCTGATGACAGAGTAGACATAGCTATCACCTCATTTGACCATTTCTTCATATCCAAATATGAGTTAGAAATTTTCCATGATGGAAAATAATGGAACTTTTTTTATGACTCAAACCCATTGTCTTCCCTGAAGAGAGTCACTACATCAGATGATTACATTCTGTTAACTCAGCAAAAGAGAAAAATAACTCAATTTTAAATTTCTATGCTACTTTTTTTACCTCATATTCCTAACATGATGTATATAAATCACTGAAATGTAAAATAGCCTATTTTTGAAGAAAATAACCCATCAAACCACACAATCCATAAAAACTATTTCTTTTATGCAATAGAGAGTGTAAGAAATACTAAAACCTAATAATTTTATACTGAGCTGGAATAGTCTAGATTGAGGTGAGTCTCTTAAGTAAACAGATCAACAAAGTATAAATGTTCTACTGTGGATAATTATTCCTCTATATTCAACTACAGAGACTAATACATGAGTGTCAAGTCAAATATATTTGATTTATTTTAGACGTAGTAATTTCTGTCTTCGCCAGTTCCTAGACAAACTCATGTACTAAGTTGAGAAAGCATATAAGTACATCTTGCTGATATTTTTTCCCATTAAATTATAGTGTGTACATGAAGAATAAATTATTAAAAGAATGCAAATTTGAGTGCTAGCTCCACTTTAAAAGCTGAAGTATTGATTGATTTACAGTACAGATTTTAACCTCCAAATAAACCAGCCAGATACAAGGGCTAAGAACCCAATCCAAATCCACAAATGTGGGATATTATCTCTTATATTGGTGCTGCAAGCCTAACCAGTGCAGCTTGGAAATATCCATGTTGGTTTGGCCATGGAGGAACAGAGCGAGAGTGAAACTACAGGAGTTCAAGGAGGATTATAACAATATAGTGATGCCATGATCAACATAAAGACTATGCTTGCTTTCATCAGAGAGCTACTGGGATCTCATGCTACAAAGAACAAGGGATTCCAAGAAGAAATTTAAGATATTAGCATAATATCCCACGAAGTGAACAATTCATTACCCATGGAAAGACAAAACAAAAATTTGCTAAAAAAATAGTGGAAGATATAAAAGGGGAAAAAAAAAAAAGACTTCAGTATTTTGCAGGTGTTTTTACTGCATTTAGAGCTCTTTAAGGAGAGGGGGTGGTTTACCCTACCAAACAGGCAGAAAGCCAGTGCCAGTGTGCAGGACTCATCGGTGAGTCTGTAGGATACAACAGTAACTCTGGCAAAGAAACTTCTCTGTTAACCCCCATTTCTTGCTGGTCTGAAGAATACGATCAAAAAACCCAGTATCAATAACAAGACTGGAAGGCAAGAAAGGATATTGGTTTTAGAGATTAGGTTGAAAGCCTTGACATTTCTAGGAAGCACACTTTATTCAACCAGCACATCCAGATGATATGAAGACACAGAGAAACTTCTTCCTCCCAAACCACAAGTATCATTTTTGGAAATTTTTTCCTTAAAAAGCTGAAGAACATATTGCTTAAGACTGTAATCCAGCACAGTTCTTAAAATGACATTACATGCAGGCATATGTAGACATACATACATGTACATAATTTTCTAGTCCAAGACAATACACTAGAATGAAAAATTGAGTATGAAAAAAAGAGGCCATAATCGAATAGTTCACTTTTGGTACTCAGGTTTGCTTTTTTCTGAATCGTAAGAAATGCTAAGAAAACATTTTTACTAGCTGAGAAACAAAACAAAAAGCAACAGGCATGTAATAATACAGCCACTAATTCGTTGCTAAGTGAAAAGTCTTAGCCAAGAGGGACAAAAACTGGCTGAAGAACCCAACTGGAGACACAAGACTGTAAATCATCCATTTAAAAACAGCTCTGAGTGACACTGTTGGCTAGATTTTCCTTTTTGCCATGCAGTGCCTTCTCCTATAATGTTATTGACACAATCATTACTGGAAAACTGTCTGGGAAAGTCGGCTAATGAGTAATTAAAGGGATTGCTTGTCAAAGATGGCATGATGACAGTCTGACCTACCTCCCCAATTTTTATAGTTCCCCCAAACACGTTGGTGTTTTTCTGATTTGTATAATAACCATTATATCATTTAAGTATAATTATATATGTGAGAGAAAGCAATCTTTCCCCAGCATGCATAAAGAAAACATGAATATTAAAACAAAAGCAGATGATTGCAAATGACTTGAAAGAGCAAGTGATTAAGCTTAAATGCTTGTAATTTATAAAGCGCAGGCTAAGCACGTTCACCTACACACTTGTAGAGCTCTCTCAAGCAAACACAAGCCAACTCAGCTCACTAGATATTTTTAGTGTTATTTGTTCTACACAGAGCACTAAAGAAGAGGAAAAAAAAAAAACAACCCACAAAATAATCCTTGTTTTCTCCAGTGGCCAAATTTTGATGGCATATGTTCACAAGTACTACATGAATACTACAAAGACCAACAAAAAACAACTTTGAACTGAGTGTATGATACACATTCCTTTCAGGTTAGTCTGCTATTTGAATATATTTAAGCACTGAATTCTGTATGCTGTTGTTATGCAGTAAAATATATTTAAAGCCACGCATAACCCCGAGAGTAAGAGCAACAGCCTTCTCCTTCCTTCTAGTACAGAATATAATTTCACACATCACTATGCATATTCAGTGTTGAATATGGTTTTCTGTCAGCATTTTTCTTTTTATGTTTCTTTTTTTCTTTCTTGCAATCTCTCCAGGTGAATTGCAGGAATCTGGTTTGCACACAGTACAGCAATACATAAACTGCTTGCTAACTTGCACTGCCCTAATTATGGACTGCAGCTGGATCATACCTCTCACTTGGTCCCAGAAGAATACTGTGGTAAAAGTGCTGGAAGTCATAGTAATTAGTCACATTCCAACAAGAGCAAAAGATGCATTGTTTGAAACAATTTTTTCTTCTTAAGGGAACACAAACTCCCAAACACAAACTGCAACAAAATTCTCTCCATGTGGGAGTTAGTTGATTATCTCTGTGGAGACACTGAATATAATATTCACAGCACACTTTTGGAAAGAGGCTTAGAGTTGGCTAAAAAAAACAAACAGGACAATTGCAGTGGGGCATGGGTCTGAAAATGACATTTGCTACTTCACCACCATAGTTTGTCTTTAAAATAAGAAATGATAATTCAGACTATACCATGATTACAGTGAGTATTCAATATACAGAGAATTCAGCCTAAATAAATGCATGTGTTTGATCAACCATTTAAGACTTTAAGAAAGCATTTTTCTCAGCTTCTTCCTCTGAATAAGCTGTGTGAACTCAGAGAGCCTTGTCTGTAAATGCGAAGATTTTGAATCAGAATAACTTCCTCTCCAATGATTAAACTACAGGTTTAGACACGTGAAAGTCAACAGGTTTGATTCAAAGTGCTTTGATTCAGCTTTTTCATCCTCATTGCTAGATTAATAATGAGCTGTTTTCTTTACTACTGATGTAACTCTAGTTGTCTGTGTAGAGGAACTGAAGCACCCTAATTAGGAGAAAATGAAGCCAATCTACCATGACAGAAAGCACTCCTCAGAACTACAAATTACGTACACATTTGAAATTAGCATGAATAGTTGTGCATTTTTTTTCCTTTGAACACTCACTTCATGACTGATAACTCCAGATGAAGGTGTCACTTGCTACGCATTGTCTTGGCATGCACTGGGGAGGTTCTTGACCTTGCTTGGCCAAGACAATGTACTGTTCTACCAGACAAAGATTCACCTTTTTTTTTCTTTTTTTTTTGGGGGGGATGGGTGGGAGTGGGTTGTTATGATGTTCAAGACTCTTGCTGCATATGTGAAACAAAAAGTCGAGTGTCTCTATTCAACCCTCACTGGCTGGCTTTTATTTGGCAACCTCTCTCTCTCTCTCATGCTTGGTATTTTCCTTTTAATGAATACTTGAGAGTATTGAAGACATTCAGAGATGTCAAAGTAAGGGTCAAAGAAAGTGGTTAAATAGCCAAAAACATTGTCACTGATATCAACATGCCCACAGAAATGTCCAATGTCACGTATCAAACCCAAACAGCCTTCAGGCTTAAAGAATTGATTTTTCTTTTATTAAATAATCCCTGCATTTCCTTATCTTTCTTAAACATCTGTCAGACTGAGAATATCCAAGCACAGTAACACCATGATGGAAGCGTGAAACATTGAAGTATCCTTCCATACAGACTGACATAAATTATGGTCTGTTTTGGGGTCATTGTGAGCATCCCTAACCTCCACTGAGCTCACTAGAGTTTTATAAAGCTGCCTGTGAGTCAAAACAAAGGGGGAGCTCAGACATCAACAGGCTTCACATGATATCAAACCATTCTCCACCTGTCACTGAAACAGAGGCAGAATGACACCTCTGAGATCACATACATTCCTTTTGAAGAGTTTGAGAAAGAGCAGAGCCCAGCTTCAATCACAAACTAAATACCAATCAGTGAAAAAGACTGTTAGTCAAAGCCACTTATCTTGCATAGGAATATCCTAAAGATCTCAACAGTATTAGGAAAGAAAGAGAGAAGCCTTTTTTACCATTTTCCTTCTGGAACTACTGCAACTGTACAATTATTTGTAGTCAAAACAGGCTTTTCATTTTTATTTTCTAATCTTTCTGGTAAGATATGATAATGCACAGGATAAAACAGATTATAGGCTGAGCTGATAGTTCAGTTCTATGTATTGTTCTGGTTGCTGAATTCATCCCTAGACAGAAGTTTTTTGAAGTGCTTATCACTTGCTAAAATTTTAAAAGACTCTGGGCTGGTAATTCCCATAATTCAAATGCAACTCTTTAAAAAACAGACTCTTGAAAGTTTGAAGCTGAAATAAGTTGGCTAAGTTTGAGAATGGTGTCAAAGCAGAACACTCTAAGGCAGAGTTCCCAAACTGACACCATTCACTTCACAATTTTAGTTCCTCAGAGTTATGAGGTTAGAAAATCCTTTCTCTCTGTTTCTTGGATACATCCTTTGTCTTTCTTATGGAAAGGAATCTAAACTTGGGAAAATAACAAGCCACTGAAAGGCCTTCTTCACAAAGCTTCATGGAAGACATGTTAGCATTTGGCGTCTACATTTTCTTTTTTTTTTTTTTTCCTGTGTGCAAAACAAACCCTGTTTCCTCCTGTCCCAAATGTGCCTACAATGCTGCAGGCAGCTGAGCAGGACACTTCACTGGTTCTCACTCCTCCCACCACATGCCCAGGTTTTTTTCTGCAGTTCCTAATGGGCTTTCAATCCCTTCCCTAGCTCCCAATTATCCACTTACTTGGCAGATGCTCAAGCCGTGTGGAAAATGAAAAAGCAATTGTTTTAAAGACAAGAAATTACGGGGAAAGTTAGACGAAAGGCCACAGGATCCAGAGTGAAAGGCGGAGAAAAGAGAGAGAGAAGGCAAGAATAAAAGCAAAGGAATATGCATGCAGACACAGCAAATGAGGACATGAAGAAATCAGATGCAGGCTGAAGCTGCAAAGTTCAACACAACATGAAAAGAAAAGCCTGCAACTATTGACTCCCTGTTCTGGGACAAAACCAACTTTCCTTAGTCTCAGTAGCCACCTGTGGAATTTCTTTAACCCAAGGAAATCTCTATCTTGTTCCTTGGTGAAAAACAAAAAAAGTTTCATCAGAATTCACTGAGGTAACAAATTCAAACATTGTCAGGAGAGATCAGAGCCTGATAACCATGATAATCACACATTTTCCCCTGTAGTGCCTCTTTGATCCAATGCCCAAGTTAGATACTGCCCAGTTCCTGATCACATCTGTGTCATACATGAACCTGCTAGCTACACACACCCTTGGTAAGTAGAAACTGCAAGACAGGGAATGACCAAGAAAATGAAGTTACTGAACAGCACCTATGGAATCTGATCCTTGTTCCCACCATCAAGTCTCTAAATGCAGCAAAGCCAGCAACCCCCAAGGTTTCACAGCTATCCACAAGCGTGTTTATTCTATATTTGCAGGGTTATGTGAGGCATTTAGGGTTTGATTCGATAAGTACAGAATGGTCAGGATTGCAAATGAACTCATCTGGATCCATGTTTTCAAAATTAGAAAAAAGATCCCAAAGAATATTTTTTTTTAAAAATCCACCTTAAAAAAATACATTTTTGACCATTTGTAGTGTTAGCACCCCTTTGTCTCAGTTTTCTACATGTGAAATTGGCATATAACACTGTTGTGACAAAGCCATTCTATGTGGGTGCATTTACTAGACAATAGCACTATGGGACTGAGTTGAGGCTGCAAGAATTTAATTCCACTAGTTCTAAGCAAATGTCAAGCTGTAACAATCTTTTAGTATAGCTGTTGAAATGCAGTTTCTGAACATATTAGCATATGAAACACAATAATGTGCAATTAACCTTTGGAATACAGGCATATTATATATACATGCATATTCTAATAATGTGCCCTCATTTGACCATCATTATATATTACTGAAATATGCAGACAAGAATTTAGCATAGTACCTAGAAACAACATTTAACTTGTAAACATTTTACCATCATAAACCTACAAAAATTAATTCCTTTTGCAACTGCTTTCCAAATGCATATGGGATATCTCTACCTAACATTTTCAAAACACTGTGTGGTTGCTTCTGAGGCCTCAGAATGGAAAATAAGTGATTGTTTATCTTTTGGCAAACTGAATTTTATACAAACCAACATGCTTTCAGGACTGCTTAGGAGAGGAAAAAGGCTGATGTAATCTGATTAGAAATTTAATGAGATTATGCATGCACAAATGCAGATGATTTCTATTTAACTGAGAAAAAGGAGAAAATATCCATCTTGCCACTAATACCTATAAAGGAAAAATAATAAAAATCACTTTTTTCATGTGCTTTTCCAAAAACTGATAAGGAATGAGATCATTTATCTGGCTGCAACTTCTGCTAAAGTACAAAATGACAATACAATTAATAACTCCTCTAACTGTCACAAACTGATTATACAAATTGCCTCCATAGCAGCAGCATCAAACATTGTCTACAATCCACAAGAGCTGTGTGGAAGGACAAATAACCCAAGAACTCCAAACCTAGCACTGCATAAATGACAAAATGTCAGAGGTTCCAAGCAAAAATTTCTTACCCTGTCTTTACAGATTATCACCTGTCTATGAACAGGAAATTAATGAATTTTCTCACCAACCTAATGAAGGGAGATGAAGATGGCATACACCTTTCCTTTGCTAATCTCTGAGCCAAAAAGCACTGTTACAAGTGACAGACAAAGGTCAAAATGAGAGAGCGCCTCAGAAAAATCTAGTGTTCTCTTAGAGCAATAATCAGAGCAAAACTATGATGAAAGAAATCCTAGTGCTGAGGGGGAGGCGGGGAAGCAATTAGAACACATTTTTAAGTTACCTTATTGTTTTAGATAATGATAAAATAGAAAGAAAGAAAGTTGAGCTTGATATGTAATAGCTTAATTGTCATTCAAATGTCAAAAGACAAACAAATGGGGATCTAAACAATCCAAATTCAAGACTTGAAATAAATACCAAAATAAAACTTGAACTTCCTCAACATCCAACCCATTTTGCATTAATACCATGCCCAAAACATTTCCTTTTTCCATGGTGGTCCTGAACATACATTTCGACTCTGGGTTCATTTTTCCTCAGAGTTTCATTTTGTTTTTTAGGATGAAGTTTGACTTCAACCCTATATAGAAATAAGGGTTAGTCATTCATCTGAGATTGCATAAAGACTATCTATAGGGGGTTTTGGTTTTGGATTTTTTTTGGTATTTTTAAAGATATGATTTTTCTACTACAAACCTAGATAACAGCCCATTAAAATGATACAGTTTCAAACCCAAAAACATCATCTTTGGAAACTAAATTTTACTGTTTTTATTGCAGATGGGCAAGGGGAGTAAAAAAAAAGAAGAAACAACACCTAATGAAGCAACAGAGAAACCAGTCCAGCCCTAACTGTTCAGGCCACTTGAATGACTGTTTGATCCCTTTGGATCCTATCAGAAACCTGCAAATTCAGAACATTGTGATCAATCAAGATAAACCTGGGGAGATTCTATCTTCTTAGAGGCACATCAAACTGGAAGTTAAAACCAGAGAAATCCAATCACTTTAAAATGGACATTTAAAATACCATTTTTAAAATAAATATGCCAATTCAGCTAGATCATCATGTATACCCAACTTAAGGCGATGAGAAAAAAATTGCAATCACATAGAACATTAATATTTAGATCAGTACAGTGACAAAATGACACAACATAGCTGTAAAGTTAATTATTATCCAGTTATAAAATTAATTTTACAACCTCAGGCCACTAAAAGATCAGAATTTTCTCAAGTTTGAACTGAGGCAGTAATCCCCTTCTCTATAACCACTTGCCTTGAAGAGCAAACTTTGCATGAACCAGCAGCCTGTTTAGAGGCTGTGGACAGACATCTGCTTTAGATAATCACAGCTTGTCAAAGTTTGAGTTTCCTGCAACAGAAAGTATTTTTTCAGTGGAAGAGACAGGTGAAGTCTAAAATCCCTCTCACACAATTCCCCAAGGATTGACAGCTAAGGAGCTTCCTCAATTATGGAAAAGCAACTATTTCCCACACTACTGCTAGACGGAGCTGTTCAGTACAGCCTAAGCCTTGAACATTCCTGGCTGATACATGAAGATCTTTTGTACCGCTTACTAGAATACCAGGGAAGATTTTCATTCATGCTTTGTTAACAGAAAAAATGACAGCAGAAGAAGTAAAATACAGACAGACTTTTGGATGAATTAATATTTGTTGTTACCCTCAGAAAATTAAAAAATTCTAAAATCTAAAAAAATGCCAATGTGACCACTATAACCACAGTCTTGGTGTTTATGGGAAGTACTATATATTGCAGAAGTCTGTGGCTTTTACATATGAAGATTGTTTGCATAATTCCCTTCCTAAATACACAATTAACTATCTCATACAGCTGCTACCAAAAAGCTGCTGACACTTCCACTAACTATAGATATAATGTTATTACCTTTGAAAGTGTCTTTGAGATGGCATATCACTTAGAATGTCAATATAGTATAATGAGGTATTGAAATCCTGGACTGGATAAAGACATGATGACTAAAGACAGGCAAAGACAGATGGCCATGGAAAGTACCAGTTCTGCCACAAAATTTTAATACCTATTCAATATTTTAATCTCTCAGGAATCCGCCAAACTTCTGAAATCACCACAGTACTTTGAAGACAGTAGACTTGACATTAGGTAAAGAAGGATATATGCAAATAGCTTGCACTTTCACTACTGTTGTCTTTTTATTTAATATAAAATATAAACTTCCTGCCTTTCCTTCAGTTTGAAATATTACCCTGTTCAAAGCTGTTGAATTTCTATTCCTAAATTGTATCATTGTGCATTTGTAGTGTAGAGGGTCAGCTATATAGAATGTAAAAGTTATTTTACATCAGCTTTATTTCTAAAATTGCTTTTAGTTTGTGTTGATACAGAAAGAAGTAATTGTTAATACAATGAATAGTCCCAACCCAAAATACATTTTAAGTTTAGTTCCTCTCAGTGCAAGGGCATCAGACGTTCTGCAAATAGTCCAAGTCTTTTAGACAGAGAAACATCTCTTTACACCACAAATACCAGCCAACAGTTCTTATGATCTTTTACTAGCGAGAAGGAACACAAAATATTTATTTTTTTGTATTAGCTCCCAGGACCACTCCAGGAAGAACACTGATAACTTGTCTCCTGCCTTTGCTGAATGGGGATGGCTGCCAGTGTTAGCTTTGAACATCCAAAGACTGTAGTCATTCCTCTGGCTGGGCTTATTTATCACACAATTACACTGTAAGTTACTGGCAATATTCAAGGAGGTCGTTAGGCCAGAATCTACAGGCTTCCCAGGAAACTTTCAGGTTAATCCTTCTGAATGTGACAATACAACTTTCAAGGAACAAAAATCTGTGTTCTGCTAAATCACTGCAGAACATCTGTCTGCAGTCTCTAGAAACAGTACAAGCAAACACCTTCTCTTACACCCACAATCGTCAGAGCAAGGTGTGAGTTTTAAAGAAAGCATGTCCACTTAAATGTTTCTTTTATTATTATGAGCAGGAGAATATAAAATTTGCCTATATTTATCACTTGAAACCCCAGATACCCCCAAATGCTAGCACAAGGGAGTAAAAATTGGAAGTCCTACATAATCAATTTTCTGAAGACTTTTAAAAGCTCTGCCTAAAATTGCACTTTTATTTGACCAGAAATCATATAATACAAAAAAAAAAGTGTTCCAGAAACTGTGTTTTGGATTTAAAAACTTCCTCTATTAAGCCAAATTATTTTTAGCTTTGTAAATGTTACTTGCTGAGGTTAAAATCTCGTTCAAAAACTAGGTAAGCTTTCTAATGTTCTACTTCCTCAGCTCATTCTCCTAATGACAATACTTGAGTCTCAGAGATAGGAAAACAATTAAATGGTTTTCCCTCTACTTTGTTCCCCTTCTCCTGACACTCTTGTCTTCTCCTCTCATTTCTGAAGTATTTGTCAAAATGTATGTGCTTTGCTAAATGACTTGAGCTCTAAATATCTTCTGAGATTTATCACAAGAGCTGATACTTGAACTTAAAACTTTAATGGCACACTTACAGTCTTATAATTCAGAGATAATTTCATTGAGAGTAATTCACTAATATCAATCAGATCTAAAAAAAGATAGGGTGGCAAAGAAGAAATGAAACTAGCAAGTAATGCACAAATGAGACACTCTTTAACAGAACACCTTTCATTAATTCAAATTTCTAATTAACTACTGAATGCTTGCAAATCACGGCAATGAACATCTATGAATCAAGTAAAAGAAAAGAGTCACTGAGCTTGCCATGGAAACCATCATTAGGCTGTGTAATCTGACTTAATATACTACATGCAGATATTTCTGTGTGTAGGAACCTAAACTTGAAGGTCAAATATGACCAAAGCTTTGGATTCTCATTTCTCATTTTTCATGTCTGCATTAATTTTCATCTCTGAGTTATCCCTCTGTGTTTACAGTAAGTTATGCAGAATGACTTCCAAGTTGAAACAAGCTCAGCAGCATCCCTGCTGGTTTTGCCAGAGGCAGGCTTTGTTCTGGCTCACCTGGCAGAGCTGTGCCGATGCCTGCGCCTCAGGAAAACTGCGGGCCTCACCTCCGCTGTGGTGATGGGAATATGGAACACTGGGGAGTTTGTGAAGGGTACTGTAACCCAAATTATTACATGGTCAATCACTCCCCACTAATCACCAAAAAAGTACTTAGAATAATTTTTTTCTATTATTACTATGTTTTGTTTTAACAACCGTAACTTAAATTTTACCCTGGGTTTTCTTCCCCTCTTGCACTGCCTAAAAGCAAAACCACTAACATGTAGTCCAGACTTATTTAAAATTCAAAATATGAAAGGTAAAATACTCAGAAACCCAAAGTGGCCTAAGGAGAGAGTAAAACTGCATTGCCTGAGCATGGGGAACACTTCCAAAGCCACTACAAAAGGAACACATCTCATTGCACACAACAAACAGGCTCCTCTTACTACATCCAACCTGGGAATGAGAGTGGAGAAAAATATTCCTGCTCAACTCTTAAAGAATCCCCTGCATGGATACTTTATTTTTCCTTCTCTTCTTAATGGGGTTTGGCAAAAGTCATAGAAGCTGGCCTTAGGACCTAAAACTAGAAACATCTATGTAGTTTTACAGTATGCCCATTTAATTATGATACCACAGCAACAGGTGCACAGTCACCCTGAGATGTTCCTGTTTGCATAATGGCATGCGTAAATCAGTTGTAAATAGTGATTTTTTCGTATAAAAACGAATGTTTTATTTAGAGAACTGAAACCATATACTCTTAGGAACTACAATCTCTGCGTGATAAGAAGTGAACAGTTGCATTTTCCCCGAGGGAACAGAAAGTTCATGTGTCCTATAACGAATAAAGCATCCAGCTGTTAAGACTACGGATGATTTAATCCCACCTTGGTTATTTTTTTAAACCTCAGGAGAGAATGTGTGGCAGACTGATTTGCAATGAGGTTGACTTCACCAACCTCTGTGATCCCTTCTCTCTGTAACTCTGCTGGAAGCACCTTCCACTCACGCACACCCTCCAGGGGTTCCACTGCCTGTGTAACAAGGACCTTGGCTCTGATATCACTCAGCTGTATAGCCCTGACCCAGGTGGCAATAAAAGATCTTTAAGAACCACAGAATTGCCTGGATTGGAAGGAAGCTTAAAGATCATCTACTTCTGACCCCTCTGCCATGGGCAGGGACACCTTCCACTAGACCAGGTTGCTCAGAGCCCCATCCAACCTGGCCTTGAACACTTCCAGGGATGGAGCATCCACAGCCTCTCTGAGCAACATGTTCAGTGCTTCACCACTCTTACAGTAAAGAATCTTTTATTAACATCTACTCAAAACCTATTCTCTTCCAGTATGAAGCCTTTGCCCCTTGTCCTGTCACTATATGGCCTTGAAAGATGTCTCTCTCCATCTTTCTTGTCAGCTCCCTTCAGGTACTGGAAGGCCACAATTAAGTCAAACCAAAGCCTTCCCTTTTCCAGGCTGAAGAAACCCAAGTATCTCAGCTTTTCCTCACAGGAGATGTGCATCCCTCTGATCATCTTGGTGCCTCCTCTGGACCCAGTCCATGAGGTCTGTGTCCTTCCTGTGCTGGGACCCCAGAGCTGATGAGCACTGCAGGTGGGGTCTGAGCAGAGCAGAGCAGAGCAGAGGGGCAGAATTCCCTCCCTCTCCCTGCTGCCCACACTGCTTTGGGTGCAGCCCAGGATATGTTTGGCTTTCTGGGCTGTGAGTGCACATTGCCAGGTCATATCCAGCTTCTCATCCAGCAGCACCCCCAAGACCTTCTCAGGACTCAAAATAGCTTAATCTGGAAAGGCAAGAGGTGAGGGTCCTTGGTAAATATAGCAGAATTCCAGATCTATTCTCTTGAGATGGACCCTGGCTTTTCTGCCACCCACATTGCCCGGGAGCCCCTCGGGATGCAGCTACAAGATACTACAAGGCAAGTACTAGTTCCTCCTGAGACCTCATTGAACATGTAAATGAGTATTCATTACAACAGATAACTGAATCTTGATCTCCCACTTCATGAGTGACTACTGTAAACAGCAGAAGAGAATCATGTCTCTCTCCACTGCTCTAGCTATTCCTTTATCTATAAACAGGTTGAAAGTAATTGCAAAAAGCTTTATCAGAATATTGCTATCAGTTTCAATTCATGGCCTCTACCCTCCCCTGCAAGACCGGAATTCATACCTGGTACTGTCTATTTGGTTTACTCAATTTTAACTGATCCATTTAGTCTCTTGAGCCCATGGAAAGTTTTTGGGGTAAAGAAAGGAGGAAGAAAGAAATTTGATGAAGGCAACGGTAGAAGAAAACTGTCTTCTAGCTGAGACTTTAAAAGCTTTCTATGGATTTGAATGCTCAAATCGGTGTTAATTTTCACAGCATGTTAAGGAAAATATTAATGCACATCCTTAGGAAAAGCATAATCTAGCTCTCTAGATTTGCAGTTTGCACCACTTAATGAAGCTCAGATGAGAAACAGTGCTGAGATGAGCAAAGAAGTGGACTAGAAGTTACTTTCTGATTTATCCGTATGTTTTCTGTGCAACCTACTTGCATTTAAGTCTGAACATAAATTTACATTTTCCCTTTTATAGGCTGCAAATTTAAGCACAGGATATATTAAGTCATTTTCTATAGACTGTATATTAGCCCCGCAAAAGGACAAAATATCTCACAGAGATGAGGAAAATGACAGCATTCAGCAGTATAATATCACACTCAGTTTTATGGTGATGAAAAGGAAAGTCATACCACAATATAAATGACGTGACTTTAACAAATAACATTTGAAGGTACAATAATGGACTAACAACAGAATTCCTCTCAAATCCTTGGTAATACTTAGTAGTAAAAGGCATTGGTAATATGTGGTTACATCTTCATACTTACGAGTTTAATGGAAGTGACACGGAAAGCACTATTTAAGGTTACGAAGATCAATACCCTAATCAAACAATGTGCTGATATCTGCTTTTAAAGTAAATGAAATTACATTTTAATCTTTTCTTCTTCACATGTTTGTGCTCAGCATGCTGTGTTTGATGTGCCATCTAGCAATTGGTTCTGTAGGAGTATTTACTATTAGCTGCTTTTATTTCTCAAGCACATCTCAGCCCTTGTAATTCCCTCCAACAAGCAGATGGAACTTGCACTGACACAGCCAGCGCTCACCTCAAGACCACCTGCTAAAGGATGCTTTGTAACACACCCAGTACTGCCCCTCAGCAAACAGCTGCAGGTTAAACAGGAGTAAATCAGTGACAGGAGCAGGCAATTATTGCTGCAAAGCTCTGAGTTTGAAACACAAAGCTCTACAGGGTGAGAGCTGGCCCAAGTCCCAGGCCACAGTCACACACTGGTCAGCTCAAGATGCCTCCACGGAGCAGGCTTTCTCCTGGGGCACATCCAGATGGCAAGCTATAGACCAGCCTACCTACGATTCAGTCAGGGTCCTCAAAGGAAATCCTCACACAGACCTTGCTCAGAGCAGGCTGTGGGCAACCAAGGCTTCTCCTGGAAAGACTTTGCCCAGTCAGTCTTGTGGGTGTCACAATTACGATGCCACTCACATTGTGAGCCACGCTGTCCACTACCAAGATTACAAATCACAGCTGGTTTATGTGACCACTAAGGTACACCTGACTAAAGGCTATTCAGAATTGACAGGAATTCTTAGGATCCCACCAGCTGAGAAACAGTGTAATTTGCTTTTCTGACTCCTTTCAGCAAATCTACCCAGTCACTATGCAATTTCTTCATGTAACATATCGGAGTAATCATTAGTAATTTCCCATAATTGAGTCCTGAATCTTCTTCAGAGTTGGTGTTCCATTAATGTTTTTCCCAATCAAACTCAAAAATCAATCTATGAAATAATTACCAGTCATGAGGACGTTATGGTTAATACAAAAGGAAATTTTAGTCAAAATGGAAACACTCACTTGTGGTATCTTTTGAAATACACTTTTATGCTGAAGAATCATACCCATACCATAAAAGACTTTAATGTGCTACAAAAAAACCTGCATCAACACTACCACATGTTAATTCTCCTGTACATGGATTCTATATGTCCTTTGAACCATCTTCTATGAAAGTCACATGACAAACTAGGGCTTACCTAAATTTTGAGGTTATTTCATCAGAAACAACCTCATCTCACCTCAAGACATTTGGGTAAACATATCAGAACCAAAAAAAAAAAGACAAGAAGTATGTGCACAGCTGAACAATGGCACTCCCATTACAGTGAGGAACCCTATCATGTCAGTTCCTGCGTTCTCCCTGCTCCAAATCTATCAATCAGAGATGTCTGGTCTGTCACGTAAACTGGAACAGAACTCAACTGGTCTGTCTTTATGAAACACAGTCTGTGGTATTACCAAGTATCATATTTTAAAGCCTATGCAGGAAAAAATATTTGAAAACCTGAAGATTTTTTTTTTAAATTCTGTGACAACATCTAGAAACAAAAAGATAAAGGTAGCATAGAATTTTTCACAGCATATATTAAGGTGAACAAGAACAACTTTAAACAATCTAAGCTTGGGAAGCACCAGCTTAAAAAGAATTAACCATTTGTCTGGCCTTTTGGAGCAGTTAGATTCTACAAAAGGGAACCTAAGAAAGCTTTGTGTGACTCTGCATATTAAAAACACAACATCTTGATACCACATATGTGATAGAGCTCATGTAATTTGAAAATCAGAGTATTTTGTTAATAAAAGGAAAAACCTTAATGTCCAACAATTAAATGACCATTTCAATGTTCCATGCAGACTGTGGCACTTCCATGTAATTTCACAAACTGCAGTGCAATTTACTGTTGCTTTATTGCACTTAGCACACAGAAAAAAAACACATCTCAGCAAAGTAGAGAGTGTCGTGAGAATAAATGAGACATGCAAAGAACAGAAGGAAAAATCATTAACACTGTGTTTTTATCAACATAATTAGATAATGAGGTGCAAAACCCCTAAACTACATGACAATGTCACAGGGAAGCTTATGGCAGATCTGAGATGTTAACACAGATACACCACATCCCAGTTTGGTGCCCTACCACTTATTTTATCTGAGTTTATACCTGTGCAGACCTTGAGAGAAGTAGTTTAAACCAAGAGGAAATGCAAAAGCCATACATTAAGTTGTTCAGCCTGGACAGTGTATTAGGTACAGCTTATCCTGATTTGCTCAAATACTTCTTTTAGCTTGCTTTAAAACACCTGTTTCAAGAAGAGTCTATTTCCACTGTAACCAATCAGTTCAGGAAAGGGTTTTATTAAATAACTCTAAGTGTGGGAAAAATAAATAAAATCATACATTACTCAGCCTGCCTGAGCTGATACTGTTAGCTCCTTGTTTAAAAAGGCAGACAGAAAGAACTGCTCATTCCACTTGTTATTCAGTGGGAAAACTGAAGAATACTAACTTGTGCCAAATCTTTTTAAGTGTCATGAATTTACATCAGCTCAGAAGTACGTGCTTCTGAACACTGAATTTTAAGGTGGGTCATATTTTTCTTCTGTTCCTTAAATGATTTTTCTTCACTATAAAAATATGTCACAGTGGGAAAATGAAAATACAACAGACTGACTTTTGTAATCCACTATGCGTGACAGTTAAATTCATGATGAAAGCTGCAAACTGGTGTTTGCTTATATTTAAATTACTTATAGGGACTTGTCTGCGAACAACACCAGTTCTGATAATTCTGAAACACAAATGTTACCTAGATTAAATGACAGGTACTGAGATGTTCCTTGTTTCTCCTCCCATTTTATCTCAAAAATAAAGTCCTTTTTATCTTGCTCCACTGTCACAAAAGAAAGTTTGTCTATTATTTACTCAGCAATTTCTTCTGTAATCAATATCTAAGATCCAGTATGTCAGTCATAAGAAGAGATCCAGCCACTTTGAGAATGACACTGTTCAAAACCTTATGTGTATATATAAAATAAACCTGTTTTTTAGCTGGCATATTTGCTGTGAACATTAAAAAGACAAACAGCAGTGTGGATAATGGATGATCTGAAAAAAGCACATACTGTGTGTCAAAAACACCTACAGAGCCAAAAACAAAAATGGGAACTGAAACCAATGAAAGAACTAAGAAATCAACTCAAAAATGCCAATCAAATAATAAATGCAACATGTGACAGTGTTAAAACAAGTTTTGATTCCAGAGAAATGTATTAGCACAACAGTGGATTTTTTGTTTTGTTCTGGTTTTTATGACAGCATATGAAGTATTTCTACGTGGAAAAAGTTATTTTCTAGGTAAATATGGAGAATACAGCTCCCAAAGAAAAGCACCATTATGTAGCTAAGATTTTCTGTAGTTTTAGTATTTTAGTTTCACCTATTACAAATGCAATTCATAATGAAAAACAAAATGCAGGCATACATAATAGAAACCTTCTATGTTTTTTAATAGCCTGAATAGTCCCAAGCTCCAGCTCACTTTCTTGGGGGAAAAAAAAGGGGATGGCAGGCAGGAATCCTTTCTGCACACTGCTTGCATGCCAGAAGATGGGAACTGCATTATGCCAACTGTTTTGCTCAGGAATGAATCAATATTGGCAGAAGGGTCACACCAATAGACTGAGATGATATTTATTCTCCTATCTGTCATTCTTCTTTCTCCCTTCATGCAGCCAAACCTCAATAAAACCAGTGAACCACAGCACATGTATCTGTGAGGCTGATGTCACCAGACGAAAACTCAAAGCCAAAGCAGGTGCTAAAGTAGCACTGCTCACCCTGGAAGGTGCCTTCGGCTGTGTCCCTCTCCCTTCCATTCCCACACCTATCCGGTCTAAAGGTGCCTCCATCTGTTTCATTTTCAGATGATCTAATTTCTGAGATCATAAGTTAGAGCAAATGAAGCTGACAGGTGAAATAAAAGCATAGGTTTTTTTCTTAAACTGCTTTTTTTTTTTTTGTTTAATTACTATGGTATGGGGGTTAGACATTTTGTTGATCTGTTTCTCTTTAGAATATTTTTATGTATTTACTTACCGGCCTGAGGCCAACAAAAGATAAGACTACAAGCAAACACAACACCCACAAACAAAAATATGCAACCTGCACTGCAAACACTAAGTAACCCTTTCAGAAGCACTTTGGTGTCAGGTAACACGTATTTTGCAGCCACTTTATAAAATATGACAGCACCCTGATGCTGCAGGGTTACACAGACAGCAACCCCAGATGCTTGCTTCGTGCAGTGTTGAAAGGATATGAACCTGCTTCCACAGCTCCACTGAAAATGTGCACAGTACTATTCAGCAGATAATCTTCTCCCTGCAGAAGCTTGCTGCTGTAGCAGCCTGTTGGAACACCTGGACTGTCATAGTGACCACAGGTGGATTGCACACAACACACAAGAGCTCATGGAATCATTAAGGCTGGGAATGACCTCTTGGATCATCGTGTCCATCCGTTCTCCAGTTCCAGGAGAACCAAGTTGAAACAGCAGAAAGTCCACCTGCAACAGTGCTGAATGGAGCGTTTCTGCAGTGCTAAACCCACCAAGATTGAGTCTCCCGGTACTACTGAGAAAATCAGAAGACCTTAAATAGACAGGAATTGGCATAGGAGCAGTCTATTCGTTTCCCCCCACCCCTACTACAAAATGTAGTCCTAGATGCTCTTTGCAAGCACGTTTTAAAGTGACCTTGACTATGTCATAGTTATGGCACATTTCAAATGCTAAGTTCAAATGTTTGGGTATTTACTAGAAATATTCTCTTTTAATATGGAAGGAGTAGTTTAATTTGTACATGAATAAATTAAACATGGCAAAAAGATAGTTAAGTGCTGGAAACTAGGATCAGAAAATTCACGTGACAAAAACAATCCACATGCTTCTGTATTAGCCAGTATAACTACAAATTCACATGTATACATTTCTCAAATTTAGTAAAGCTAGATACAGAAGGCTTTATAAAACTGTGACTCCTTAAAACTTTTGGCAGCACTGTTGGGTTTGAAAACTGTACAACCTCACTTCCCCGACCCTCTTCTTCAATCGGCACATGCTGGAGTTTTGCAGGAATTTTTATTATTTGGATTATCTCAATCTGTCCCAATGATCCTGACATCCAAGAGAAAGTACTTTCAGTGTTCAGAGGGAACCTCCTGTGTTTCACACTGTGCCCATTGCCTCTGGTCCTGTCAGTGGGCACTCCTGAAAAGAGCTTGGCTCTGCACTCTCCCTTCAGGTACTTAGACTCCCCCAAGCCTTCTGTAGGCTCCCAACCTACCTCAGTCTTTCCTCACAGGAGAGATGCTCCAGTCCCTTCACTAGACACTTTCCAGTAGGTCTGTGTCTCTCTCGCACTGGAGAGCCCAGGACTGGTCCCAGCACTACAGGTGTGGCCCCAGCAGTGCTGAGCAGATAGAAGGATGCCCTACCTGACCTAAACCTTCATTGCATTCTCCCCCTTCAGGCTGTGGCACACTGCTGGCTCACAGACAACCTGAGGCACACCTGCAAAGCTTCCCTGCAAAGCTGCTTTCCGGATGCCACCGCTCCCAGGTGCCACACTCACTCAGATCACCAGGAGTGGCCTCACAGTGACAACTCCATCTCCCTCAGCACCTGTGGATGCATCACATCATCTGTTTCCAGTCTGCTCAAGTGTTCTCTAACCTGACACTTTTCTACCAAGGGGAGCAGTTGCAGCAAATTAGACACACAGGGATAATTAGTGGATGTATTCATAACAGGTAACTTCGTACACAACAGAAACCAAACCACAGGCTACAGAAGATACCTAAATTTAAAACAAAACAAAACCAAAACTGGAAGTGGTGTTTTAACCCAAAAAATGAGTCCCAACCTATTGCTGCTATTCTGTTCTTTAAGGTACTTCATTTCAGGCAGCAGAGCAGACTTTATTCTGGAATTCAGCAGCATGGCTCTTTTCCTGCTCACAACACTTTTGTTCTGTATTTGTTTAATCAATACATTCATTTTATGTAACAAAACACAATCTGGACTCTTAATCAAGCTGATTTAAGTCCCCACTTTAAATTATAAGCAGATAAACAATCATAACCAGTGGAAGTATAATAGCCTCATCTGACTAATTTTCTTCCTAAACCCAAACTGTTATATTTCCTATCTTATCTTTGCATTGTACCAGCCTCAACATCTGTACATCCAGGGAATATTTTCATGTCAATATTTTAATAACGTTAAAATCTCACTTAATTATAGCAGCAAAGATCAGTTTTCCCCCAAATTGTATTACCAAAAATGTTTCTCAAACATCACTACCAAATGGCTTGTTCAAAGCTCTACAGAAAGGGCACTGCTCATTGAGAAACAGTGTCAGATCTTTGCTGTCAGAATTATCCACAGGGGACACATTTTGCCATCTCATAATGTTTCTAAACCTTTTGAATCACTTCTGTGGTCTCATAAAGATTTCCCTTGGTACCCTGTAAACAAAAGGTCAGATCTGCATTTATCCAGGTTCCACAGTTATGGGAGATTTATCACTGCATTATCTGAAGAGATGGCATGGGCAAGCAAGCTGGAGCACTGTGTGTCATTTCAAGTAGATGAGGCTTCCAGCTCTTATTTCGCCTTTTTTGATGTTCTTTTTTTTTTTTTTTTCCTCTTAGAAGAACCAAAAACAAGGCTCAACTGAACATTTTAGCTTGTTTTCCAGGTCACCTAAACAATTCAATTAAATAATTAAGAGATAAAACAAGCTATTCATGTAAAGAAGCACCAACAAGAAATTTTGATTCTTCTACTAGGCCTAGCTGATAAGCAGTCTTGAAGTAAAGAGGCTATCTGGAGAAACATTTTTGGCACAGAAATTAGTCCTGATTATCAAGCGTTGAAGGAACAGTAACAGTTTAAACATCCTAAGTGAGCCTGGAGAAGCTTTACATAATAGAGTACTATTATTCTAAATCAAATAGCAATAAAACAATATTTGCTTCCCATTTGTTGACTTTGGGCATTTGACAGAACTTTCTGTGCAGATTATTTTCTCTGCAGTGTCAATTCACTCTGCTGTCTCTACACTGAGACAGCACCAGGCACAAGCACAGGACCAGAAGCTATTTTAAAGTTTTTGCTTCCATCCCTCTTTTGCTTCCCTTAATTAGCTAGGTTCGTGTCCACGTTTTCCCTTTAAGCTAGAAATTGCTTGAGCTCTTAGTGTGAGGTTTTAGCAACAGATGGTACACTTCCCTCTGAGTTAATTCTGAACCAGTATCTCAGGGTTGAGATTGCTAGAGGTGTTATCTTTCAGCAGAGATCTTGATTTTATAATCATTACCCATCGAAAGCCTGCTTAAAAAAAAAGTTGTCAAGCTCTGCTGTGGCATTATTCTGTGTCAAACAGCTGCTTCAATGCATCTAAGAGAAATATGCCACCAGAATACTGAAAATGCAAGAGTGAAATAGGGTATTAAATGTAGAGTTGTTCACTATTTGCTGTTGAGGAAAAATACCCTCTCTCTCATGCTCTCACACAAACGACACCCACATTTCTGCAGGCTCTTGCCAATACAACAGCTTTCCTCTACCTGGGGTGAGGCGAAAATAATAAAATAAAATTAGAACAAAGCTGGAGAGAAGGTTAAGACAATTTGATAAATTTAAAAGGGTAGCAGGAGATAGTTCTTGGCCAATAAAGACAGGGAGTGCAGCATAAGGAATCCATGGAAGCCTGAGAAGATGAGTAAATGTGTGCAAGAAAGAGAGCAGAAATTGGAAAGGCAGAGAAGACAAAATCACCTAGTCATGAAAATGCCACTAGACCAAACTGTGAAACAGAGATCTTATGACAGGAAATTCAATAAACTCTAGGAGGATGTTGGGAATTTAGCAGATGGACATAACAAATACATATTTTTAATTTAACATATTTTTACAATAGCTCCAGTATTAGCATCATGGGTCATGAATCTATTAAAAATATGGAAATACAGGGAAAAATGAAAGGAAATTAGCTCAGCTCTTGGTACTCTTGATTCCTTGCATTAAGAGCAAAATTCAATTGAAATGTTTCCTAAGGCAGAGAAAGATTAAAAGAAAATTAATGGTACTTTATAGGCACAAATAGCATTTCACAGGGTATGTCTGTGGTTATCATAGCTGAAGGCTAAATGAAATACTAAATCTGAGTAAAAGTTCGAACCATACAACCATGCAGTTGTTTTTACTCCTTGTTGCCTAAATAAATTCCATTGCACCAACGAGTAAAGAACTGAAACTGTAGAGAGTCCTACTATTTTGGCCACTGACCAAAATCTCTACATTTAAGTATCAAAAGGTTAGATAACCTTTTTAGTTAGAGGGTTTTTTTTTTCCCCACCCCCAAGAGATGCTGAGGATACTTAATTTACACAGATCTTTTATCCAGCAGCCTCTGAATTCTCCCAAAGGTAATCTCACTCACCCTTCAGCAACTGTCTTTTGAGCACATTGACCTTTATCCTTATTTATGCCCAATACTTTCAAACTAGCGTAAAGTCATGCAGAAACTATTTTGCAAGGGATCCTTAAATTTGTCTGCAAGTAGGACATTTCTCTGCAGTAATTTAAAATCAAAACTCCACCACTTACTCCCATTAATTATATTTGTGGAACAACTGGGAACTATTAAAACGTGCAGCATAATGAATAACCTTTATGCTAAACATTGTTCTTTGGTCTCCTCTACTCCTTTCAACCCAAAATTCACCATGCCATCCCTAGTCACTTCAGCATGAATTCTCCTTCTCTTCATCTCCCTCCCTCTGCTGTTCATAAATTCCTTAATTCATGTCCTAAATAAAATTCCACTTATTTTCTACATGATACATAATTCAGAATAAATCCCCCCAAAAATACACAGAAGAAAATAAATATATTGTTGCTAGTAAGTAGCACAGACCTGATTGTTAGCTTGCTTCTTATCTTGCAGGGCCTGATAGTTTTCTAAGAGTAACAAACCTCTGAAGTCACTGACATTTTGTGATATCAATTGTTAAAATAACTATATTATTCTTGGTATAAAAGTGAACAATCCAACCATTGCTAAAAATGCAGACTATAAAACGACATTACAGCTACTGTACAAAACCGGACGGATGCAAATATGCTTCTTTTGCTCAGCCACATAAACTCTTGTGCCCTTTCTCTCCAGGTAATATAAAGAGCAGGGAGGGTTTTTTTGGCCCTGAAGCACGTATGAGCTCCTGGCCTTGGAGGACAGGATTAGGAGCACACCATCTGTCTGACAGCTCATTCCCACGGGAGGCAAGCAGGGCACACAGGCTGGAAGAGAGCTACAAATCATGGTAAGAAGTCCTCCACTCAGGCAAATGGGGACAAGGGTGGCACAGTAGCAGGCATCTGTCCTGCAGGGTAGACACAGTCTCAGAGCACCAAATAATCTGCTGGTGTTCAACAGTGATGTTCTATCACTAAGCAATGTTGTCCAGAACGAGCTCATTAGCTTCCTCCAAAGATGTTTTCAAGACGAATAGGCTAATGGTTTATTAAAGCAACACTTACAGCTTATATACTTGCTTTTAAATTCAGTCTGTACTCCAGCCTGACCATTTTTTTCATTTAAAACACAAACCCTTTGGGAAATAAATTTTAAAAAAAACAACCCAAAACTCAGTAAAAGTGTGGAGCACAAAATACTTAGAAATATTTATCCCAAATCAAGTTCAGCTTTGATCTCCCTGTTTATCCCTCTACTTTGTTTCCTAGTTATGTACAAATTGCACGATGATGCACTTCAAACACAGAACTGCATTTGTGGAGCACCAGACAACACCCTAGTCCCACTCCCTAGAGGCACTTAAGGGCCATCACAGTATGAAATCTTAAAATTAAAGTGTTTTCAATGTTTTTCTGCATATCTTATCATAGCAGTGCTGAAGAATGCTGTGATCCTCTTCAGCTGATCTCCCTAGAAACCAGATGTGTGTTGAGGTTTTAAATTGTTACTCATTGTATCATACTAAAGATTTCATGCTGTGAGAAATGTATAATGCACTTGATATGTGTGCTTGTCCCTGGGCATCTGCTGACTGAACCAGGATCCCTAAGTGCCTTCTAATAGCATTTACTTTGGAAACAGCAGCAAGAAATAAAAAAAAAAAAAAACCCACCTCTTAACTCATCATTTGGGATTAAACAGGTAAGGGAATATTTTTGTTTAGCTCTGACTTTTTTTAAAGACAGTTGGGTCAATTTCTGCTGCCCTATCTAGAGCTACAAGATAATCAGGAGGACGAGAACTTTTCATTAAGTTACCTATCCTGGACAGGAATTTATTTCATTCAAGAAACCTTTCAGCTTGCAAGGTTTGACCTCTTCTATACTGAGGGTTTGAGTTAGAGTTGACAGTGTCTGGCCTGTGGTCAATATAACACAATGTACTCAACAGAAGTGAGAAGCTTTCTGGAATCATGAGCAAGTAATATTGTCCAATGAACTATGCAGGATGCAAAGAGTAACATTAGACTTCAAATCTCTTTTTTTCAAAGGCAACTAACAGGATGTGCATAGATAGTACCTATCACAGATAGTAACAGCATGTTTTAAAATAATGTTGTTTGTTTTTTTGAAGTGAAGATACAGGAATCTTCAGGTGCACAGACAAACATTAGCCAAGATTACTTCAGTCTGGTAGAAAAGATCTCTCAATGTTATAAAGTCAAAAACTCTAATTGGTGGAAAGGGATAATACTTCTTCACTTTAAAATAAGATGTACTTATTTTAATAAAAGATAACCACAGCATTCTGAAAACATCTTACTGTAGAATATCTTGTATAATTTTTCCTTGCATATGGAAAACTACTAAAGAATTAGCCCAGCTTCACACCCCTCTCCACCAAAATCATAAAAGTAGGTTTCTCACAGTGAACAACAGACTACTTAAGAGAACTACTTAAGGTTTTGTCAGGAAAACCTTTTCAGCATCTTGTTGCAGCTCTCTCAAGGCTGACTCTCCCTTCTCCCTGTATGTTGAACTTTTATATTTAAATAGTTTAGAAAAGGTTCTGGATATTTTAACACAGCAGAAGAATGACATGGACAACATGCAGTGCTTAAAACCAATTTTGCCTTCAGTAGTATGTGCAATAACCTTATTCATCCCACATTTAGTGCTGTCCCAGTCCTAAACGTCTCCAGTCCTGGAATGAACATCCAATTGGTGTTTCCAGAACAGAAGTATAAATAAGGAAGAAAATACATTAGATTCAACTATTTCTCAAACCTCAAACACTTTGAATCCAATCTGGACTTAAATTTCATTATATTCACAACAGATTTATTTCACCCAAGCTGACAAACAATGGGAGAGTCTTAGTAAGTAGAGCAAAGCAAGGGTAAAGGAAAGAGGAATGCCACATCCTGCATCAAGGAGAATATGGAGAATGTCTCCAGACTATTTGGATAGACTGCAAGCTGCATTTAAGCTGCACAGGATAGACAGGCTCAGCTCCTAGCAATTAATCTCACCTTTCATGTAACAAGGCCTCACTTCTGAAGACGTTTAAGTACTTTGCTCCCAGTAAAACCACAGATCACAGTGGTGCTCAAAAGGCCTTTGAGGATATATGTAGTTGCCAGCAATCTAACAGGGTAAGCCTACAGGCTTTTTGCTGACGATGTGAAATAGGACAAATATTGGGATGGAATGCACAAAAGGCAGGGTGCTGGATAAAATGTTTCTTCCAGTGGAAACTGGGAGGCATTAGGCTGAGCCATAAGAGTTCATAACCAAAATTTAAGTTCCTAGAACATGCACCCAGACTGTGAGAAAACAGTTTGATTTCCCTATTCAGACTCAGGAGATTCGATTCTCCCAGCAGGGTGCTCTAATTAGCAAGCTGTCCCCTATTGTGGAGTGGGAAGCTTTAATCTTTCCCACTGAAGCTATGTGACTTTTCAGAGAACAAGAACACTGCAGCTGCACTGTGCAGAGACACAAGAGTTCCTGACCTTGCTCCAATGGCTGCTCAATACACCTGAAATGCATTAAAGCATAGACCACATCTCTCTTTCCCTCTCCCAGACATGTATCTCAATGGCTGCAGTGATAGAATCACAGAAGAGTTTTGGATTCTTATCTAAGGATATGAATCTCTGGATTTTTCAGTTAAAGATTGCTTAGCCAAGGATGTCAGAATGCTTTGTCATCTTTGTATTGAAGATAAAAGGAGACACTTGCATTCATTACATTGACGCATAAATGCCAATGACCCTTTGTGTTTAATAAGGCAACTTACATACTCCATGTTTATAAAGGCAAAAACAAGGTTCTCATCTTGGAGCCCTACTGACAGGTATGGAGTTATGCAGACACACACTTGATTGTATGATATACAACTACAAAAAACAAGTATTAACAACTAACATGTCTCTTAACTAATAAGCAAATACCATGCATATAGTGATGAAGACATTTAAACATCACCCCATGTACTAACATTTTTGCTCTGCTTTTCCTGTTTTGCATTATTTTCTTTCTTTTTCTGTGCCACGAAACTGAAACTTGCTTTGTAGTTTGACATCTGAAGAGTCACTTTCAAACTTGAACTCCTTTAATTGTTATTCAACACTGTAGGAACCAACCTGGCTTGCAAAGGAGGCCAGGCGAATCCCCAAGGTTCAGTGCCCTGTTTCATTTCTGTCCCCCGTCACTAACTGTGAGACCATTTGGCAGCAGCAGCCTATAAAACTTCAAATAATTAGTTCTTGCAAAGGTAGGTGGAGACCATAGAAAGAATATTACATGGAAGACTATAACAAAAAAAAACAAACCAAAACCCCCAAAACTCAACCACCCACACTTCTGCAATGTGCCCAGCTTGGAATCACTTGAAGAAAAGTTTGTCAGCTAAGTTTTTACCTTTTTATACCCTTATATTCCAATTAAAAGCACTGCAAGAGAAAGAAAATCCTTTCAGAACTGAATTGGGATGAGAACAAAGGGAAAAAAACTAATTAATCTCAGCAATTAAGACTGGCTGTAAACAAAAGCGAATTGGGCGCGTGTGTGTAATTTTCTCATTAAATATTCTGTAGAGGTCCACAATAGTATTTTCAAAGATCACTTTGAAGAAATGTTAACATAAAAAGACATGTTTTAAAAGCATCGTTAAAAAACTTTTACTTGCCTAAAAAACAGAAGAGTGGTAAGATTCTCCCATCATCAGATCTGTGGTGAGTTTGTTCATTTGTTTGTGGTTTCTTGATCAGTATTCTCAGCACTCCCTTATGGCCAAGAAGAAACACAACTTTCCTGAAATCATGGCTCTGCTGGAAGTGAGATCTCATACCTCTACCTCAGCAATTGAGTTGTGAATGAAATGTCATTAATGACACCAGCCCTGAACTGAGTATATCTCAATGGCAAACACTAAGAAATGGAGGACTGGGATAACAAGAATAATCTGTTAGCTGACCTTTACATCTCAGAAATTATCTATGGGACATGGGAGCAGTAGCTAGATTCTGTCAGCCACTAAGGCTGCAGGTGGGAAAAGGGTCTTGAAAAACTATACATTTGCCTACAAATGGTGTCATTAGCTGGTTCTTCAGAACCGACTCTCTGCATGTTTTTTAATGATAACATTTATTTCAGATGTAAAGCTGGACCCAGCATCCTCGTGATTTGAAAAGACTCTTGGAAGACATTCCTCTCCCATACAACTGACACTCAGAATGTGGGCAGGTTCCTTCCACCCTGAATGTCTCCAGGCAGTACCTTTCTTTTTTTTTTTAATTAGTAATTCAAAATTGTTTTTCTCTGTTCTCAACACTACTTTTACTCCCCTTTTCAAATCAAGAAAGTCTCATATTTTCTATAAAGTTACTTCCTTAATTATTTTTCTATTTTTTGTGTTAATATTTGTCTTTTGAAAATATTGTTAAAATATTTGCTTGTGAAAAATCAGAGACAGTCAAATAGAATTGCTTTGATGTATCACCAAGCTGGAAACTGCTAACTGGGGACTTTCACAGAGAACAGATGTCTTAATATCTTCTTTTATGTGGAAGATAATGGAAAAGGCGTAAGGACAAATAGTAAAAAAAATAATTTTTCCCTCCTATTATTACGGCATTGATTTGATTACATTATAATCTTCATCTCATACTTAATACAACCAATTTGATGTCTTTGGATAAAAAACAATGCCCCCGTAAAAGAAAATCCCAGCCCTCCTCTTTTCATGTGCTCCTTCTGGACCCAGAAGCTTAATGAAATTTGATAATGCAAACTTCTTTTAAATTACACAAGCAATAAAAAGCAAACTAGCTCAGGGGAGGGAGGAAGATAGTGCAAAACACACAAAAAATAATGATGCTGTGCTAGAAAAGTTCTTTACTATAAACTGTTGACTGTTGAATTATCAACAGATGGCATTCTACCATAACAAACTCATCCTACTTAAGTCCATTTCCTAAATCTCCTTATGTTTCCAATTGTAAATGTGTTTTTCAGAAGTGCAGAAAAAGTATTCTAGGTATTAAAAAATACAATTTTAATTCATGTTTAGGCAAGTTCAGGAAAAGAAAATATTTCACTTTAATGTTTAGAGCTGGGAAGTAGTGAAAGGCTCACTATTTCTGATATAGCAAGTCAGAGAATAGCTTCAAAATGATGATTTGGGGATGTTCAACTCAGAACACCTTTTTATTCTCAGTATCTTGTAAAATCAGCTACAAGTAAAGGATTTTAAACAGTGTCCAGGAACTAACCAACACACCACACGAGTCTCCAATTCTGCTTATTTATCCACACAGTGAAAAGGTAATAGTTTGGAATTTTGATATATTTGTATAAACAGTGGATATTAGCCGTTCCAGAATGCATCTAGCTACAGGAGAGAGGGGGAAAAAAAAGCTCTGGTAATTGTTACCTACTTCCCACCGCGTGCATCTCAGTTCAATGTGTGCAACATGGTTGACACCAATACCCCCCATGCTGGTGAAATCTGAAACCATTCTGTATTTTTTGTAGCTTTGGCCAGCTTTAGACACAAGTTTTACACGTGAGATTCAATTTTTAAAAACAAAATATTTACATACAGCCAAAGTGATTATCGTCTACAAAATAATTAGCATTCCAACTTAATGTTATGAGAGGTTTTCCTGAAATACTTCTAATATAGGCCAAGTTTAGCACAGGAGGATTTTGCAAGTTTGAAACGATTGGTCAAAGTCTTTCCCATAAAATTCCTTAATTATGATAATTATATAACTTAAACCTTCCCATATATTTCACAGCAGCTAATAGCCAACTATATTATTAAACATCCTATGGGTGATATAATAAAAATTAATGCACGTTATTCAATTACTAACTAATTAGAAGCATTTCCTGTGTTTAACTACCACACTGTGTGATAGCAGAGCGGTGATTTCAATGAATGCACTACCATTTTATTAATCACATGGCAATTATTGTAATAAATTAAAATAAAAGTGGTATTATGGGACCATAATTCTAATCCCCATCCTTTATTAAAATCCTTGTTAAAGTCCAACAATTATCAACAATCAAGAGGAGACACTCTGCCTATTGCAAATGGTGAAAACATCGTGTGATTCCACAAAAATCAGAATAAAGGGATGAGGTGGGAGCATCGCCTGCCTCTCTTCAGAAGTCCTGAGGGGGTGGCAGCTGCAGGTGGTGACAGTGGCTGTGAAGTAGCTGCCTCCTGCTCCTCAGCAGGGACAGAGAGCTCAGCTGAGCAGGGATGAGACTCCTAACAATTTCATGTTGCCATTGCTACCTTGCCAGGCCACAAGACTATGAGCATCAGCACAACTCTACAACAGCTCTATTTGCTTCGTGCCCTTTTAGATCATCACTGCTAAAGGACAACAGAACAGGTCCTAGAAGGGCTAGGTAAGTAGCTCTACAGACCCATATCAGCAAAAAAACTGCAATAACCAAAAATGAGGACTTGAAGCAACACTTGTTTTGATAGGAAACCTTTCATCTCCATGAAATTTTGCTGCTTTCGGGTGAACAAAACAACAGATCTGGCCATAAGAGTTGGGATTTTATTTTGCTTTACAGATGGCAGCCTTCAGCAGAAAAACTATGGTGCTTTTAATCTATATGAGGTTGTGCTACAGCTTCACACAAGCTTTCATACAAATAAATGCAAACAGTCATATTTATGCAGCCATTCCCATGGTCCTAAAATGAAGCTGTTAGCAAAGACCACTCTTTTTCTGCTAAGAGTCTGATGGGATAGAGTCAGATTTTGCCAGCTTGATGGCCCTTGCTTAGTTGCAAGTATTTGGCAGAGTCTGTTCGGGTAGATTCTGCAAAACACAGGAGAGAGCTAAAAACAAGAGAGATATTCAAAGGGACAGGAGCAGAGCTCAGCAGGTGCTTGCCATGTTCTCCCAGAGATCAGTAATAGGTACATACAGGTGCAATTTACATTTGCAATTTGTTATCAGCGTGCTTTGTCTCCCAGGCACCCCAGTCTCATAAACTAGCAATTAACTGGAATTTCCAGGATTTCTGCATCATAAGATATTAGAATACCATACTGTGTAAAAAACCCTTACAAAACTCACAGTAGTAATAGCTATGGGCTCACAGGTCTTCACCAGAGTTAAGGAAGTCACAGCAGCATGGAGCTGGTGTCAGCTACAGGGAGTGATGCCCCCTTTTAAAATACATATGCATACATGACCGCCATTGTACTATATGATACATTCAGTAAGAAATAGGTTTTATTATTAATTTTGTGGTAAGTATTTAAAAATTTAATAAATGACATGGTTTCTCTCTATATAAAGCCTTCTAAAAGACTGTAGATTCACAGCAAAATTAGGGAACAAAAGAAATATTCAATTATGTGTTCTAAGAAACAACAGTTGACTCAAAAAATTACACATCTTACATTGTTAAAATATTGCATTAAACACCTATTTAAAGAAGATAGACATTTATCTTAGGTTCACTCTAAGTTCCTTATTTTGAAATTAAGAGAATCTGTTCACATTCACAAACTTAGATGAATTTCTCTGTTCTAAGTGAGCAGGTTTTTTTTAATTAAAAAAAGCCAAACATTTTCAACCAGTAGTATACTTCCTTCGTAGTGAAGCCAATTACCTAACCCTTAGCTACATAGCAGCTGGGATTTACTTTTCTAAACAGAAATTTTATGCTGGCACCATCAGTTCTGCTTCATTTGTGATAGACTCACAGATTTTATTTTTCTATGAAAACAATGAAAACAGAACACCTGGCAGCATGTCATTGTCAAAACAATGTATTGCAGCCCATGGCAACCTCCATACCTAGGGATTTCTGGCACAATGACATGGAAACTTCAGTTCTAGCCTTCTCCTCTTCCTGCCAGAGGATTGCAATAGTCTACTGCTCATAATTTTATACATTACTGCCCCACTATTAAGCCATTCTGGATTTTCATCCATTAACAAACACAAGAGAAAAATTATTCCATGGAGTCAGATGCCTGGAACTCTTAAAAAATTGTCTCCTGTACGCCTCAATTTTTGTGTTTACAGAGTTTGCAGAAACTACTCAAGAATATATTCCTACCTACAACTCTTTGGTTCCCAAAAAACCCAACCCACCAACTATGGGTGCAGAAAAGCTCCACATAAGACATCAGAAAGCTAAATTTACAGCAACTAAAAATCAACATGCCTGTGCAGAGCAGTAGGAATCAATTTTCCAGTTCTGCTCAGATCTCTAAGTCACCAACAACTAGGTGACCTTCACAGGTTCATTTCCAAGTTAATTTTACAGTGATTCTAGGGAAGCTTTACACTGAGAAGTCACAAGAACATAAAGAAAAAGTGGAAAACATGGACCTTAACAGTGAAAACTACTTAGATGACTATAGAATGCTGAACGACAAATTCCTTCAGCAGGCCTTTAGGGATAACTGCAAACGCACCTGAAAGGTATCCTCCTGTGATTGTTCCAAAGAAATCAGCAGCTTCAATCGTTAAATGCAATTTAAAAGTAATCAATTTATATTCCTTTGTTCAGTACTAGGACAATACAATCTGTCATTAATTTAAAGTCTGCAATGAAATCCTGAGTCATATTAATGATCCTTCATCAACAATTTGAATTCCTAGTCCTTGTTGTTTTATACATTCTCTCAATGACATTCCCCTCAAGTGCAAAAAGTTAATATTCTAAAAGGTGTTTGCATAGGGCAAAGAATAAATCTCTGTATAAATAAAAGATAATAAAAGAAAATAAAAGATCAGACCTCAAAAATCCGAATCATCATCTAAATTCATTCTTACATTCAGAGGCATCAGCAACACAAGTCACCACACTTCAGCATGACATCACTCTAATGTTCCCCCCAGTGCTCTTCTTGCTCCGATGCCCATGCAATCAGCATCTAACACAATAAATGTTTCACCCATTGCTGGATTTCAAACTCCTGTATCCCGTGCCTTTGGCATGTATGATTTCCTTAATCCAAAATGCAAGATCAAACCGAGGAAATACTGCCTCTAACCCACTGCTGAGTTCCTTGATGAAGCACCTGGAACAACACTCTCTCGAGAACATCTCTGTCAGGCACAGAAGCAGCATTCATTTGTCTGATTCTCTGACAAAAAAACCCAGACCATTTAACCTACCTTATTATCCTAGGATTTTGCCAGAACTGATTAAAAAAATCCTCAATCAATCCATGAGTGAACTACCCTCTTTTATTTCACTTTATAAGCCCTTAAATGAAATACCTTCCATGCAGGAGATTAAGCTTTCAGGAGTACTTGTATGTTCCTGGCTCACTGTGTGAATTTGTAATAGAGGTGTAATATAGGGAATAAAGCCTCATGACCTTACTGGGGTCAGTGGCCTAACAAAAACCCACTGTAAAACCCAATACCATCATCAGCTTCATAACAGAACACATTGCAGCTGTAAACAGAAAAGGAGCTTGAATGATATGAGATCCCATGATGGTGCCTCAGCAATGCACTCCTTTTCTAAAGCAGATATCCACTGATACAGAAGACATTTAAAGAACTATTATGAGATCCATTTTTACAATTTTTTTGCCCCCAGGAACTGCAGACAAGGTCAAAGACATCTATGTGAAGTACTGGATATTCCCCACAAGTGAGGCCTCATTAGTTGAGAGGAAAAACGGAGATTTCTTAAAATTGACGACTGCATTGAAAAGGAAGTTTAATAAAATTATTTCTCTAGCACATATATCAGTCTTTCTTTAGCAGGTGGCTTTGATTAACATTTAAAAGTTATTCTAGTGTTTCTCTCATTTGCTTCACACCACTGTTGGTGTTTTAAGTGGCAAAATTTCCTATAGTGCAGTGGTACGAGAGATGGCATTTTGTTATATTATAGCAGCATTTTAATTTCAATTAAAGAAGAGAGGGTAGAAAATATATTAAGAGGGCAGCATTCTACACTAAAAATATCTATGGTTCATGAATAGATACATGATCTGACAAGAGATTTATCTGCACTTATGAAGATTGAGTAACACTGCTGGGATTACCCTCCTCTGCACATTTAGTCTCCGGAAAAAAAGAAGGATAAAAAAATCTTCTATTTTTATATTTAAAAATGTATCTGTCTTGTACCACAATCAATTATGTAGCTTGGCACCATATAAATTGTATTTTTATTGACTTTTAAAAAGTTAGAAAGTATTTAGTTATGCTGTATACAATCATTCACGAAAAGTTTAAATGTATGTTATTAAAGAAATAAAGTAAATGTTGATGTACTCAAATTACAGTAACATAGCTAAGTATTTCTTTTTCATGCTCTTTTTGTAGAGCTCTCTGTATGGATTTTGTTCTCAAAGTAGAAATCTGATTCACTGCCAACCTCATTAGTAATTTATTACAGATCTACTTTTTCTGAAGAATCCTGATTTCTCGATCAGATTAAATGAAATGTATATCACTTTGATTAAGCTTTCATTACATGCTTATGAATGACTATTGTGATTATAGGATGAGAATTAGAGAATGCCACAAGATTCATAGGCTAAAGATAAGAATATATTAGAAATTAAGAACTCTCTTCATCTGTCATTGATCTTGGATAAGCAATTTACTTTATCTCTGCCACTATTTAACCATTTGTAATAATGTTTGTCTGTACATATTCACAAATTTCCTTTCATCTAACCCTTAGTTTAGAAAAACCCTTCTATGTTTTTCTAGACATAATTTGGAGATACTTCTTACAAGTGATTTCCTCCCCCAGGCCTATAAACTATTAAAATTGACAAAATATCTTTAAAATACTGGGAAAAAAATTCAACTTTTACTTGAATGGAAAATGCAAAAATTCAAATATATGCAAGAAATAATTTTCCAAGTAAAAAACATCCTCAACCTTTCTTGTTTAAGAATAGAATTAGGAAAGGATTCATCAAGTCTCTCAAAATAATATCTGAATGCTTTTTTGAACTGTAGTACCTGGGACACAAACCTTCTTTTACCTACATATGTCAATAGCCAACTCAATCCAATGGCAGGCCATGGAATCTCTCAAGTTCATAAAGCATTACTGAATAAAAACATTCAGCTAACGAGATCACACCAATTGTGTATAGACTTAAGGCTTCAGCCCTCAAATGGAGATAAATAAGATGCAGAAGTACAGTGTGTTTTGCAAAATGATATTTACACAACAGTTTATGCTGCTGTCTTCAAGCAGAACAAGGCTGACAAGTACCAGCCTGTGAAATGCTCCCTTTTTGAGACTGAGGTTTATTTTTATTTCTATGTTGTAATACATCTTGGAGAGTAAAAATAATGTTTGCTAAGCTCATGACTAGTCTGTGCCAATTTATTCTGAAACAAGTCCGAAATGAGATTACTGCTTAATTTATCTCCTAAACTGCAATTTTCAACTTTGGGGCACAGTGTCCTCTACAAACACACAGTATTTGTGGCACAGGCAATATTTAGATGCACACATGTGCACATATACACCCACACAACACCTTCTGAGAAACAAGATGGCACCAGGGGATAGACAGACCAAATCGGAGCAAGAATGACAAGGTAAAAAAATCTCATACAGGAAAGTCTCACATAATTAAAAAAAATTAGAAATCTCCTTCACATGTCTTCAAGTGAAGGACACTTTTATGGCTCCTCATACTCTTCTGTCCTTGTCCTTCCCCTGCACATAAGAACAGAGGCTGTCAGAGGCTGGCACTGCGTTGCTGCCTACAACAGAGTCACACAGATTTATTTGTGACCTCCTGCTCTTCAGTTCCTTCCCTGTTCAGGTTTTTAATTATCACTCCTGTGCTTGTGATTGGAAAATTCAGTCCTTCTCCATTGCCACTACTCGTACATTGCCTCTCTATGTTTATAGCTCAAACATAAATTTTATAAACATCCTGCCACCCAACAACCGCATTAAATTATAGCAACATTGCAGTATGTATAGCGAGGTAAGAAGGAGCACTAGATAGAGTGTTCATCTGCTAGCATTATCTGACCTGGGGAAAAAAAAAAGGAGCCACAGAAACCAAATAGAAAGAATAAATAATTTTTTTATTCTCACTCGTCAAATTTCAAATTAAACTGAGTCATGCGTAAAAAATGGCTTCGTTACTGTTTTTCTTCCTGCAAAACACATTAATCATCTGATCACTTCTTTCATCCCAAGGTCTTTAATTCAAGTAATTAAGTCTCTGTGCTTTGAAAAGTATTGCATTTCAATTTTTTTTCTTCCAAAGTAACTGTAAAGAAAGCCTTGCCCCAAGTTACTGTGTGCCTTGATCTTGATCTTCCTATTGCTTAAGCTAATAATTGTTTCTAACACATTAAACTGTGTATTAAAGACTCTAGAGTGATTAAATGATTGGCAGTGCTACCTTAAATTCATTCCTCCTAGACCAAAATCTTATCTGGCCAAAGCTGGTAACTTCAATATCAGATCTTTGGGGAGACAATTCCCATTACAATCACCAGGACTGGTACTTTCTGCATCCATTTGCTGTGCACACAGAAATAATCAGAGAACTATTACATGCATGAAGAATACAAAAAAGGGATTTTATACTATTGCAGTGCCAAATGTGGTTTCTGCAGTGCAAATAAAATAAATAAATAAAAAAATAAATATTTATAAGCCTTGACTGTGTGTGGTAAATTTTTTGCAAATTATTAGTAGTTGCTAAAAAATTTGTAGCTCAAATGCAAATAGGAAAAGAAGCACTTTTTTTCCTCCCAACAAAACAAAAAATCTTTCTGTTCATTTCAAATCCTTCTCTAGAGGTTAGCTTGTATTGTATTCTGCCTTTCTCTTTGAAATCTATTCATTAAATGGGGCAAAACATAATGAAATAAAGACCCTTTTCCAAAACCATGCTGAAGGAACATCACTTTCAAGAATTCTTATGCTTGACACAACAAAGCCAGCAGTTATAAGTACACATATGAAAATGCAATTTTAGGAAGTTTTACTGCAAAAGAAGGTGCTGTTTAGATGCACTGCACTAAAAGACTGCAGTGCAACTCTGCAACACTGGACCTTACCAGTTCACCAAAGACAATGTCAAGGATCACACTAAGTCCTACATCTGTGTGGGGGTTTGTAGGATATATTGTGGTGACAAACCCAACCATGGAAAAGGTGTGAAAAAGAAATTGTAGGATAATCAACGGCCCAGGGAAGGCATGCTGATCTGAGATCAGGTTCATACAACCTGGAGCTTGGGCTCCAGCTACAAGCTGAACACATGCTTGAACACTTTCTCCAGGAAACTGAAATAACTGTCTTCGAATTTTATCATTATTGCCCAATAAACTATTCTTTTTATTACACATACCTTCCAGCTAATGGTGTGCAAAAACATGGCTTCTCACTTCAAATAGGAGAGTTTAAATCTGTTTAATAGCCTTTAGAACTTTATGATAGGTATTAACTCAGAAAGTACTCACAAAGTTTTTAATTCCTACGAAGTCAGGTATAACCGAGGCAAAATAAAAAAAATTGACCAGTCAGTATATTTGTTGCTGGTTTTTTTTTGTTGATTTTCCTTTTACAACTACTTGAATTTTTTTAAAAGCCACCTATAGAATCTGAAGCCCTGTAATCCCAGGCTATCATGCTGGCAATGCTTTATGCTTATGGACTGCAAGGCCAGAAGGACACAGTGGATTTACAGTGAGTGTTTAAGCAACTACAGCAATTTCAATAGATTGAAGAGAATATGTGCAGTGTGAAAAGTATAGATAATTCATTAAATTTCTTCACTGGTGAATCCCAAATAATCTACTACTGGTGCAGTAGTCAAGCAATATATAATAAGCATGATATAGTCAAAGCTAGATAATTCTTAATCAAACTATGTTTTGGGAAGAGAAGTTCCCAGTATGCAAGTGCAAGACACAGTGCCTGAAAAAAAATTAAGAAGTACATATTTTCTCTTTTCTGGATAGTACATCTTGGTTAATCATAAATAAAGTAAATGGGAGGGATGATGTTTATCTCCTGAGAGCCAAGATAACATTCTAAGGCATTATGGCTCCATTTCTAGCTCTGCTATAAATTTCTATTCCTGCCTGAGGATGGATAGCTTAGTGCTTCAATTCCAACTCAACAAAACTCCAGAGTGTGTGCAATTCTGCCTAGCTTATGTTTCTATAAAATGAAAACTGGTTATAAATATACTAAATATGTTACTGAACTACAGACTGTTTGTCAGAGACCTCTCCTATCTCTCTGGGCCTTTTAAGGGCCTAATGAGCAAGCATACATGAAGACACTCAACTCATCTAAGTTTTCATAGATACAGAACTAAATCATTTTCTTGGAGAAAAAACAAGCATTTAACATATCTGCAAGACAGAGAAATACTCCTGTTTCAAATTTAGAAAGCTGCAGCTATTAAAAAAAAAACAGAGAAGAGAAAATATCTTAAGAACAACTAAATAGACGATCTAGACATAGATGTGAGATCAACGTACTTATTTGTTTGAATCAGATTTCCTTTATTCAGAGGAGAAAAATGGTCCTGCAAATTCTGGGAACTTGCTTAGGCTGCACCAAGGCACAATACTTACAAAATAAAATAAGCATTTCAGTGAGATTTGCCATTTGCCTGTCTTTTCTTAGGTACATACTTGGATTATCAGTATTAAGACAACAACAACAGCCTGGAAAATTTCGCACTTCAAATACTCCTGAGGCAATGATCAGGGTCATGGGACCTTAGACTTTGTTGGTTCTATCTGCAAAACCAGATTTTTGTATTTGCTTTCTGTCTAACTTGATGCTCGTAAAATGTTTAATTGCCAGAAGTCAGTTAAAACGATGCAAAAATCTCTGGAACTACTCATGTTCTTGATCTGAGACATTCTATTCCATTTAATAAACAATACAATGTGACTGGTACAGCACATCAGGAAGTTTAACAAGAAGATTGAACTAATTTGCCTTTAATGTATCACCAGATGAATTGCCAACTAATAAGTAAAGCTGATGGTAACAGAATTTCACCCAGTGTAGATGGAACAGAACCTACACCACTAGCGGCTGAATGAGTGTTAAAGCCTCATCAGACTTCTACTAACAGTCATTACATGAAGAAGCCATTAATTAAACGTGCAAGTGATGCAATATGTGGGAAGATTGTTAAGAGCTAGACAGATGAAAAGAAAAGGTGGGCCTGTGTTAATAAGAATTACCAAATTGAGAAGGAAAAAAATGCTACTTAGCACCTCTAAGGGAGATACGCTAAACTTCATGTATATAAAAGGCATTAGATTTATGTTTCTATATAAATGCAAAATAGCACTAACAATGCCCTGAAAGGCCTAAGATTGAAAATAGAACCAAGAGCTAACCACCCCTCTCCTAAATATTAAAACCTGCAAAATATGCAACAGCAATTCCAAAAACTGAGAAGTAGATTGAAGCTCTATAGCAGACTGCTCCTTTGTTTGAAAGCTTGGAATATATTGACAAGTTTCCCCACAAAATTTGATTGTATTTCACAAGCTGCCTGAAGGACAAAAGATGAAAAAAACATCGGCTGCTCTCCTCTAACTTGGTTAGAGGAGATAGAATCCTCTATCAGATTCAGATAGACTGACTTGTGATTATCAGTCTCTGGGGTTAGCTCAAGACACATAGGGTATAGTCAAACACAAATAGACAGTGGAGACCAGTAGTTTGGCCCTCAAATTCCTGTCTTCACCCAAAATGTCTACTGTTTTCATCAGCTAATGAAGCTTCAAGAAAACCCTGCTGCTGCTTATGCTGCCCTACTGAGGAGGATTCCAGTGGTATTTCTTTCTGAGAATAAAGTGAACTATTCTGATATATGTACAGGCTCTCTATAAACCTCCATACAATCTACAGATCTAAAATAAACAACCATGAATCAAAATTGCTGTCTTTTCATAGGGGAAATCAGTTAAGTGTTTGGTTTTGTCCTTTATGGAATACAAGGTACTGGATCTAAGTAAACAAGTTTCTGTAGCACAGAAAATAATTCTAAGTTTAAGTTTTCCGTTTATCGTGGGGTTTTGATTGTAGCTGTTTTTTGTGTGTGTCTTAAAGTGAAGTAAAGATTTCTTTCCTTTTATTTTATGTTAATATTGCTGTCTCTTTTATGGCATAACTCTGATTTTATAGTGTTTTTATACATAAACATTACTATGCTGTGACTCAGGAATAGCATTCAGATCTTCCCCAATCCCCCACAGTGCCTTACATAAAGTTGCATATTTTATCCAATCTTCCTTGCCATTGATGCCCACCCACATGAGACAAATTACTCAGATCCAAAGATTATAGCATTGTTATGCTGATGATACCTAGATTTATTTCTCCATTAAACATTAATGATGCAGTACCCTGACATAAATTCAGAGTGCATTTTCAGGTGCACAAACTTGAAGATAGCCATGAAATATATCAGTTTTTCTGCAAAATAAATGTTATACTGTTAGTTAACTGCCACTATTTTACCTTGTCTCTTCCAAACAATTAACCAAAAAACCACATTTATGTCTATATTTTCAGCCAGTCCTGGTTACACTGTAAATCAGCTGAGAAAAATAACTGAAAATACTGTAGAGGAGTTAATACTTCTGTAAAGACGATACAGAAATTACTTATGTACCACTTATAGTTGAAGCTTGCTCTCCTGTTGGAGTATTTTCTCATATCCTTTCACAACAGAATGAGACTTTTCGAAGATGCCGAGAAGTTTGCAGTGCTTTTAAAAAAACCAAAAAACCAAACAACAACAACAAAAACCCCAAACAAACAAACAAAAAAAAAACCCACCAAACCCCAAAACACCTGGGTTTTCTTCATAGAAAAAGACTTTTTATAATTTATTTAAAAATGAAACTCTCGACTCCATCAGGCACCCAAAGGACAGTACTTTGTACTTAACAATCCTCCACTAGAGAGTAAACAGACAGAAGGTATGTAAAACAGCCCAAGCTGGTTTGGGATATATCCACGTTATCTATCATTCAGCACATCTCCCACATTATAAACAATTTGCTGCCTCAGCAAAGGGTTTGCTTGCAGCTTGCAGAGTGGTTTTCACCAGCAGCTCATGTTCTCCACCATGGGACCTGTACCACAGTGGAAAAGCAGAGATCCTTGAAAAAGAAATGGAAAACTATGAAGACAAGTGAAGAAAGATAAATAGGAGATTGCTGCCTCCCATAGAATTTTACATTTCCTTTATCCTTAACAATTCTGTTGCAGAGGTCAATTCTGCAGTTACCACTTGGTTGAATGAAAAATACACTTTTTGATGGATTATATTTCAAGCTAATGGTAAAGTTCTTACTAAACTGGTTGTTACATTAAGGTATGTACAACTTCAAAATATTTTTTAAATATGCAAGTGCAAATAATTTTGGTTGTCATAATAGACCATACTTTCCTTGCAACCAGCTCTCCATGTAATGTCTTCTTGAAAGCCTGTGGGCAATAAGACATAGGTGCAGGCATTAGGGTTTGCAGTGCTTGCATTTTGTTGAAGCAATGGTATTCACAGACTAGTCAAGGAAGGTGCAGTCTGAGCTGGCTGCATTTGGAGAGAACAATTCCTTCTACACTTCAGGAGGAAAAAAAGAAACCCAAAATAGCATCACAGAATGGCTTGCAGAATTGAACTTGGTCTGAAATCCTTAGAAAGTAATCCCAAAACATGTCTGTATGTAATCAGAAAGTATTTAACTAACATGCCAGTTTATTTTGCGGATATGTTAGCAAAAGAAAATGGCATATCCTTACATCAAATCCATCAGAAGAGCAGAATATACAAGTGCAAGTCAGTTGACTGATCATCCATAAGAAAAGACAGTAGGACTCACTGACTACAAGGAAATTCTGAATTTTTGAGTTGTATTTCACATTTTCCTCTAAAGTATGATAATTTAGAAGCTCAACCTTGCTACGGAAGGGGAGGCTATGGCAGCCCACAGGGAAAATGAGACAGACACATCAAGGATGATGGATGTGGGAACATCACAGTGCTCATGGGATAGGTTGCTGTCCAGCTGGCCCATATTTTGTGATTCATTAATCAAAAGAGCATTGACTACAGTAGAAGTTAATCCCATCATGGCACAGTAAAGCAGAACAAGCTCCATTCTGGCTCCACGTCATGCTCCCATACACCTCCAATAAAATAACACCACACACAAAAATTCAAGTCTTCTATACACCATTGTGGAATCCTTCACACGTGCCTTAAGCATGATTCATGTAAAAACAAGGGAAAAGTGTCACAGATACCAAGGGAGGAACAGTGGGGAGAACAGTGCAAAAGCTATTTCTGCACATGCACTTACAGGAGAAAAATTTTCATGGATTTTTTGTTTGTTTGTTTTGTAAGGAAAAACCTTATTTAGTAATCAAAAGTTTCAAACCTAAGCATCCAAACCCACAAAGGCAATAATCTTCACCAGACTAAGTTCTATTTTTAGAAACTTTCTGTCATTTTTCGGTAATAACAGATGAATTAGATCTTAGAAATCAGTATTAATCTCAGCACCATAAAATGTATTTTCAGATCAAAATCCTCCAGATTTATTAAAAAATATTTTAGCTCTGAGGCAGTAAATAACATACTACATTGCAAAGTATCCAGTTTGTAGCCCCTTTCCCCCTGAAAAACAACCAAATAACAAACAGCAGAAAAATCACCCACCACAAACTTCTTGGGTTAAAGCATATGAGTCTCTGCTAAGTATTCCAGTTCAAACAGATGGAAAAAACCAGAATAATCTTGATCCTTCCGTTCCTGGACTGTCAAAAATTTATGATCCACTACAAATCTCACTGCATTACTTGCCAAGTTAGGTAAAGGAGAAAAAGGGTTTTAAAATTGCCTATTTAAACTGGTAATAACAAGCTGAATAAATTTTGTGTTGTGAACATTTTTTTTTACTTTGAAATGCTGACACAAAGCCATCACATTTGTTACTGCTACTAAAATGGTAGGATCACAGTAAGACAAATGTAAATATTTTATATAAATATCAACAAAAAAAGCTGCTGCCTTTTCCTAATAAGGAATAATTCTAGACATTCAGATAATTCAAAGCACTTCAATAAACGGCAAATAAGGAAACCAAGGTAGAGAAAGGGAAAATGGTGAGATCATATGTGAGATCATTCAGGACCTCACTGGAAGCACGAGGTCAGAAAACAGGTTTTCTGACAAGTGAATTCAAGAGCTTAACTGTTAAATCATGCTGTGATTTAAAAAAAAAAGTACAGAAAGGTAAAACAGAAATTCCAGAACAATCCTAAAAACACTGAGTGACATTAGTTACATATACAACATAAGACAGCAATGAAAACAAAAAAGCAAAAATGCCAATATTAATATGTCATCAGTTCATCACTCTCTTCAAAGGTGTAAAAGATATCAAAGCATTTTATCTTCAGTAAGTACTGAATTACCAAGCAATTACCAGTAACTACTACTGTACTTTTTTCAAATGCTATGAATTGGTTTAAGTGGTAAATGTGTAGAAAGAGTAAAATTAATATTTTCATGTACATCATGCTTTAGTCATAGGACCTACAACCCAGGCAGGGACTGTTTCTGTATGTATAAGCTAATTTAGACTTGTGTATCACTTTAAGATGAAATGCTCTGAACTTCACCTGCAGCCTCCTATAAACATGAGAATCCCTCATTCTGATACTTTACCTTTTTCAAATAGTACTGTGCATGTTTGGTTGCTTTGGTTGTTTTATGAGGGTTTTTGTGGGTTTTTTTGCCTGGTGATGTGTAAATGTTGGGTTTTTTAAGTACCACACTTTTCAATGTGGCTTGGAAGCTGAAACCACTCCAGCCAGCACCTTGCTATTGGAGTGTCCTAAGTAGTGCAGAATTATATTAATAGTTATTGCTTCTCTTCCTTCCTTCCTTCCTCCAGCCTAGAAGAAAAATATTCATCTTGTCCCAGAAGATCTAGTAACAGTTGACTGAATAGCTGTCAAAAAAATAAAGAAATCAACATTTGTAGCTAATATACTATGTAAACATCTTCTCATTCCTATCTCCAGGGGTTGCAGGATGCTAGATTAAGGATAGAGTACAAAGACTTCAGTTGAGTTTGGGGAATACATTTAAGGATGGGTGCTTCTGAAAACATTGTGATAAATTTGTCTAGATGAAATATTGATGAACAGATATTTATCTCTCGCCAGCCCTACATTAATAGCATTAAGTTTTCCTAGCAAGCATAAAACTACATCTTTCAGGCTTCCCTTTCAATAGCTTCAGGGTTTCAGCACTATGGTACATATGGTAACTGAACTACTTTTAATGACCCACTTGAAAACACAGTTAACAAAATTAGTACTTTCACTTCCATTTATTCAAAAAAGCAAGCCCATCAACACTGCATTATGTGGAAGTTTGAATTGATTACTCACGATTTAAAACATTTATGAAGCCTGGAAAGAGTCTATACCCCAGGCACAAGCCTGAGCGTGTCCATACCCTTGTTACATCTTGAACTCCAGGTATTTCCATCCCACTTAAACTTTACACCGATTTCCACTTATCCCTGTGAATTCTCAAGCCAAACTCATGACTCCTCTGATCCCACATTTGAAAATCCTGTTGGATCAACAGAGTATCCAGTTAACTTTTAGTTCAGTTCTTTACACCAGTGAGATATTGCACTTCCAGAGCACAAGAAGTCAAAGTTTGGACTCCATAGTGCTGTCCTGCAGCTCTAACCAGTCAAACACAAGCAGCAGTGACTGCATCATAGATTACTCTTGTGGTGAGCTCTCCAAGACAAGGGACAACCCAAACACCAGAAAATCATTATCCACTACAGGGAAAAAGGAAAAAGCCACGCTCTGTTGCCCCGAGGCCCTCTGCTTTCATGGAGAATGGAAATGCTACACCAGCCAGCTGCAGCCTTCAGCAACGGTATTGTTGGGCCTCCTGCTGGTCCTTTGTTAAAAGCACTGGCACATCTCACATCCCAGGAAACCTGGGCAGGACCTCATTCAGTGGCACCAAACCTGACACAGAAGTGAATGCTTTCCTGGATTGCCTCTCCAGATTGTCTGGGGAGAGCCAGTGCAAATTCACTTGCAAACTGCTGCTGACAGGTTTAGCTGAGTGAATCACATCTTCAGGGTGGAGTCTGGCCTCCCTGTAATCTCTGGCTTCCCTGTAAACTCTTCCCAATTTCATTATATTGCCCTTTAAACTTCCAGACCTGGCATTAAACAGCTCTCAAACTGAGACAACCAGAAGAAAACTGTTCACTTTGTGAAGAGTCAAGATGAGTGGGCAGCTCAGCATGACTGAAAGGGGCAGCAGGAAGACAGAAGTCTGCTCTGTCATGGAACTGAACCCCAGGGTGATCCTTCTCAGGTAACCTCAGGTCTGTATCATTGAAGGCTGCTTTTGCTAATTAATATGTTTTTGCTTCCCAGGTTCCTATTAATTAAGAATTATTGACGTTTTTCTCTTTCCCACTTTGCTTTATTAACAGTCTCAACTTCACTATTGTTTATATACAGTACTAAAGAGGCAAAAGAATTGATGCACAAAGAGTTTTTGCAGAAACTTTAAGCTTAGGGATCCATGTCAGTCTCTAGTATGGTCTCCATTAAGCTATTCAGATTCCAGCAAATTCTCTGGAGTTGGGTTCTTGTCTTTTGTTCCTCTCCTTCTACTTCCTTTGGACATTCACAAATTATTAATTTCCAGTCCTGAAATGCAGCCCCCAAAACACAGCAGCAATCTCAGGAAACCTTACCAGCACCTAGCTGACAAGAAGGATTATTTTGAGTGTCTTGCTGACATATTTCTGATCCACTTGTGTGTATATACATACATACAAAATGTAGCAATCCCTCCCTGGAGATAACTGCTGTTGCCACTGTAATCACTCTGCTTTCTTAAAGCATTGAAAAAGACTAATCGTTTAAATGTGACATTTAAGTAATTATGACAGCATAAGTGAATACCTAAATGAGGACACATGTGGAGACTCAAATTGCCTTAGCAGTGATTACTTCCAGCTCTTGCAAGTCCCTGGCAAACATTATTACATAAATTACCATTGGATCACAACTTGTGGACAGCTCTTGAAGTTCAATAGCGACATTATTTTAAGAACAACAACACATAAATGATGCAGTTTAAAGTTTAAAAATAATTGTGGAACAGGGACCTAACTGTAAATTACCTACATTGAATCCCAGAGAAAGGAAGATTGTTCTGTTTATAATACAATGTGTTTCGATTTTGAAGGCTTTTGTCAAAAAAATCTTTAAACAGACAAATGTATACAAATTTCAGAGTAACAAATGTGGGAACCTAAAAATCAGATTTGCACTTGTAAATAAGTTCCATCTCTTTTAAAGCTAAGACTTTGAGGAAATTACACACATAACATGAAGTACGCAAATGCAGAAAACTGCAGAAATTTCAGTGACACAGCAGTGTCACAATATTCAAATTTGAATTAACCTGCTTTTTGTAGACCTGGAGCATTAATATGAGGTTAAGAGCAAAGTGCTTGATTTCAGAACTTAAAAGAAGGGAAGCAACAGTCTGTAGAAGGTTAAATAGATGCAACTAGCAATGAAAACTTGCATGAAGAGGAGTGGGTTCAAGCTTTCTGAAATAAATGAAAACAGAAAACAAGAATTTGATTAAAACATTTAGGAGAACCTTGTCTTCCTACTTTGATCCTAATGATGCGTTGCTGTTGAATACAGAATCTTTGTCTTGTTCTGACCAAAAAACCCCCCAAAAACATTAAATCACAACTTTTTAAAAATAAATAAGGTGCATTATAAAGTGTGGTGGTGTCTCAACAGTCACAGATGGGCCAAGAACTACTAAGAAATCAGACCTTCAAACATCAGGTAAGCCTCAGTAAGAGCTTTTGCTGCTCTCCATTCTTTTTTCTTTTCTGCCGAATTAGTTTGACATGTAGTGAATCACCCTCCAACAGAAGCATGTCACATGCTTTCCCAGGAGAATTTTTTTGAGAAATTAATAAACAAAACAAAAGCATATGCATGTAAAGAGTTACAATAGTCATCAAAAAAACTACAAAACTGTTCCTTAAAACTGATGTCCATGTTTGATTCAGAATAATGTGTAAGACACAATATAACCTGAAAAAGATAATAAAGTTGGTCATTTTTCAAACACTACCAAGTGTAATTACAAGCCCAAAAGGTGAAATTCATGGACTGACAGAAAAAGGAAAGGTCCAAGGAAAAATGACACTGGATAGTCTAACTAAAGCTACCACTATCTTATTTAAATAACCTCTAAGTTAGGCTTACTGAGCTATTTCAGTGAGTTTTATAAATGTAACTCTTCATCAGTCTGTGCTGCAGCTTTCCACTTGTTAAATACAGATAATTTACCCACCACCACACCACTGAACTGTGTGACCAGAGGAAAAAAATAGGTTACATCTCTGACCTGCACTATGTCTCACATCATGAAGCCCAGTGTTAACGTTGGCAGCAATGTCAAGACCTGCTCTGGAATCCTCCATTTATTTAAATTAGAAAGTCACACTAGTAAGTGTAGAAAATAATACATTCATAACAATAAAATGTCTGAGATCGAATGCATTTACAAGTGTTTACCAGTCATGATTATTTCAGGTTTAATAATTTATACAACAGTAGGCACATTGAACAAACAAAACAAATATTTCATTAAGCAGCATAAAATCACCAATTACTGTTAATATCTATGGTTTTATGAGATAGCTGAAGTGTATTTTTTACCTATTGTGAGAAAATGTTTATAAAAATCATTTTTTGTAAAAACAAATTACCTAGAATTCAAGTACATTCATGGTAGGAAACCAAAAAAAGTTAAAATTCTTTGAAAGGCGCGAGTGGATTTAAATACAAGATAATGATTGGGTTTCAGCTATGGTTTTTACTTTAGTTTAGAAGAGGTAGCTTGTAATAGACCAAATGCAAAAATAAGGTCTGCTAACTTTTATTTTTAGCATATCATAGTTGAAAATTAATACTTTGCTTAAACTACCACATTCTACAAATTACCCATTTCATCACAATGTGTATATGCACTTTCTAATCTGCCTCTGGAAACTCAACCAAAAATTAAGGCCTCCGAGAAATTTTCTTTTCCTTCAGAATTTTAGAATGTCCAGATCTCACAATCTAGTATGTAAGAATGGACCAAAAGTGTATATGTATAAAAAATCTAAGATATTTATTATTACTGTTATCAGAAAAAAACTGTTATATTGCATATAGACTCGTGCATTTTTAGTATGCTGAGATCAACTTTATTACTACATAAGGGTTTAGCTTTCCAAGAATAAAATTCATCAACATAGTAAAAGGAAAAAATTCAGAATTTCCCTCCTTTTTAGTACAGGCAAATTCAATTAAATCAACAGCAATTGTTAAATAAAATGCCAGTAACTACTTTAATTCACCAAAAGATGAACATAGATAAAAAATCAGCTGTGAAATGTATATTTTTGACCCGTGCCAAAACCAGCATGTTATTTTTTCTGTGTTCACAGACCACTAAGTTGAGTAATGAGAAAAAAAACTGTTTGCAAATGAAAATACAATGAAGCAGCCATTAATTAGCACATGCAAATATAAGTTCAGAAAATTGCTTATTATCTACAACATTCAAAATGTTAAATTCTATTTATACAAATTTGGAGATTATATTCTGTGTAATTAGGTGTAAATTTTAAGGATATGCATTAATCATACTTTGCCTTTGCAAATAGGATTAATTACTGTTTGCCATAGCATATGCAAGTGAAGATTAACCATGAATCACAAGTTTTTGCTCAAAATTGCTCAAGTAATAAACTAAATGAAGTCAGCATCACTTAATAAAAATCAAAAAAATTAAACAAGGAGAACTACATACTTCAGTATCACTTCAGGAACTCTCATAGTGGCCGAAATATACAAAATAATTGATTATGCCCACGCAAAAGGTGGTGCAATGCATGTTGCTTATGATGGAGCAGAATTCCCTGGTGGAGTGCTCTCATTTTGCACAGACCAGGATCCCACGGTTCGGTGTGACAGCTGAGAAAAGGTGACAGAATATTCCCTTCTCTCTGCCTCAGAAGTGACAGAGAGCTAAATACCCACACTGTGTCCCTCCACAGAACACAGCTTCATTACAAAATGAGGTCTGACAGGAACCTAATTGAATAAAGTACAAAAGCCATACAAAGCCAGAGCAAGGCATAAATTTTAAACAATGTTTGAATTTGGAGAGCTAAACAAAGGAAGCAACAAGCAATTCGTGTCCCTGCTGTTTCTTGGAACTTATAAGTACCTTTTACTTCCATCTTGCCATATGTGTTCATAGGAACTGCACCAAAAAAAAATTCATACAATTCTATTTATGTTCATAAAAATAAATAAACAACATATTCAATATTAGATCCATTTACAAACAAACCAACCAACCAAAGAAACCCCAGAAACTAGCAAAACAAAACCAAAAAACTAAAAATAAACAAAAAAAAACCCAAAAGCAACAACAAAAAACCAAAACCAAGAAACAAAATCAAACAAAAAAACCCCAAATCAAACACCCCCACCAAAACCAAACAAAAACCAAAACAAAAACCACCAAAACCAAAAAAGCACACAAGACCAAATCCCATCCTCCAGACCTACAAAAAATTATTATTTCTTCTACAAGCCTACCAGCTCCTCACATTTTTATAAAAAGTTGTGCCTGGGTCACATACATTACAAAGATATTTAAAATTCCAAAGTTACCTTGATACAAATCCACAATCAACATTTAGGTTTTTGGAGGATGTTGACTGCAGCTGGTATTTAAAAACAGTTTTGTATTTGGGCTGTCATGCTACAAAATTCAGAATATTATAGCATCACCTGTTAAGTTCCATGTGTCTGTAAAATCTTCAGAGCAGCTAAGGATCTGTGTACTGATCTGACCTAGTTCATGAACAAAGATACTGTTCAAGATGGTAGTTTGTATTTTGCTAAAAGAAGGCTCTGGATCTAAATATTTGTTAGTGCTACCTTAGAGGCTACTGGTGTATTGCACTGCTAAAACTAATTGTTCTTCTAAAACAAGAAAACTACAGGAAGATAAATTGAGTTACTGAAGTTAATATTTATTGCAGCAAGCAACTTTACCCTTTTTAAAATATATTGTTACCAAAACACACCAAAAAAAGCCCTATGGATATCTTACTTCATATTGGCCTTTGAGACCCTTTGACACTATATGCTGTGATTCAGATTTTGTTTCCATTTAGGGCTAGTGAGGAAATTGCAGTCCTTGTGTAGGTAGTGTAATCATGTACAGTCATAAACTGGTTTGCCAACTTTGCCTAACCTAAGGCCTCATAAATAATTTAGACAACAAAAAGAAAAGTTTTCAAGCCTGGCTATTAGTCAACCTGCACAAGCCAGGGTTGCTACAGGCCAATTGCTACCTCAGCAAATTGAAATTAAGAGGGTGTCAACATCAGCACCCTGCTTCTTATGATCACGCATGATTTGATCAACTACTTTGGAAAGGTTGCATTGGATTCCAAGCAGTGACAATGAGGAGGTAGCTTTTGTATATTATGGCATGTCTAGTGCCTGTGGGCCACTTTTTACATGGAAAAATAGCAATTATCTAATCGATAATTAAATAAAGCAAGCCAAAGACACATTCTGGCTCCCTTGTGGCTTTTTCCTCACCAATCCAGGAAATAGTTTAAAATCTAAGGATAGGAATCTGAACTGCCCTATGGATTAAATATTCTCTCTCCCAAAACTTGCCATATCCCTACAAAGCTTTGCAAAATAATTTTAAAGGAACATCTTAAAAGAAACCCTACATGTGGATTTTCTTGGTAATTTTAATTCTGACTAAAATTACGCAAAATAAAAGAAATTAGTAGATAAGAAGGTGGTATAATTAGGCAAAGAGCTCCTGCACTTCCAAGGGTCACTGCAATCCTATGAAAGCTCTGCAGTTATTAAAATCAGGCCTAACTGGCAGAGCTTTTTCCCCACAGTGCAAGGACCAAAGCAACACTGATTTAGACACAGAAACATCTGTTGTAAAGATTAAAATGCAGAGGTCCTCCAGTCATCAGCTACAGCCCAAACTTGCCACAGATGCTGACTCTGTAGTCACATACTGGCTTCTAAAGACAAAGCAGGTGAAAATGACAGCAAACAGCAGGAGAAAGTGTCAGAATATTTAAATACACTCATTATTATTTCTGGAATGCGTGTGCACCAGTCAAATCTTACTTGCATCAGTAACATTGATGCTCTAATTCAATATGTATTCAGGAAATCCACACCTGATACAGTAACTCAACACTAACCAAGAGCTTGGAAAATACACTTCCAGAGGGAAAAAAAAAAAGGATAAGGATTTTGGGACAATCTTTTATGTAAATTATTTTCTTAACATAAGCATACAGACCATTCTGCAGTAACTGATAGAGATGCTGAGCAAGGCAAAAAATGTTAGTAAAAATTAAGAAGTAACTTTTTCCAATTGGAAATTTTATTCTACACTCAAGTTTTCCCTCTTGGCTTCACTGGTACCTCCATATAAACTTACATTTCAAGACTTGAAGTTATTGGTTCTGCACTACCAATATGACTACAAAGAAAATAAAAAAGACATGTTTCAAGGCAAGATACCGAGCAAGAATGAGAACTGCAGATGGGGAAGATGACTGTTCACAAATGAGCACAGGAGTAGCATGGAAACCAAAGTGCTGACAAAGAAAAAGTCTCGGAACTAAAGAAAGAAAAGAAAAGGAAGAGATATAGGAAGGAACAGAGACCTAGGGAATTAGAGAATTGTAATCCACAAATCCACAATGAGGCAAGTTTACAATATCAGGAAGTGAAAGCACTGGAAGTTTCCAGAGAATATTTCAAAGAAAGATAGAATAATAATATTTAAAAAAAAATTGAACATTTCATTAAATATATTGTAGAATCTTCATCCCTGACCCCCTCCCCAATGCCTCCCCTGCTTGCACCTTACAAAAGACAACAGCTACCTGTAGGTAGCAGACCTTTTTCAGAAATAATGCATTTGGTAATCTCTAAGAACTGACCAAGACTTCAGTCTTGGGAGAGGTGTAAGTAGGAAAAAAATGTCATGCACTGTGGGAGGTTTCCCTGCAGTTTATTTGAAATATCAACATCAACTCTTACATACACACAGTGGAACAAATTTACACAAATAAGGGTGAGAGAACAGCATTTCACATTACTGTTGGGGTTATATTTAATGAGTTTTGACAATGCTTTTAGCAAAAAGAAAAAAAAATTATATGTGCAAAAGAAACCCCAAATAACTAAGAAAATGTGCAGAACAGATTTTGAAAGACTCACCCAAAAGCCTCAGGGTAATTCAATACAATGTTCTGGCATCCCAAATTGAACATGGAAGTTGAGTCAAGCTGCTCACGTTTCTTTGTTTTTCAATCAAAACAGAGCTCCCTCTGGCTATAGGTATTGAGCTGTACACTGTAAATATTTCTGTAGTTTCCCTAGTCTGATAGCTAAGAAAGTCCGAAGCAGCAGCAGGCTTCCCCTGGGCAAGAATGACCTAGACAAGAGGACAATTCCACCTGGCCTTTAAAAGGGCTCCTGTGAAAAGGAGGTGAAATCTTGCCATGCAAAATCTTGAGTGGGTATGATTTGCCAGGTGCATTTAATGAGATTTTTATTTGCTCTTGCAATAATCTGCTCAAATTAATACAAGAACAGGATGAATATTTTATGAACACATGGCCCCAAGTCTTTGAATGTGTTTTTTTATGCTTATGCAGAAATACTGGCAGTAATCACAGATTAATTCATTTTATCAGAAGTAAGGGAGCACATCATAATCACTATTTACAACCAAAGGGCAAGAGGAGCAATAGCCAGAACAATGCAGGATAGAAATGAAGCAGAAATGAGTGTCATCAGAAGGAAAGCTGCCCAATGTTGTAAAGATATTAAATTTGCCTATCTTTACTATCATATTAAGTAACTCACCCAGAATTTTAAAGAGCTTCAAGAATTGTATGGGTATGGTGCAACAACAAGAACAGTGAGACGTGTTCGGAAATCCAGACTAGCAATACGAAAAGGGAATATCTCACATTAGGGCTCTCTTTACATCATCCAATTTCCTCTACTAAGACCTCCCACAAACGTGTGACATGACAAACACGAAGAAATCATTCTGTATTTAGGCAGAACAGTGGCATGGCCTGCGGAAAATTCAATATGTTACGGGTACTAATGCAAAATATGCCTTCTGGCAGTCTAAAATAATTTCTGTAGATCCCAAAAAGAATCTAAAAGCGTTTTAATTTGTACATCTGCACGATCAGCTGAAAATAGTTGTTCTCTATGCAGTCTAAATTGACAGCAAACAGTACAACTTCTTTGATATTCCTTTCAGAGTATGTAACAAATAATATAAGAAAACCAAATGGTGGGTAAACAAGTTTTACAGGAATTTCTTATTTGGCACAAGACAGAATAAACCAATATAATTTTCTAGACACTTAAATGATAAATAAAATTACCTTAACATCCACAGAATTGAAAATGGCATTATTTTCTTTTCTTAGATTTTCAACACAGTCGCTAGCATTCAGAAGTATAGAAAAGGTATAACTTCCTAGACACTGAAAATTATTCCTGTATGGGTAATTTTGCCTCAAATGTATTTTTTTCTCTTCCCTTCGGCCTAAAAATAAGAAAAAGATTGAGGCAAAACAGAATTTAAAAGAAAAAGTGTGACTTTCCGGTTTTTAGTATTGTTGAAGTTTTAGAAGCATGCTTTATGGGTGATAAAAATCATGTTTTATAGAAAAGAAAAGAGAGGATGAGCCAAATGGGACTGTAATGTGGAGAGAGAATAAAAACAATACAGCAAGATAAAAGGAAATGAGCAAAGGAGCAACAGCAGGGGAAAATAATGAGCCAGAACAAAAGCTCCACCACTAACAGTGTTTGCAAATATTTCCAACAGCAAGAGAAGTTTTCAGACATGGAAACAAGAGAAAGGAAAATAGAAAAACCTGGTGTTTAGAAATTGAGTCAACCAACTAATTTCTTTCCTTCCCCCTTAAGGGATGGAACGCCCAGCTCCTGTAGTGAAAAAAGAGGTCTCCTGCCCTGGGGCACCAATGGAAGTCGATGGATGTATGCGCAGCAGTCATCACCAACACCACCAATCTCAGGGGATCCAGGTATTTTGGAACAGAAGTGATGTTGTTCCACTAGTTTCTGAATTTATTCTGGACCGAAACTCACATCTCTAATCAAGCACTTCATAATATTCATCTCGCACATATTAACAGATCTGTAACTCCGTGGAAGCATTTTCCTAACACAAAAAACAATTTGAAGATTATTAATGTTCATCCCATTCAGGTCAGCTGTGGGGTTATGCTTTGCTGTTGTTTGCTTTTCAATGAGTTTACGTGGCAATGTGTTGGCAGCAGGAGAGCTGCAGGGTGGCCTCTGAGGGAAAAGATCAGGGTGATAGACACAAATGCTTCCAGGCAGCTCCACAGTGGACCAACACACAGTCAGCATCACTAAAGCTGCTGGTGCCTCTGTGAAAACACAGTGAAGAGCAAGCAAAACACCAGGGAGCAGAGAAGCGAAGGAAGAAAAGGTGAAAAACAGCAATGCAAACCTCAAAATCAGTGAAGAGGGACCAGAGGGTGCTCCAGGCACTGAAGAAGATATCCACACTGTGGCCTCTGGAGAGCACTGGACAGCAGCAGATGGATATGCCCTGAGCAACTGCAGCCCATTGGGAGCCCACACTGCAGCATCTCCTGAAGCACAGTAAGACACTCAGTTCCAGATCCCAATTAAAACCAGGAAAGCACAAATGGCACATCCTCTTAGCCCTGCCTCAAGTTCATTGGAATGCTCTCATCATTTCGAAAGAGTCCCACCAGTAACATTACCTATGGCTTCAGCTCATTTCATATTTAGCTTTGCAACTCAGCAAGGTTCTCACACAAAAAAAAAGGCCTCATTTCTGTCCAGTTATCAGAATGATTAAAAATTCCTGGATTTATTCTGTTATACATATATATGTGTGTGTGTGTATGTATATATGTGAACCAGTGACAAGGGACTGTTCCACAAGCCTTCAAAGAAACTTGTGACAGTGGGATTATGAGCAGACGCATGAAAATGTCTGAAAAGCCATAATTAGTCATCAAAAGTTCATCATTAGTCTCAGGATTTTTGTTTATGTTCTGCAACTACTTGAGTTTTTTCAGGCTACCTGGATGCTTGCAAAATATACAGAATTGCAAAAGTTGACTTCATTGAAGTGAGATAGAACCACTGAACTGATTAATTTGCAAATTTTACCTCTAACCAGTGAAACTTTTCTTTCTTCATGTTGTCTTTATTTCTGTAATACCTGAAATTTCAAAATTTCTTAAGGGTTCTCTTGGCAGAATTTATTCATAACCCAACAGGACTCCTGTAGTGTGTCTCTGCATTAATCTTTGCCCCTGAATCATTTACCAGACTGGAAAATGAAATAATAGATGTACACACAAAGTAATAATCACATGGATATTTTTTAATAATTGCACATTGAGAGGCTCATGTCTTTGATATGTACACCTAAAATTGTTTCATATGTTTGAGATGTGAAGATCCTACAGTCTCCATCACCTGTTTCTCTCCCTGTTTGTCTCATGTAGCTGTGCTTTCCTCATTCTTTGCTTAAAATGGAGTATTACGTCAATGCAGGTGTTGGTGTCTCTCCAAACATTCAATAGTATGCATGCACCATTACACAACACAGATCAAGCCCCTCTATTTTAGTATCAAATACAAAGTTACCTCTGAATTTCATCATTAAAGTTATCAGTAACAGCACCACCAAACTTCTCCTTGCTGTTTTTATATGAATTAAATTCTCCCTGAAAGTAATGAAGCTGGTACTGAATATAAAGTTTTAATATGGTATCTAATTCATGCACTTTCAACTCCAGCATGATTTAATACATGTACACACAAAAATGTATCTTTGCATGGTTTTTTTTTGTAATGCATTTGCTGGTAGCCAAAGAGAACTTTTTTTCCCTTTTATTGCTAGTATCCAGTGGATTTTGCTTTCAATTTAGTGGCTTTTTGTACAGTACAAAGGAAATATATTACCATTTCCCAAATCTCATTTATAATCCTTTCCCTTCATGCTCCTTCTTGCTGTTATATCGTTAACGTTAATATTCTGTTGACTCTTAAGAAGTAGAAGCTTCCATTACTAAAAATGAATAAATGAATACTAAGAGACCACTGTTATGAAATGAAGGCAAAGTATACAGCCTGGATATAGTTCTCAGTGCAGTTCTATTGAGGAAGAAATAGTTATAGGTCAGGGATAGAAATGGCACCTTCTGTTTGTTTAGTAAAACATGTATGATGTGCTGGCTTTATCCTCCTAAGTTGTAACACTTACCTAAAAGTCTAAAGCATACTGAACAATTTATGCTAGTGAAGTGACCAAATAGTGTAAATATACCTAGAAACCCCTGCTTAAAACTGGGTAAACTCAGTTTAAGAAGATAAGCCACTGATCTCCTATGTACTCAACAACAATGAAATTTCCAACCCTTTCCCCATGCACATAGTATCTACGCCCACAAAAAGTCTTAATGATCATGTTACAAATTATTTTAAACACCTTCTGTAAACATGGTAAGCTACAGGAAGTCTTTCTTGGCCCAAATGTGTATTGAGGTACAGCAGAATAATTCCTATGCCAGTATTCACACTGTTCTGTATGTTTTCATATTGAAATAGCTTCAGAAGATTAAATTTAAAAAATGAACAAAAATTAAAAAAAGCCTTAAAAAAATCTGCCTTCAATTCAAGCAGGATGTAACCTTTCTGCCTCTCTATCAAACTCCAGGTTTTCTGGGATTCGTCTGCCTTTTTAACTGCTCATAACTGTTAAAACCACTCTTGTTCCTTCTCAGCCTTTCAACATTTATCACAGAATATTTGCTCTAGCTGTAACATTTTTGCACCTTTGTTACTTTCAAGTCCAGTGACTCAATTTCTACTTTTCCCCCTCCTGTGCTGTATGAAACAGCCTTGCACTTGCACATCCAGAAGTCCCTGGAGGAAAGCAGAGAAAGCAAACTCAGGTTATCTGGAACCCCTTGCAAAGCATCAAAGTGAGACAAACACTGTGTGCTAAGTTAAAATAACAAACCTCTGCACCTGTTAAATGCCAATGCTCAGAACGAGAACAAAGTATTCTGCCAATGCTGTTTTAGCATTGTATCTTTGTTAACACGGTGTTACCATTGCTTGGAACAAGACACAGGTTTTGGACCAAGCTAACAACATGGGCACTAAGATTTGGTTTTGCTTGGCTTACTTGGATATTCACAGAATACCTTATTTTTGGATATTTACATGCATATTGGATACATTTATATTTTGAATATTTGGATAATTTACTTAAATTTTAAAGAGCAGTTACCAAACGACCAGGTTACTACTACCCTTTGTGCACCTGCTGTTCAGCTTTATATAGCTGTGTGGTGTAACACCTTTTACAGGGTTTCCATGGCAAGGTTTTTGTAGTGGGCAGGAGGGCAGGGCTGGCCTTGTCAGCTAGATGATTGTATCTTACAGATACCAGTGACAAGCTCTTATTCTGTGAATGCTCTTCCAGTAACAAGCAGTCCAACTAATTACAGGCATTGGATGACACCAAAGGCTCCACAGCTACAAAGTTACTCACCATCAAAGGAAAGAAGTCTTTGGAGTGTGGTAAAACCAGTCGTGGGGGCAATAGAGATGTCACATTAACTTGAAATCAATGGTAAGAGAAAGGTGTACAACATGTTAACAAACATATAAGAGAGATCCCAACTGGATTCCAGAATGAGGAGAAAGAAATTAATGTTACCATCAGACTCCTGCCAAGCAGTTGTGAGAGCAGATTTACTGCAATGTTCCCACAAGTGACCAGAAGCCACTGACCTGCAGATCACCAGAGGCTGTGCAAGAGTTAGCAATGCATCAAAGAAAGAGACAGGTACAGCGAACATTATATATACATAATTTTTAACTGTTTGAACTAGATGTGCTAGTATCACCCTCTACTGCAATAATAATTAAAAAAAAATCTTTGATCAGACTGTCAAGACTTTAATTAAACTAGCATTAATTTCTTGCCTATGCATACAAAGTATTGACTGTGTATCCTTGAAGTCACAACAGCACTTGTCAATCATGATTTTTTCCAGATCATTCAAATGTTAGGTGAGCAAAATACTAAACCTGTGTAATATTTTATTGGTTCATACTATTTTTTTAAGTTATAGAAAAATGAAAACACACCAAAAACACACCAAAGACATTACAAAAAAAAAAAAACAACCCAAAAAAAACCAACAAACCAAAAAAACCCCAAAAAACTCCCCAAAAAAAGGCATTGGAAATTATGGGCAATTTCATGGGAAAGTTAAAAACCCAACTCTTACACTCAATCCCAAAAGCCAAAGAGCTCTGTTCATATTTGAAATAATGGCTGCATGTAACACCTTTCTGATGCAACAGATACGGAAATACACCAGCTCTTTGAGTATTTTAAAGTATTCTTTCACAGACTTAAGGGAACAGGCAAACAACTTTTTTATTTAGAAATTGAAACTAATTTTTATCTCATTGGAATTCTGAAAGCATTTTTAAATTACACTTGTCTTCTTTTATTGACTTACACAGATTTTTCATAACCCTATCCATTATCCACATATAGATATCTTTAAGTAAAATACAGATCTCTGTGCCGAAGAATCACAATGAAAAATGTTCTCTCTATCCTCTTCCAAAAAGCATTATCTGACAAAGACTGAAAATATTACCATAATAAAGACAGTGATGAAAACAGAAAGCATGACAGACAGCAGCAAGAGGTAGTAATTTCTGTGCTTATCAGTGATTACAAAAAGCATTTTCTAGACCAAGAAAAGAAGGAAGAATGGCAACAGGTGATGTTCAAAAAGGAAGGTGAAGTTCAAAAGGATAATATGCACATGCTTGCTTCTGTTGTTTCTTTTAATTATGCTCTTGCTACTTAATTGGTTTTCAAGGTACTTCCAGCAAACACAGTAAGAACTATGCAATTATACACACAAAGAAGTTTCAGGCAGCCTGACCAAAAGGGCAAGAGACGACGCTGATGACTTGTAGCATCGAAGGGAAGACAGCGTAAGACTGAGAAACAGTAACATCATGTTAAGTGGTACAGAATCACCCAACATAATGCAACATCTACTTTGAAGACTGGCATGAATATTTAGCTGAATACTTTTCAGTTCTCCACCATTTAAGAATAACTGGTAAAATGTTATTTTTGAATGAATGAACCATGTCCTCTGTTTGAAATTAAAGCTACAGGTGCTAAACAGTTGCTCCAGTTGAGTAACTGTTCCTACTATATACTATGAGGCCTGATTGAAATGGCATAACTCAAAGATTCGAGCATTGTTCCTTGTTAGTAAGAACATATATTAGGAGAAAAGGATAAAGAATACTGCTGGCACAAGCACCTTCTTCTCTTACCTGGTGAGGGTGGGTGTAGAGCACATCCTCGTGAATGAAGTCATTCCTCACAAGGTTACACTGAAGCAATTGACAGTGCTCAACTTCCCTGTTTCCTTGCTTAATAAAGCCCTACACTAGGAATTACCTTCCCCACCCACCCCACCTCCTCTGGACAACAGCTATGATTCACTCAAGTAGCACAGTCATGTCCAGCAAACATAATGTTTGTTTCACTCACACTGATGCTCTCTTAGCCATGTCTCCTAGAAGCGGCAGGAAAATTGTATAGAAAGTAGACTAAAGCTATGATTATAATGGATTAAAAAATCAGAGTGTATGTTTTTAGGATCAGCTCTTCTATTTCCTGGGATAAAGCTGGGTAAATTCTGGCCTTGTAAAAGCTTACCAAATACCCTACAGAAATGTTTCTTGAATCCCACATAAGAATTATGTACATCATTATAAACATTTATCAGATGGACCACATATTGAAAGGTCCTGAACCCGTATTCACAGTCAGTGCAATAGTATTATTACTGGAAAAGGAAAAATACAGGTTTTAAAGAATAATGGGTTCCTCAGGTTTCCAGATCTTGAAGACACATTTTTTTCAATCTCAAGAAACAAGCATGACTGAAGGATTTTCTTACTTGCAGTGAATCACCAATGGATGACTAAGTGCACAAAATGGTAAGAATAATTTTTATTTCAGATAACTTTGTCATAGCTTACTAATAATTTATTCATAGATACATTTAATAATATACCGCCAAAAAAATTATGTTTGACTGTTCATAATACAAATATTATCTTAAGTAGTAGAATTTTTCCAGCTATGGTAACTTGCAGCTCATTTCATATACAGCAGTATTTAATTAAATCCGTAAGTGCAGAGTGTCCAGATGTTGCTTTTTAATTTAATAATGATGGAACCAATGAGATGCTGATAGGTTTGTAAACTAAGCCTTCAGAACATGGGGAGTTCCACAGGGCCTTTAAAAACAAACAAACAAACAAAAAAAAAAAAAAAGGAAAAGAAAAAAGAATTGAAATGAAATCTTAGTGATGCATGGTTTGATGGCAACACAAAGTAAACGAAAAATGATTGTTTCTGCTGTATGCAGTCATGCAGGCAGCACATAATAAAGCTTCTTTCACACTAATGATGAACACAACAATGAGTTAAGTGACAATGCAAACAAAACCAGAAATATGACTCCTCAGCTTGTACATGACACCGTTCTAGTCAGAAAGCTCTTTTTTACAACAGATGCCATGTTTTTACTGGAAAAAGGTCACTGGAGTGAGCCAGTCTATGTTAACGGAGGAAATCTACATGCAACATGCACACAAGGTTAAAACATTTCCACATTAGGATAAAACTGGTAAGGAGATCATTCTGTAATAAAAAGCAGACATCCTAAATATCATAATGTAGCAAAACTCATACACATTGCTCATAATGCAGTGGTTATCCATGCCACATTTCTCTATTTTGTTTGTTGATCTTTTCTTCAAGGTGAAATCAAATTTTTCTCTATTAAGGAAATATACTGAAGGCCTATTGCAAAATGCTGCTATTTTTCAGAATTTTTGATTGTTGTTGAGAGTATTTTACTGAATTCCCAGTTCATTCTTTTGAACAATATCCAAAAGGTTTAGTTCTATTGTCTGTCCTCAGAAATAAGACACTGCTAGTATTCAACATAATGCATGAACAGAATCAGCAAGGTATAATCTGGTGGATGGCTTTTTTATTTCAATAAAATTAACCTATTCATATACCCTGTTTTGAAATCTACTTCTTCCTATCCTTACTGTTAACAGGTCAGAGTGGATGTAGTAAGAATATGCTATTGATTCTAGGGATAGCTACTCAGTTCCTACTTAGAGTAGTCATGCACTGCTTGGTAGCATTTTTACAATAGAAATAATGCAACTAGGATATACTGAAAGTACACTACTGCGAAGAAATTTTGGTAAATCATACTTCTAAGTACAGCACAAAAATTAAAGTAAGAAATGAGACAAAAACACTAGATGGATATACTTAAGTGAAAAAATAAACTTCTGGAGAGCTCTAAGGAGTAGAGAGTGATGGAGCTAAAGCAGGAAAAAGTGGGAAGAGTTCTGTCTTAACCCAACAAAACATCTAGGATGAATAATTATGAATAACTAAACACCTTTCTTTGCTTCTCTCCCTATTCCTCTCCTCCAGCCCAAGACATCTAAGCAAAAATTGATAAATTTTGTCAATACTTCAAAGTACCTCATATTTTATTGCACTTTCAAAGGAAGATAGCAGCAGCATAACTGCAGACACAAAGACAGATGAAGGTTACGACAGAAAAATGTAGAATAAGTAGACAGATGTAAAACTTAAAAGGCAAGGAAAAGATTGCACTGTTATTGAAGATTATATTACAGGAAATCAGTTTTAAAGGTCCAGAGACTACTTGTATTATATTAATTTCGGGTCTAAAAGGAAACTCAGTTATAATATCATCATCACATTACTGTAAATATTTAAACAGCACAGAGCTTATCTATACAAGCATCCAGAAGCAAACTTGCATGCCACAAATCAAAACTGAAGATCCTTCATACCAATGAAGCATCACTACAGAATGCAACCTTCATTGCTCTTTACTCCTAGGGATGGCAAAATTAAATGCAGAATACTCTGTTGATAATCAGCCACAGAATTAAAGTGTCTTTTTCCTATGGCACACCTCAGTTTCTGTCCCAGAACCCATTTACTTCTGAAGTTTATGTGAAAACTTCTTATCACTTTTGTATAGTACCACAAACACCAAACCCTCAGCACAAGCATTTGTCCTCTGGTGAATTCGGCACCAGTAACTCGAACTATTCTTCCCTGCTGTGAGCAGCTGTAGTAATTCATTCCTGTTCACAACTTGGTGGTTAAATGTAATTCAAACAGCCAAGTATATAGGGGTTTGATGGTGAAGCAATGTGTTTGGCAAGGGTTGATGGATGGCAATCATTAAAACCAGAAAAAAGTATCATCCTAGTTTGACATAATCAAAGTTTGACAATTTGCACACATAGGACACCCTAAACCACATAGATTTTGAAATGGTATTTTGAAATTTGATAGTTAAAAAGGGAAATTGGACATGAGAAGAAGAGAAAATGAAAGCTAGAGGAAGTTGTAGGAAAGGATGCAGCACGTCAAGAACAACTTGGATATCCAGATATGAATAGATACACAGACATACAATCAAAGCAAATACCGAAATGATTAATGGCTGGCTTGATTTTTAAGGGTATTTTAAAAAAATTGCATCAGGGAAAGGTATGTTATGCACAGGTCTGTATTATTTCACTGTACACATTAGAAAACAAAGTCAAAGACAAAAAGGAAATAAATGGAGAAAAATAACCTAGTCGTAAAATACAATAGCAGATGGGCACCAGTCTCCAAGGTGAGGAGGGGAGGCAGAAGCAGGATGCATTTTCCAGTTTAGGTGGCAAAACACAACTCACTTCATCCTGTAACAGGCTACACAATACTGGGCAGGAACATATTTAGATTAGACTGGAAAGTTCAAGACGTTCAAGTACTTCAGTATTCTGCTGCCCTGCCTTCCTGGAGCAGAGAACACAATGCAACACAGTCCCTTTACAGTATCCACAAACCATACCAGGCAGCTGGCTGCTGGGAGGAAAGGGAGCACAGCAGGGAGGTGCATGGGAACACTTACAGCATTCACCTCTGTCTTCCACTCTCTCCTGATGAAACACAGAGCTCTGCAAAAGACAGTGCTCAGGTTTTGAGAGGTTAAGGGAGGCATGCTGTCCAAGGTAATGCACAGCAAGCTACAAAACAAGCACCCTAAAATATATATCAGTATGGATTTTAATAATTTATTGCATGATTGTACACGTGATAAAAGTCAGTGCCTTCTTATCTATCACACAGCACTGTTATAAACACAACACTGGTGGATCACCAAAGAAAGGTGATTTTTGTCTGTAGCTGTGCAAAGCAAACTGCAGCAAATTGAGAGCAGCAGTACACGGATTTGCTGTCTGAGACTTCAGAAGCATCATACAAAATGTAAGGACCACTACACTGGGAAGAATGCTCATTAAATGGGGAATGAGTTTAGGACTAGTCCAAAGCCTGTTTACATCAGCTTTACTCTCAGGATGAAAGACAAAAACAAACAGAATAGCACTTCTCAGATATGAAACCAGTAATATCAGTAGAAGGCAAACACAGAAAAGACATTGCAGAAAACATGTCAGCTCTTAGGAATTTCTACTTTGTGGAGAATAAAATTAAGTACAAACTCTTTTAATCCAAAAGCTGATAAAGACTGACAAAGTGGTGCTGAGTTGTACTACCCTTGGTGACAGAAATAAGAATTGTGCTGTGATTGTTTAATTCAGTTATGAGACACATTTTAATGAACACTAATCAGCAGTGGCACATGCTGCAGAGTGCTTGTTTGATGCCTGCGTGATTCTTTGGACTACCTATTTTGCTAGCAGCCATTATTAGATTTGTATCCCTGGAAGTTGATCTTGTAATCAGTCCCAGTGCTAGCTGACTGCAACTATTCCTCTTCCGGTCCATTTTAGCAACCTGATCGACATGAAAGAAATTATTTCTTGGTCTCTCAAAAAAAGAAGATTTTGCAAGTACAGGAAGGTGAAGGAGGTTAAACTGGCATTGATTACTGAAGACACATTAATAATTTATTATTTAGCAGCCTCAACATCAATCTGTTGTGCACATGGCTCCTTCTGCAAGACTCCCAGCATGTTTTAAATGATTCTCAGAACACATATTGGAAAACAGAATAAATTTAGGACTATCATAAGATGAAGATCCTTTGACATATTGCATTAAAAAGCAATTAGCCTTTTAAGAAACCTTGAGTATTTTCTAATGTCTTCCCTGGAACACATAGAGTACTTGTGTTGATATTCTACTTTCAATTTACTCAAGTAGTAAAGTGGTCATGTTAATCACTTAAGGACACTGTCGCATTTCTCATCATGGAAGACCCTCTTTTGTCCTTATCAAAAATTATTTCAAACTTTATGTTTTAATTCTGTAATTAAGTTTCATATTAGACCATTTTAATACAGGAAAGACATTTGGGAGACTGCTTTCCAGTTCAAACAGTTCTTTATGAGAAGCATTATCTTCACTGCTACAGACTTTATCTTCTACTTGCTTGCTAAAATAGCACTCTAAAGCAATTTCAGCTGAAAAATCTCTGTGTGCTGTATGGGAAAATAATCGGAGATCTATCAGAAGTATTATCCAACAATTTAAAGGTATTGCAGGAGATTGGATGATCCAAACTTTACTGATCATCTTGATAGTCAGATTCTGACTGTAATTACTGTATAGCCGCTAACATAAAATAAACTATAACAACTTCCCTTCTGGTAACCACTCAAACACTCACCCAAAACACTCAGTCAATACTGTTTAAGCTTTGTCAGAGCAGTCCACAGAAACAAGAACATTTCTTCCCTGTGAAACACTGTATTTCCTCCTTCTTCACCCATTCCTTCCTAAATATAGACTTGCCTCCAGCTTTTTTTTATTACTGTACACCCTACAGACAAAAGGATTAATTCCTCATCTAAGTCAAAGTCAGAACTTCCATTTACTTTTAATGGCACATCTAAATGAACTCCAAGGCTAAAGAGTGATCTCTTAACTACTGGAGATATTGTTCAGAAGTCAAAATACCTCAAGCCTTGTTTTATTTTGGGGGCTAACCTGTTTTTTCAACCGCAAAATAGGTAACTTCTAAGATTACACCGTGAAACAAAAGAATGTGTAAGACTAAAAACCAAACCACTCACAGAGGCACTGTCTTAAGCATTTCTGAATTATTACACAGTGTAATGAGTATCTATATTTGTACTACATTTATGAAATAATGCTACGCAAATCCTGATAGCACTTTTAACACAGTATTGTTAGCGTTTAAATTTGAATTAAGGAAAAATAAAAATGTGATGGTTTTTGTTTGTTTGGTTTGTTTTTTTTAATTAAAGCGGCAAATCCACAGTGATGAAACGAACATAAATTTTCCGCTTACCTCTTAAATCAGACCTTAAATATTCAATGTATACTATTCTCAGAATGTGTGGCTAATAGGGTGAAAAATACATCTTGTATTCTCTAATCTGTTTCATGTTTTTCTATTTAGTTGTATTTCATATTATCACAACATTCTTGTAGTTATACACACTTACTGACATCCTGAATAAATGATGTACAGATACTACTTGCCACAGTTACAACTTGCTCTTTAAAATCTCATGCAAAAGCAAAGAACATAAACGTAATTGCCACTTGGATTCAACAGAAACACAGTTGAACCAACCATTAATAGCTATTCTTCACAGAAAAGCTGCACAATCTGATAAATAAAAGAGCAAAAAGTTTTGACGATATTACAAGAAATGTTAACACTATTAATTTGCACATTCCTCTTCACTGAGTTCCCCTCATGGTGATCATAGCAGGCTTCCCTTATTCCTGTATATTAATTCAAATTTCTCCGCAATCAATCCCTTGCAACAGAATTTTCACAAGTACTCTGTACCAGATAAATAGAGGTGAAGTGTTCTTCCATAGAAAAATATTCAATATTTCCTTTTGTTCTGGCATTGCAACAGCCTGTATGAGATAATATATTACTGCAACCGTGACAAGGTGGGCACTTTACCAGGGAAGTCCGAAAAATATGTTCCACTAATTTAAAAGAATGCTGCTAAAGAAAAGGATTTATTTCACTTATTGTTGTTATTATGACATTTAATACTCAAATCTCAGCCAGCAAACTGTACCTGTTTGGGGGAGGAGGTTCTAATGTTATTTTTCACTCCCCACCCAACTCCAAGGGAACGCAGACTGGAAAAAGGGAAAAAAGATATAAACTGCCAACAGCATGAATCCCTGCAGCACGAGTACCACATATTTGATTTGGGAAAGAAAAACAAATGCATTAAACCACATCTGCTTTAAAAACCCCCAAGCAAACTACATAACCCAAAAAGCAACAAAACAACACAAAAAAATCCCCCAAACTTTACATATTTCCTGTTGCCATTTTCAGTGGAAGACTTCTATTTAACATCTAAGGTATAAAAAAGTATTGTTAAGGATAATTAGTCACAGAAGTGGATATAGTCTTGCAGCATACAAAAATGTTTTTAAATATTTCTGAATATTATGGATTTTTTACCAGTAAGATATGCACACCTCAGAGTTTCAGTAAATTCCACCAAACATTACTTCACAGACACAGTAGAAGGCAAGAGTTCATATTCAGCAACTCACAAAAAAGAAATCACTGCAGATAAAACTTTTCAGACTAGAACATGAAATCTTTATGTTTCTATCTTCAGAGGACTATCCAAAGATTTGGAAGACAAAACTTTAATGCTCCACTGACAAAAAACACGCTAAAAGGAATGTTTCAAAGACTGCTTTAATTCCAGAGTTCTTTCCATAAATTTCAATCAGCATGTTGATCTATACCAATGCACAACCACAGCCTTATTTTGCAGAGCAGTTTTTGGTAAGAATTATTGTTAAACTTTGCACAAATCACGGAATACAACCATGCTAAATGTTCCACATAGTAGCATTCTTAATCAAAGATTATTTAAAAGGCTCATGTAAACAAGGGAATTTCCTACACGTATTCAAGAAATGTCCCACAGATAGAGTATTTCCAGATAGAAGAACCGGGGAAACAATATTTATACAGTTAAGGAATCTTCCTTGACTATGTTCTTGCATAAGGATACACACCATCAGTACCTGTTCTAGGAAAAATTCTGATAGATGCTTTTCAGGAAACAGAATTTTAACATCACTTGGAAAAACTGTACTTATTCCACTATCTTTCAAATTTCAAATCTTGTTTGGACAGCATATGACAACTAGAACATAAAAACCTCATTAAAGTCTTAGTAAGTGTGCAAACAAATACTGAAAAAATATTACAATACGCTAATACGTACCATCCACATTGATTTATGCAAATTCTCAGCTCTTTGTAATACCTAAAGTTAACAGGGCATTGGTCTGCTGGCAGGTAGTTGAAATTATGTTCACGTGTTTCTGAAGGTATTTTAGAATCACCAACTCCATGCACGGACACAAGAGCAGCGGAGGCAAACCATCTGACAGAAGTCTGAACACCCACAAAGACGATAAAAAGTACTGTTTGATACAGCTACTTACATCATGGCCTACGAGTTCTGTCTGCGTGGATTTATCTGCTTGGGAAGCAAGAGCCTTCTGAAAGCACTGAGCCTTTTCCTGTAAAACAAAATAACATTGCATAGGTGAGTCATGTTTTTCCTCACTGAGCTTTGCAGCTACAAATATCCAGATAAATTCCAAACTCATGCGTGGACAGCTGTTAAGAAATAGATTTATTACGGCACTATTTACACTGGGAGGTCGATTTTCTTCCTGTTGTATTCTTTTATAAATTAACCCCTCTCTTAAACAGAGGGTGGAGTCAGACAGCCCACCTCTGTGGTTCAGCTGGGCCCACAGGAAGGATGTCACCGCAGCAGACAGAGCACAGCAGATAGAGTACAAAGCACCAAGCAGCTGTAGGGACTCCTGCAAACACCAATACCATCCCAACAGCAAACAAACCAACTACTTCTTTTTTTTTTTAAACATTAAGGAATATGCAAAGATCACAATGCTGAGATGACTTCCCCCCTCCCCTGATGGAAACATATTAGCAAATACTAAACACTTCTCGGGTATTGCACTGGTTTCTGCTTTTCCCATCCCTGTCCCTCTGTACCTCAATAATATTTCGAAGTGTGGCATGGAATCTCTGAACAGACTTGAGAAACGGTACCTAGCTGCTTTGACACCAAAAACAACCCAGATTCTGGTATTTCATGTGAAACTGATCACTAAGCAGAAATGTTGTTCCTCATCAAGCCCTTGAGCATACTGTTTTAGTTTTCAGGAGGAGGCATTTGATAAAACAACTGTAAATACATGGGGTAAAGTAGGAAAAGGCACACAGGAGGGGAAGGAGAATGCAAAGTTCTTTACTGCACTGATTTATGTTTCCTGCTTACTGATTTAGTTTTCAGCTATATCCATAAAAAATAGTTACCTTGAACTCAAATTCCTCATGATCTACAAAATATATTTGAATGCTACTGACAGGTATGTATTACAATATAATAGCATTTGTTTAAATTCCATTTCAAGTTAATTGACACTCAAGTTCTCATATTATTTGATTCAACGCAAGGTATGCACATCACTACATTAAGTAAACAGCAGAAAGAAGTCAACACCTAAGTGAACTTTATCTTAAGTATTTCAGCTCCTCAAATAGGGGTGGGGAAAACAGAATTCAGACTGATCTCTTCACTTGCATGAAACACTTGAGCCCTAATTTGCTCATGTAACAACCAAGTTAAAACTGAATTCATAGGAAAGGTAACCCTAGTTCTGACAGAAATGCTTTGTCCTCTTGAGGTTTGAATCTACTAGTCCACTGCCCAGAGCACTTTTACATGTTTAAAAAACAGACATTATGATATATCTGCTACCTTATTTAACCACATTTTACTAGTCAGAAGCTCCATGAATTTTCTAGTTACAACCACAGATACTGACTGATACTGGGTGTTCAAGTAACATAGCGATTGGACCAATACCAGTATTAAACTGTGTATCTGATCAAATTTGTCTACTATATCTGTGGATTCACAAATATGTATTTTGAAAAAGCAATTTTAAAACCAGAATAAATCCAACTATTCATTAAAGTAACAAATTAGTTGGGAAAGTTAGAAAGGTCAGAATAACAAAATTATTTTCTTTCCCTGAGCTGGTCATTTAACTATGTATATGCAGTGAGATCCATTTTTAACATACCAAAGTTCTGACGTCACATTAACATGGCAATCCTTTTTATTTACTTTTTGGTAAGCTAACTAACACAAATGGGAAGGACTGAAAATTTCCAAATGTCTAGGGATGGAAAAGAATGTTTGGAACTAAAACCACCTTCCTTTTTCTCAATTATAGCAATATAGAAAATGAAAGATCTTCACAACCCAGACAGCATGCCTTAACATTGATTCCTAACAAAGAAGTTACCTGGACATCTATTGCCACAGCAGCCTTCTATTACCCTCACAGCATTTTTCCAGGGGATGGTTACTATGATCAAGTAATATTTTAAAGCAATTTTTAAAGTTTTTTTTCAAGTCCTGAAACTTCCTTAAGACCTTCTTGCTATTTTAAAACCCCAAAATTATTTCTTTCAGAGGCATTCTAGTGAAATTGAATAATTATTGACTTTTTCCCTATGTGACCCAGTCTCCACAGCACTAACTGCAAATGCTGCACCCTATCCAATTCTCCCCAGCCACAAACTAAGCTTATGGAAGCTTTTTCACAAGTCTGCGTTACAATGTAAAGATTTTGAGAAAGTCAAAACACAGTATAAGGTTCTTCCTTAATGCCCCCATTTTCCTTTTGTGGTATTTCACGGAATCACAGGAAAATCAGTTGTCCCAGCCTCCTCCTTTCTGCCCTTTCTCTGTGTATCTGAGAGGAGTCAGCTCCACCTTCTCAATGGTATTATGTAGTAAAAAGGCTGCAAATATATCCTTCCTTATCCTTTTTCTTTACAGGATAAACAAAACAGGTACCTTCGCCTCTCTAAAGACTAAGAGGGGACCAAATAATTTATTTAAAAAATATTTTTAGGATCAGCCGAAGTACTTCTAGGTGACTTTTTCAGAGAGAGCATAAATGAACATATTTTCTTACCATTCTGTGTGCTGTTTTTGCCTCTTATTAAAATAAACAGCGTGAAAGTGCATTTGCAGGTGACACAGATCAGAGCATGAAAAACTTTTATTCCCTGAGTTCATCCTAATTAGCTAAAAGGCAGGAACAGCTGTTGGCTACTTTAACAGCAACATTGCCAGCAACATTCATTGTTCCCCTCTCTCTGATATACAAGTGTGTGTAAGAATGTGTGTGTTGAGAGGTACAGAATAACCACATGCCAGGACATTTTCTCAATCATTGCAATTGCTTAAATTGCTGAGATTACTGACTGGTATTTTACCAAGCTTATTGAAAAGAATTAGACCATGAATAATAAAGGTCCTGTTCCTATCCATTTCTACACACAGAAATTAGCTCACAAGTAGTTTATATCTCAAACTATCTCAGGTACAAGAGTGTCATGGTTTGAATACTTACTGTTTTATTACTGTGTTTGTAAAAAGTCACCAAAAGGTGCTGAAAATAAGATAACAGACATCAGCTGATAACAGGCAAATAAAAATATTACAGATGAAATAGAAAAGTGAAAATGTAAGACAAAGTAGTGAGAAAAGGAGTTAGTCTTTAACACTGAAAGACAAATAGAAAAAAAGTCTTTCACTAGCAGACTTACTCATATTTAGGGAGTCCGTATAGGTTAATATATCCTGAAACATGACACTGGCTTTCTAAAAGATTCCTTCTCCAAACAGAAGAGTTCTGAAACAATTTTCGTACCTTTGACTGTGAAGTTATTCAAAGTTACTTTTTGTGACTATTTTCTTTTTCCGTTCCCTAGCAGTGACAGCATGGTGACCACTTGTGGTGCTTTGTTTAATTGCAAATTCCAGAAAGAAAATGCCTGAAAAAGACTTTGAATGGTCATGTTAAAACAAGGAGCAAAACTTACTGCTCCAGCTATTTTGGAGGAATCAAAACCCTAGTGCCCAGTACATTTTTGGCTTTAATCCCTAAGAAATGTATTTTGTCTAATTGATAGCATATTAAAGTTTTTTTTCTAAATGGCTGTTTCACCTTTATTGTTACTTAGATTAAAAAAAAGTAAAATCTCATAAATTAACTTTTTACCTCTCTCTCCTATAGTCTGTACAGATTATGCTGAAACCTAAGGACGACAAATGTGGTGTTATGTTTCCTCTCAGCATTGATCCAGAACAACCTACAATTACCACCAACACTGCAATCAGATGTACAATTTACATGCAACTGTTTCCCTTGTTTCAGGCTTTTACCCCACTGTGAATAACAACTTATGTTCACCACAGAAACGGAGAGAAAAAGCTGCTCTTTAGAAGACTTATAAAAATGCAAAGTCTTTTAATTCTGATGTGCTTTGGGATTAAACTTAATCAAGAGCAGCAGTTAGACAGAGAGTAAAGGGATAACAAGTAGAAAAAAATCTGCTTTCCACCATCTATTCTACCTAATTTACAGACTACAATGAGCTACAGAATTGACTTTATGACGGCTATTTCCATAGAAATTGAGTCCCTATTGGTTTAAGTCTCAGTTTGGGAAGAAAACATATCAGATACAGTTTAGCTCTAGTGATCAGCTGTGGTACAGCTGAGTCACATCACACTTGAAAACACTTGGTGAAGCCCAGCAAAAAGCCCAGCTGTCTCTTGAGCACAGCAGGAGAGAACAGCTACAGCTTGGTTCAGCTATCCACACATAAATGTACTGAGAGCTGAGGTGCTAAATAGCCACAACAAATTTAGAGGCATTACTCTGGAATCGCAGTGACAAACAGGTGTGACCATCCCCAAGGGGTCTATTCCACTGATCAGGAGAAAAGCATCAGAAAACTCAGCGGGAATGCACCCAACTATGCACAAAGGCAGGTTGCATTGAGAGCTATAGTTCTGTCAAATCACTGTAAACAACAAACACCAAAGTGACATGGAATTTCAGAGAACATTTCATAGCTTTCACATAGGACTCTTAGACAAACCAAAATAGTTTTTCAGTTATTACATTATGAGGTTTTTATAAAACACAAGGCAGTGTTCTGTGCATATGGTAAATATGGAATCTGGAATGAAAGACAGCGCACTGTCTGCTTTGATTTCTATCAGAACAGGATATCCAGGTGTGAATCAAGAAAGGTAAGGCAAGCCTGTCACCAAGGAGTTTGCAATACTTCAGTAATTAGTTACTGACAGGTCTGAAGACATTTAAGGGAAAAAAGAAAGTTTCTAAAAATGCAATCACTTAATAATAGCTCTTTAAAGAGCAACAGTATTTAGCAAGGTTTAAAATCTCTGACAGTTACAAGTCCTGCTGCAGACATACCAGCTAACCTTACAGTACTGCAAAGGTTTACTAGATCCTAACCAGACCTCTTAAAACAGTTATTACTGTTTTAAGTTTTGAAATCCTTATAATCTCAAGAATTGTCTTAAACTTTTCATCCCCAAGTACTGCAACATAAAAACTTTTCTCTTTTGCTGAGTGCTGTATGACCTTACCAATAAAAGATGACTCCAAACTTTGAGAGCACAGTCTATCTAATCAGAAACAGAAAACACACAAAAAGTGAATCTCCTAGTCCACTGAGCTGACAAATGTCAGAGACAGGAAAACAGTCTTTAAAATGGTATCTTTTGAATCATTTATTTGACTGGACCGTGCTGCACTGTAAACATTGCCATGGCCACTCATGTATGTGCTGCAAAATTAAAAATAAATGTTTACAGGTATGAAACCATCTCAGAATTTCAGAACAAGGATTTTGCAAATATACTTGAGTTTTGAAGTTACTTTTGAAAAGCATCCTGGGAAGATACTTTAAAATATAGTATTTAACAGTGGGAGATATCTTTATTCCATGTGTAAGAAAAGCCAATCGCATTTCTTGAATCAGGAGAATTTTTTAACAACAGATGTATTTTGATTAATTATTTACTGTTTTATCTGTTGCATCAACAGAATGCTAAATTGCTATTACAATTTATAATTCGTATTTTAAAGCAGTACCTGTATATTGTTTATTTCTATCATTCAGTCATTCTGTAAATCTTGTAAGTTATAATCTTATAAGTAAAATCAAGTTAATCTTATCTTAACTTGAATAACAAGTTGTCATTTCCTTACTGATTATGTCTCCCATGGCTACTTTTAGATAAATCTATGTAAACACGTCATTAAAAATATAGAGGAAACTTTTTCTAGTGATCACATCTCTTATAAAAAACCAACAAAACCATAAGGCAACAACAGCAAAACCCAAACCAAAACAAACAAAAAAAAAAACCAAACCACAAATCTCATATAGCCCAGACAAGGCCATGGCGTGCTTTGAATAATGCAATACAATAAAGAATTTATACACTCATACTCTGTGAATAATATGGCCATAACAAGTGATGCCAATCTTAACACCCAACAACAAAAACAAAAAACCAAGACCTGAGAAAGTTATTGGAAGGTAAGAAAAAACAAGCAGCTGTGCAGTCATAACCCTTCATAAAGCTGACACATCAAGCACAGGAGCTCATGTAGAAATTATCTCTACAAATAGTCTTGAACTTTTAATAAGCATTGTTGATAGTTTTAATTTGTGTTCCGGTTGCATCCAGATGTCCAAGAAGATATTATTAAGTCTTATAGTAGCTCATCTAAAAAAAGAAGTGTATCTTTCTCAACCCATAAATCCTTGGATTATCACTGCTACACCAACTGCTAGGACCACCTAGACAAATAAAATGCTGTCCCAAAACATAAAACACCCAACAGAAAGATGAGGAGACATTATTATCTCAGTTTGATAACTCAGAAATGGTGACACTGGGACACTAAGCCTTACAGCAGCAAAACACAAAAAAATCCACATTAGCACTATTGACTTGATAATCTCATTAATATTTGAAGAAAAATAGTCAATAAGTGATTTATTTTTCAAGGTCATGTGAAGCCATATACAGAGTTATGGAGTGCTGCATAAATATGTAGTCTAAATCTCGTGTCCGGGAAAAGCAGACTTCTTCACACCATTAAATTCAACAAACTCACTTTAGATAGGAATTTCTGGGCTGTTGCCTTCTCAGAGCCCACAACAGTGAGGAGTATTCAGTGCAATGCTGAATTGCAAGATCACTGCAAAGAAGAGCTACACATTTGAGTTCAAAGATACAGCCTGCACATCATTGATTCACAGTACTTTAGCATTTTTATCTAAATGGACATCACAGATATGGTAGTGGAACTCTCCTCAATTAGTGCTCTCACTTACTCAACTGAATGGTATTAAATAGCCCCACTTGATGTGAAACTGGTTAGTGGTTTTACGCACACCAATTTTTGACCCATCAGCTTTAAAATGCTTGATCATCAAGAATAAACAGGTTTAAATCCATTTAAATCATGTTTTTCCTATGTCTACTAGCTGAAATGGAGGCGAGACATAAAGTCTCTAATTAAATTGCTTGTGAACTCATGTTCATGTTTTTCAGAAATAACTGCAACTTAGAAAATCCTACTCCTTAAACAAAGATATAAACTTATTTATTTCAAGTATTTGTTTCATGGGAATAGCACACTATCTTCCTCATAGTCTAGAGAGAATTAACTGTAGGAACCTGGAGTAGGAAAACATGGATTAGACAGATTTCTGCCCTTCTGCTTTCACTGAAAGGTACTGCCACAACATCACCTCTAGTTGGTATGCTCATCATTCAGCTGGCAGAGTTGTGCTGACACACACAAAACTAACATGTAAATGGACACAAACCTACCACATTTAGCTAGGAAAGCACAGTTATAACTTTGGGTTTTTTTCTTCCTTTATCCCCCTTCAGAACAACCACATTTATCACTTTCATGGTGGATGTGACTTTAAATGCTGCCACATTCTGATGGATACACAAACAGAATTTCAGTCTGTCCAAAACATCTGTTTTGGAAGGGTTGGAGCTATTTTTCCATAATTTCCGTCATGGGTTTTTTTGGGGCTTTTTTTTTGTGACTAACAGTATTCATCAAAGGAAAAACTCTCTGGTTAAACAAATACAATGCAACTTAACAGCATTATGAAAATCCTGTAGCATCACTAATGGATTATTCTGCAAAACATTTAATATAAGGTTTTTCTTGGGGGAGTTGTTTTATTAACTTTTGAAATTATCAAAGGCATTTGTTAACTTTTTGTTATGTTCTTCTTCCCTCCCTACCATGTGAGATGCTAACATGTCCTTTAGGCCTCTAAGTGGAGATATTTAAGCGCACTGCCTGTCAAATACTTCAAATATTTCTGTTGGTTTGAGCTTTCTATTGCCTTGGTGCACACAGGGACATTGATGGGATGTGATTCATGTCAGTGCCAGTCACTTGATACAGGGATTTAACAGAACGTGCATTAGACACAGTGTAAGAATCATTAAATCAGCACAGTCCAAATTGCAACTGCTGCTTATTGAAGGCTTCTGGCATTAATTAAACCTCACAGAGCTAAGTATTTACCACAGTTTTACAGATTGCTGTCCTGAGGAATGAGATTCACGATTGTGGCATTAGGAGTACAGTAAAAATGCAATGAAAGGGTCATTTTCAAGTTGTCCCAGCAGCAACTGCATGAGGCAGGCACATTTTTATCATTTGCTGGTCAAATGGATAGAGAAAAATAACCACATAAATCAAATAATTGCTGCCACCATGGAAATCAACAAATCCCTGGACCAATCTCAGTGCTAAATAAGACTAGTTTTATTCACTGATATCAACAACATATAATCCCTGTACCGTTGCAAATACACCCAGCAATACTAAAAACAACCCACAGCTGCCACTCTTTGAGTAGTTCCCCCCGTGACATTATGCCAATTACTCAATAAATTATTTGTACATTTTGGCAGGTGTTTTGGACAGAACCATCCATTTGGGCTTAGCATGGCCACAACAGGACTGCTCTTTGACTTGCTTTTGCCCTACAATCATGTGCAGCCCATTAAATGTACATTTCAAATGCACATGCTGGAAGTGATCACGCTGTGTGTCCTTCTAATTATTTTTTTACAGTTGTCAATACTAACTGGTCCGAGCCACAGAATGAGTCTCATGAAAATCACTGTCTGGACAGAGGAGAAGGTCCTGAGCTGGCAAGGGGATCCAGCACAAGCTTCAAGATGAAAGTCAGCCCTAAGGCAAGCAGCAGAGAGCTGCACAGCACCTTCTGCCCAGGGAACACTTTGGAGCCCAGAAGGGTCTGTAGGGATTGTCTGGGAAACAGAGACATGGAGAATTATAGGGAAACAGAGCTTTAAGAAAAGGGAGACACAGTCAGAACAGGATTGAGCCATATAGCTCAGGAAAAAGCTTCAGTCACTACACCAGGCACTCGCACTGCAGACTTTTTCCTGGGCAATTAACTGCTTAAGCAAGGACCAAAAGAACTTTTACACTTTGTGAACCTCCTCTCAGGGGAAGCCACAGCATGGTTTTTGCCAGTAATTGACACTGGAACGTTATTAAACTAGATAGCTCTTTACTGTGAATTCAGGTTCGTCACTCATGCCCTCCATTCTTTACCCAGTCACCTCAACTGAGACACTGAAAATTAAATATGAAGCACATCATATTCAATTCAATAAGACAAAACCAACACACTTTAATATGCATTATCAGGTATTCCAAATACTATTGCACATCTAACCAAGGCCCACAAGTAATTTTCAGCAGCTTTGTACGGCTTTGGCTAAGCACAACAGTTTTGACCAGACAACAAATTTTTTTTTCTCTTTTACAATACCAGAGCAATCCAGAAGAGAGGAGCATATCAATCTCCTCTTTTTTTTCAAACATGTGTTTAATTAATTCAGAAACTTCCCCAATGATGGGATTTTGACTTCATGAGAGCTGTGTGACTGGTACAAATTCTACAGCAAACCATTAGGATGCTGGGACTTAGTCCAGCATTTTAGCAATGACATTTTGACTTCAACTGATGAAATAATAAAATATGTAGCAAAGTATTTTCATTATCATATAAAAGTTGGAGTTTTCCAAGCACCTACAAATGATAATAACAAGTATTATATTGCACAAGGAAAGTAACCATTAGATTCAGGTTTTTGGTGTGATGTATATGCAAAAATGCAACTGTTGCACAAAAAACTGAAATAAGATTTTTCTTTATTTCTCGAACAATTCCAGGATCTTCAGGAAAGAGTACTGAAAAAAGATCTGTCCTTTTTTCTTCCTTTTAAAAATACAATTTCTCAACATTTAAGGAAATGGTGACTAGACCTGTATTTCCCACTGACATATTTCATAAGCAAAACATGTTGCTATGGTCCCCAGATTGCCGCTGCAATCAAACCAAAAAGGATGACTTATAATCATGACCATAAAGCAGCTGTCACATAAAACTGTTCAAAGAGGAGAAATCACTACTGAAACTATGATATATTCATAAAAAACATGACAATTACATTATACAAATCTAAAGACACCCTGATACTTCTTATAGTGTTTTTCAGACAAAAGAGGAATAAATTCTCATTTTGCCTTAGAAAATAGGAAATTAGAAAGAGATGAAGGTGAATCTATGGCACTTGAGAAACATTAATAGTCAGTTTATACTGTAAACCTAAATTCACCCTATCAAATAAACCCTATTTATTGTCTCATAATCAGCCTGTTGGTACACTATTGTTGATAAAATTGTTTTGCTAAATTTTTTACAAGTGTTCTTTAATGCTGTCCTCGTGCTGTCTCAGCTCATAATGTGTACCTACTATCAAAAAAGGATTTGTTTGCAAATGCTGCTTTTACATAAGCCAATGTTGCTAGGAAGATACCTCATTTCTCAACACATGCAGGAGACATGAATCTTGTCTGCTGGCCAAAGACCAGGGACTCCCTCTGATGTCCAAGTGTAAACCTAAAAAGACAGCTTTGAAACAAAAGCACTTTCAAACTAGGCAGGTTAAAAATGCAATGAATGGCTGCAGTAGACGATGGAGCTATAAAACTACAAAAAAGGTCCAATTGGATTGCAGCAATAAGCAACAGAGATCTTTTAGGGGTTAATAAATAAACAGGTAAAAAGCAGTTTGGGAGATCCCTTGAGCTGCAAACTGATGGACTGGGAGAGCACTGAATAAAATATTGCATTTCTTCACATGCCAGCTCTTCTGAAAGCAGCTGCTTGTGGCCACTGCTGGAGACAGACAGCTGAAGAGTTGGATAAACCCTCACACTGACCCAGTACAGTTTTTCTTATTTCATATTATAAAGACTAATCCAAATGCACTCTGGTTGGTAATATTGCAGCGTCAGACTCTCAAGAACCCAGCTCATATTGTTTCAAAGGACAAGAAAATTGGTTTCCTCTACTGTTTACCCAGTTGTTCCTTGTTTCTTAATAACTACAAGATACTTTGTGTAGACACAATAAAAACCCCCTTTTTAATCTAAAAGAAATTCAGACAACCTATTTTAACCTATAGCTCTTTGGGAGCCATATGGCAGCTCTCCATCAATTTTCAAAATTTCCAACTGGAAACAGATGTTTTATTCACACAAGTGAAATGAGACTCTAAAAGACCCTCTAAAGGTGCATCCAAAAGCTAGTGGAAAAAGCATTTACTTCTGAGACCTTGGGAGTAGCAACTTGTGCCTCTACACCATACTATTGCTATTTAGTTCAGATTTCTCTTTTCTTCAGAAACTTCCTGCACTGCCTTCTCTAAGATATCTGTGGGTTTAGGAATCAAGTATCACCTACAATCATTAAGTGCAAGCTGTGCAAAAAGCTCAGCCCGTTTTTGCTTACCAATGATTTAACAAAGTCTGAAGAGGTAAAAATCTGATTTTGCTCTGTTTGTTAAATAGGTTTTGCAGAACCCAAATTAGACTATGTCTTTCTAGGCGGTATTTTTTTTTGTTTTTTCCCTAACCAATTATTCAATCCATTTGTTTCCTGTTTTCCTGGTATTGAAACTCAAACTGATTTAACAGACCAACAACTCTGAATATCACTGAACTCTCGAAGTCAGATGTATATGAATAAACTGGTTTAGACTGTTGCCTATTTGATAATCACAGAAGGTTTGACAGTTTTTGTGTCATGAGCATTTATGGCATGTTATTCCATTCATGGCAACCAATAACCTCATTCCCCCAAATCCAACTCATTTATAGAAAGTTGTCATGTGTCTATTTACAAATTACATAAAAGATGAAATACAAAATCAGAAAATAAAACAGAATTACTTGAACAAATGTAATTTTTAAAGTACAGATATTATCAGAAATGGTAGATCTATCTTGCCTTCTATGGAAAAATAGCTCAGTTTTTCATGAGTTCCACAGAATTTCCCAAGTTGATTGTCTTAAGCTTTCAGGTTCTTCCAGCTATTTGTTTACGAAATACTGCAGAAAAAAATGGACTTGTTACTTACAAGCACCACTCTATATCAAGAGTGGAAAGCTTGAAAAGTGATGCAGTGTTCAATATTTTTGGGAGGTGTTCAGTTCATTCTGTTTACACTGACTTTTGTAGCATCACTTACAGGGACAGTATTTGCTTTCCTGTCAGAATATGCATACAAGCAGAAGTAAAGAAAGCAACTATTTTTTGAAGTGCACATGCAGCTTCCTCATTATTGGTGTTCAGGATAGTTAAGAATTGGATTAAAATGCTGCAAAGCTAAAATTCTGACACAAAATTCTCAGTTCTATTCATCTGAGTTCAAGTCTCTTTTCATCTGCACTAGATTTGAGATGACCATCTCTTGTATTCCTTGCTTTCCACATTTTACCTCCTTGTAGACCTGTTCCTCCCTTACCTTGTAACTTTCCCTGGTCCTTTCTTTACTTGCGACAAAATGACTGAAAACCTCTGTTCTTTTTCTGCCAGAGAGACACTTTGCTCTTCCCTTTAGACTTCAGTGTCTGTGAGACCCTTAAAGCCAAGGTCTCTCGCCACTGCAGTAACTTCAGTTCAGGGGCAGTCACAACATCTGGCTTCTAAAGTGCCAGGGCTGCCACCTTCTTCAAAGTTCTTTCTGAAGGAGTAAAAGAGTCACAGAGGGGACAAAAAATGGAACTCACTTCACTGCAGAAGTTATCTTTGAACTGATACTTTCATGGCATTAGAACATCCTGAGGCATGAAAATACAAACACAGCATCTTTGTTATTCTCTTTACCTTTTTCTTTTTTTTTTTTCCCAGCAGGGAGAGCACCAGTTTTCTCCATCACAGAATAACTGACAAACTGAGTACATTTGCTTTATATAATGTCATACACGTACATCTGGACTTTTAAGTTAAGGCAAACAATCTTTCAGAAGGCAGGGTGATGTCCCTCACTTTCTGCTTCCCCTTCCCACCACTGCCTCACATGGGATGTTTTGGTTCTTCTATCTGGCTAACCTCCAGGAAATCACGCTGCAACCAGCAGTGGAGCTACAGCTGAGTCTGCAGCTGGGACTCCACAATACTATGCTGAATACTACAGGACTTCCCAGTCACACTAATGGCAGAGCAGCACAGCCTCCACCACACTGCACATCACCAGTCATCACCCTATTTTCCTACATCTTCCCCACTACCAGAACTCCTCTGCCTTCAGCAAGACAGCTTGCACAGCTCAGATTTCACAGAAAAAAACTGAGCTGACTGGGACATTAAATAGGTCAATATGGATGACACAGCCAATGCCCCTTGTCAATACATACTTCTGCATTACCAAGATCTCAGAAGAGAAACTATGACCACCCTTTTCATTAACCTGCTGTCCCCAGAGCTGGCACATTTACCATATTGGGCTTCATCAGAGACAGGTAAGAATGCTCTTAGTGAAATGGAATCTTTTACAGATCTTGTCCTAAAAGCTACTTGATATTGATTCCTTAGCTTATCATGGCAGGAAAAATACAGACCTGTGCTGCACGCTGACCCTGCATGGTTCAAAGTGGAAAAATACTGCATTTTTTATAAACTTGCACTATATATAAATACATTTATGCACAGACACCAAAGTCAGTGAAGAAGGAGAGGAGGAGGTACTCCAGACACTGGAGCAGAGATTCCCCTGAAGTTTGAGGTGAAGCCCACAATGAGGCAGCTGTGCCCCTGCAGCCTGTGGAGGTCCAAGGTGAAGCAGAGATGGCCAAAGAAGTCTCTGACTCTGCTTGAAGCCTGTGCTAGGAGGAGACTCCCAGAAGGACCAGTGGCCCCATGGACAGAGACCACACTGGAGCAAGTCTGTTGGCAGGACCTGTGACTCCATGTGGCACTGACCCTGGAACAGTCTTTCCCTAAAGACTGTACCCCACGGAAGGGATCCATGCTGGAGCAGTTTGCGAAGAACTGCAGCTCATGGGAAGGACTCACGATGAAAAAATTGGTGGAGGACTGTGCCCTGTGGGAGGGACCCCATGCTGGAGCAGGGCAAGAGTGTGAGGAAGCTTCCCCATGAGGAGGAAGGAGTGGCACAGATAGCGTGTGATGAACTGACCACTGCAATGTTCCCTGTCACAGGGGGTCAGAGCAAATTCAGAGCAAAGTTAAGCCTGGGAAGAAAGGAGGGGGGAGTGGAAGGCTTTTTTTTAAGATTTGATTTTGTCTTTATCCTGCTCTGTTGTCATTGGCAATAAATTAAACTAACTTCCACAAGTCAAGTCCACTTGTCTGTGACAGTAATGGGTGAATGATCTCTCCCTGTCCTCATCTCAGCCCATGAGCCTTTAATTGCACTTTCTCTCCCTGAAAAATCAGTATTACAACAGCCTCAACTACTTAAGTTACACATGGTAAGTACAACTTACTTACCCGGTGTAATACTGTAAGTATCTCCCTTGCACTGCAAAAAAACCCAAAGATTTTTACTTTAATTTAACACACATTTTTTAGCAATTCCTTCTCATGCAGAAAGAAAAAAGGCTCCAAATCGCATTTCCTTTGATGCTGCTCTTCCAGGGAAATCTTTAAATTGGACATAATGAGAGATCCAAGGTCAAAAGGGAAAAGATATGTGATGTACCATACCTCTCTCTGAGATACCCTTTCCTCTTCTATTTCCATTCATTTTGCAGTTCAGGAAGGTAGTCACCAGAAATTCAATGTTCTATATCAATGATTCTCACCAAATTGCCTTGCAGTACAGGTCACACAGTTCATATACTCCCCTCTGTTCTGTCTGTTCATGTGTTTCAACTGACTGCCTTAGACAGGTGGTTTCTTTATCCATCTCTGAATTTCTCTTCCCTAAAGTTACTGAGTGGTAGTCTCAGGATGCTACTCTGAAAGAACAATAATTCTGATTTCCCCAAGTGTACTGTGCCATTACAATCTGTCAGGTTAGCATTTCCAGCTTATCACTTCATTCTCCATCCAAGAAGGAAGCTCTAAAATTATGTATACACTTTAGACTTCTTTTGCAAAAGTAAACCATGAGCACATCATCATGCCTTAGTCACAAGCACAGTGACAGAATACTTCAGTCTAATATCTAACTAAAATCCTTTGTGAAAAATCTGGAGAAAAACAGTAACATCCTCCCACATGCTTGAGCAAATATTATTATTTGTATAAATCAGAATGTCACAAAATTAGTTGTCTAGTCCTTGTAATCTACCACGAAACTATCTGCTACAAGTGAAACAATGTGGTAGTAGAAACATATTTCTTAAAATGTTTTGGGACCTGTGGGACATCAAGCACGGAGAGACATTAGTTCAGACAATATATTCCAGTGAATCAGGCTGCAAAGATGAAATGAAGTAAATAAATAAAACCATCAAAAGAACCACACCCCAAAAATGGTTCAGTTATATAGTAGGAAGTTATAAAAAAAATGTTTTGTTTGTGACAGCCATAATTTTTAGTATTATAAAGATCACTGCTTTCTAAATCCTGGGTGGTTGTTTTTTTTTTTTTCATTTTATGTTTTTGTTCATTTGCTTGTTTTAATTAAACACTTCCATATGAGCATATTGCCCTCTTATTTGTTCCTTCATAGTAAAAACCTTACAAAACACTGGGCACCATTTACTGCTTCTCAAAAGGGATAGATTTCCCATAGCAATAGTTTCAATGAAGTAATACTTATTTTGTCTTAGGAGTTTTGTTGTGTTGTCTTGGGGTTTTTAAGTGTTTAATCTGTTATGAAAAACTTAGCCCATGTGAAATACAAACTTTTAGTCATCTTCTAAGGCCTCCATATTCCAGCAGCAATTACTGGAATGAATGGGGAAATTTCCAAAGCTTAGCTCGCAAGGAAACACAGTTTGTATTCGGCAGTAAAGAAAAAACAAAATCTGAACTGCATAGCATACAATGCTATATTAAATGCAATAAACTCTCATCAGAAGATTAATTTCTCCCTCTTTTAGGGGCTGGGGGAGGAGCGGGGAGGCAAGAAGGTAACTCATGTAACTGGAAATTTTATCACTGCCAGCAGGAACATGAGCAGAAACAAAGCCAGTCTTCAGTACTTCCCATGGGAGTGCTTTACTCTGCAGCCTTCTTTTTCCTTCAAGGTTTTGTAATTGTATTTCCATAATTTAGTCCCATAAACAATATTATGACTTAAGTACTTCTTAATTCTATCCCACAAAAGAGCAGGTTTGAATTTTTCACTTATCACTGTAATAGCCAGCTTATTAAAAACATGTGGCAGAGTTAAGTGATAATAGGATATCCTTGCTTTCCAATATTTCTTTTAGAAACAGCTTTTACACATCTCCTTGGGATAGAGTTACTTGAACAATATGGTTTTCTTCACTGTAAAGTGACTCAACCAGAAATTCCCGTATCTGGTTGATGGACTTGCTTTTAATTCAAAGACTCCATAATGTTAGTGTTGATCTTTTAAATAAAAACAAATTTTTGGTGATCACCTTACCCTATTAGTGAAAAAAAGACTTTACTCAACCATATTTCCTTTTGATCAACACATAAAGTTCTGTGCTCAGCCTCAGAGACAGTTTTTTTGAGAAGTAAAATTAATTTCTTACAAATGACTGTCAGTTAAGGGTATTCGTCTTGATTAGGATGTCTAGCACTACTTTTCCAAAGCATCCATGCCAGCACCAAGACTTCTAAAGCACTTTTTAAAAACAGATAACACAGTTGTATAGTTTTGGAGTGGGTGTTTTTGGTGATTTGCTTGCTTGTTTTTGGCTTTCGGGTTTTTTTTCTGGTTTGGAGGCTTGATTTGTTTTGGTATTTTTTTACAATGAGGATGTGGATTAAGCTGTAAAGTCCATAAACAATGCATTTTTCAAATGCTGGAAGCATACAATTAACTGCATTAATTTCCATGAGAATTTCAAATATCCAGTGTATTTGAAAACTTATGCAATATTCGAGGTAAGGACAAAAAAACCAAAATTTATGAGAATTAAAATATACAAGACAAGCACTTAGTCTCCAAAACATGGCTCTATAATAAATTAATGCTCTTAAACTAGAAGAGCAGAGAAAGAGTTAAGTACTTCACTTACTATAGCATCTGCCTAAACTAACATTTACATATTAACAGCACTACATAATTTCACCAACTGAATGAAGTTTTCAAAAGCCAATGAGCAACAATTGTTCCTGTCAACTTGTAAAGTGTAACTAAATTTAATGAAAACCAGAAGCATCAACACAGAAGTAAAAGCATTTAAAAAATGAACATAAATACAAAAAATTAAGTTGCAGAAACTGAAGCATATTTTAAAAGATACTACGAAAACTAGATCCTGGAGACTGTAGAAGAGGTACCTGGAGTATGAAACTAATTCTCGAGAACATACCAGTTTATTTTTATGAATATAAATATTTAGCAGATACAATTTATTTTCTTTTGAAGACTGAAATAGGCAATCAAATAACTACTTAAATTAATGAATGTACGTTTTCTCTCTTAATAATAGAGAAAATTTCAATTAAACTCTCTATGATTAAAATGGTGAAAAAATTAGACTGAAAATGTTTCAATGCAGTACTGCCTTTGGTCATTAATTCAAACCATGGCAACAAGGCTTGAATCTACAAAGGCTGAAGCCAATTAAGGTTGATATATTACAAATACTGAATTTGCACCACATTTCAGCTTGAGCACCACCATGCGAATCCAAAGACTATCAATCAAAACTGGTACATTATCATCAACATCAGAGCTTCAGGTGTAAAACAGGAAAAAACCCTGTTTTTAATCTCACACAAGTGACAAAATAATTTAATTACCATATTCCTAATACCACATTCGTATAAATGTGGAAAGATAAACTTGCAAGCACTTGCAGTTTAAGAAATAGAGACTTTGCAGTCAGAGGGGTTGAGTCTTCAAATAGTTATTCCTGCTATACATTGTCACACAGTGATAATCATCTAATCACATGATTTTGTTATTTTCTTAAGTTTCACATAAAATGGCATATCTGAGGAAAAATAAACCCCATACTTACTTTTCAAAGAGCAAAGAAACAAGCATGCAGAAATAACACACAGAAGTAGCAAACTAAAAAAGCTACTCTAATATAATGGAAAAAAAACCCTTTTAAAATTTATTAAAATAAGTATCTGGGAGTTCAGGGAACCATGAAAGATGGTAATGAAGGAGATCCAGTCACTGCTTATTAACTGCATACATAAGGGTATTCTACCAAGCACACCAGCTGGTGGCTGTACAGACCTACTAGCAACAGGACTTGTAGGGACCTTGCTTGGTAGCAAAGAGTTCCTGTAGGGACTGGGATATTTCAGTGGTCAGTACAGGTACCACAGACACCAGAACACTGACAATTTAGATCAGAAGACCAGATTATGAGAAAGGCACAGTTAAAACTTTGATGTCTGGTGAAGGAAAAACACAGAGTAACTCAGCTGGATTTTCTAAAACTCTAGATTTAAATAAACATTAAAAAATGCATTCAGTATAAGAAACACCACCAGCACAAACCCGACTCAGACGAGCAAGGTAGTAGCTGGAAAACAATGCAGAGAAGCAAACTGAACCAACACATTTCTGCCAACATTTTTTTCAATCTAAAGCCTCCAGAGGTCTTGCTGTTTTAAGTACAAGTCATTCTCTTTGGTATGAACCAGTTCAAATTCCTAAAGCACATAGAAGCTAGAATTACCTACTGTTTAGGTGAGGGAAAACTGCTGGATCATGTTTTTCAACATTGTATAGTGTTATGTACACCAAGTGCAGTTATAGATAACTTACCAGCTATATGAATTTTTGGTGTATATTAAAAAAAAAAATTCTACAGAGAATTATAACATTCAGTATTAAACATATTTGGCAATGTGCCTAGACCACCTTCATTTCCTTTGTGGCAGCTCAATTCAATGTCTTCTATTACCAAGATATGAATTCTTAACACTACACTCACATTGACCATATAGGGAGCAATGGCAGCTCCTCTGCATTCCAGACCTTTTTGGTCACAGAATGATGCATTTTCTTAGTCAGCCAGAAATACAGCCGCATATTAGGTATCACTAGATGCCTCTTGTTCAACTAAGCAATCCCCTAAATATGAACAAGGCAGTAGCCCTACTATGCTCTTAAAAAGCAATGAAGTTTAATGGTATACTCAGAATAGAAATCCGGATTATGACTTACAGAAAACATACTACTGTGCAAACATGTGCAAAAGAATCTGAGAGTTTTTAACTATCCAGAAGATATTCTAGTTTTAACTGCCTTTGAAAATTTGAGACAGTACTATTTTGACTTCCTTATTATACTGCATTATTTTTAAGCAAAACTGATTGTACATACTTTGCTATCTGTTCTACCCTGCCAAATTCCATTCCTCTATGCTAAGTTCCACAAAATACATTTAATATATCCAAACACAGGAAATTTGCAAATCACTAGGCATCACGTGCGTTGACCTTCGCTCTTCTTTTGAATTTGCAGTATGGTTCATTTTAGTCAAGCTGTTGAAACATTTGTGCTATAATGCATCAAATTAAGGCAACCAGCTGTGATGTTTAATTTAGGCTAAAAGTTTATGATGTACATCTACACAATACCTTAGGGAATAACTCATATTTCATGTTACTAAGCTAAATGCAGTTCAAAATGGTTACAATCTTCACCACATTTTACACAGAGCACATTGTCATTTTAGCTTCGGGTCTATAAAGCGCACAGGCATTCAGTCAAAGCTGCATATTATAGAGAATAAATGAACAAACAGTTGTAGCCTTTGCTAAAAACACAGTTTCAAAGCCTTCTGTCTAATGTGTTGTTTGATTATGCTTGTATTTTATCCTTTATTATGTGTAATGGAGTTTCTCCATTTGTAAGAGAGAATTACAAAAAGTCATTAACTATTTTGTCATAATGCACCATTTTTAGCAGTTACTTTGTCCAAACAAATACACTACATAGAGCTGAATAACTGGAATAAAAAAACAATAAAAAACCCCAAGGCCAAGCATTTTCTAACTATGAAGCACTTGAGAAAGAAAATCAACTCCAACAGTGGCTAAACCATTGTATTTTTCTTGACAATGGCAATGTATAAAAGGAGAAAGAAACAACACTTTCTGAATGATTAAATAACAATACCTTTTGGAATGTCTTGTGAGATTAATAAAGGAGATAAAAACTATGACATGTATATTTATCACATGCAAAAAGTGTGAAAATTAATGCAATGAAAGTTGAAACTTTAGTTAACCATCTAAAAAGGAAGAGATTTAACTATAATATCAATATATGGCATAACCATAATGCATAGTAACCAGCTCAGTACTTTGTTATGTGGGTGGTTAGCTGTTATTTTAAAAAGTCTAACGTACAGATGTTATGGGTTATAAACATAGGACACAAAAGATATATGCTGCAACTAGAAAGGCACAGTGATAACTCTTACTGACTATGTGCCTTCCAATGTGAATTAGAAAGATGAGTTTCATTGATTCCGAGGTGTTCTTGGTAGCTATTTCACTTTAGCAATCTTCTGCAGAGCCAAAACACCCAGACAATACCAACAAAATGAAAAATAACATCTTCATGCTTATTGCAACCTTCTGGAAACAAGCTGTATCATGGACAAAGAGTTTCAAATATAAGGATGGTCCATAATGGATGCAGCTCCACTACAGGGGTGCACTGGAGCCTCTGGCTATTTTTTAACTAGCACAGAGCCTGTATGAAGGCAGGAAGCTATATATTTTTTATTAAATTAAGCATTTTGTGGATTTATTCTATTCGGGTTAGTGCAGCTTCCCTTATTGCAAACTGGACAATTACTACTACTTCAATGAAATCTATTAGTACTTGCTTCAGCTAAAGAGAGCAAAAAATATATGCTTTTCTTATTACTGCAAGAACAATAAGAAACTCTCCACCTTTAACACCCAGAAACCCACAGTAATCTAAACCACATCTTAATAAAATAGATACCCATTTTTTATCTCTCCAAATTAATTTTAATCACCACTCTGCTTCCCTGCCATATTACAATCCTGTATGATTGCAGTGGGCAGTTCCATCAAAGGATGATGCCATTCAGAAAGGCATGCAGCTTGAAAGCTGATTACTACACCAACACCCTTGTGACAGAACTGTGACCATCTAGGGAAGGGTGAAATCTGTTATTTTCACCACACTCTGATACCCCTCTGGAATCAGAAGTCTGCTGTATTAACATTTGAAAACTGGGGATTACCTGGTAAAACATAAATTTGAAGTACAGCAATATTGCAAAATCTTTGCTTCAGATTCAGAAAAAAAACCACCAAAATCTCAAAATTAAGAAAGCCAGCCTCAGCCTAGGATGGTTTATGATGCTGTCAACAATTATTTAAAGGATTTTTGAAGTGAAAATCCTTGGCCTAATCCTTAATAACACAATGATAACACGAGAATCATTAAAACACTCACATCAAAGTTTATGCAAAGCCTACACCATCTGTACAATTTCAAAAAAAGCTGTGATTTCCCAGTGAGAACTAAAAATTGGGAAAAAACAAAGTACTTTCTGTATACAAGATGTTGGAAGTCATACCTCTAATATAGACAGCATTTTCAAATTATTACAGTCTGTCGTTCAAACAGACACTAGTTACAACTCAGAGAGGAACAAAATCAACCCAAATGGCAAAATAAAGATCCATAATAATTATATTTAAACACAAAACACTTGACAGTCAATTCCTCCTTTATTTGCCTGCCAATACTGAAGTCTGAATGTTACGTTACTCTGGCAACTGCAAACTAGATCAAGTGTCTGTAAAAGTAGGCTTTAAATTTTGTAACAAGAATACACTATATCAAGATCTGCAAAAGAAACCCCCAAACAACAGAAAAGTAAACAACAAAAAACCAAAACAAAACCGAAAAAACCAACTCCCCCAAAAAACCCAAAGCCTACAGTGTTAATGCCCGATTTATAATTTTCAAGGTAAAAAAAAAAAACAAAACACCGAGATGAAGCATTTTGTGTTTATGCTTAACACCAAGAAAATGGTAATCATGAATGATTAACAGCTACCAAAGTGTATTTCAACCTCAATAGCACTTTCTTTAGTGCCCTTGTAAACACCAGGGGAAAAGAACTGAAGAAAAAATTCTTTCTCTAAAATCAGCTGTGTCTGAGACTTCCTGAGGTCACTGGCATCTTTTAAACTCTGTTGGAATCCGTGCAGGGAGGGGAACTTGATGGTGCTTTGCTCAGATGTTTGCTCTTTTTTTGGATCAATACAATTGAGCTCCTACAAGTATAACTTCTTTATTATTCCAGGTTAGCAAAGTAATAAAGTTTGTATTTAACAAGAAACATATGCCAGAATCCTACTTGAATTTAATTTTGGAGTTCATTTTATCTTCTCCTAACAAATGCTGATGACCCAAATTGGTGAAACTTGAAGGGAGGGATAAGCATTTGAAAATGTGAAATTTTCTCACTATTGTATATCGAAATTATACATGCAGTGTGTAACTTTGAAGTGTTGCTTACAAATGGTGGACTTGGTTGAATATCACTTGAATTTGCATTTTGTAGCAACATCATAGTGCATAAAACAGTATATTCTGTCAGAAGAAACTGAGAACCTGTCGGCATTGATAGATGCATGTGTGAAAGACTGGACAACGTTACAGAAGAAATACGCCTTCAAGAATCTTGATATGAAAAGTAGTGTATTATTTGCTATTTTGTCTTGTGAAACAGGAAAAAAGTAGGCAAGAAAGTTTTCCAGAAAAAGTTCATATTCTGCAATTCTTACTGTAATATTTTGCTGAAGTATTACCTATCAGACAATAGTAATGTTCTGTATTCTGTTCTGTAGCAGCTTTGCTGACTTCAGGTTTCCTACACATTATTCTCTGATAGAAACATTCAGTGCTTTTCCCCTTGATTTTTTTTTTCATTTCAGAGGAAAACAATCCTTTTTAAAATTCTTAAGACTTACCTTGAAGTTTATTTTTCCTGAGGATATGTATATAACTTCCTTAGCAGTTTTCTTTTCTGACAAATCAGTGAGGAAAAAAGTTGTTCTATTTTGCAAAGATAACTTAAGTATCAACATTTAAGACTTGAGCCCTATTGGAGGCGAAAAGGAGCAGGGTAAAGAGGGTAGTCATGCTTGTATTTTTCCACTCTTCAGAATATATCTGCTTTACAAAAAACAACAGGGATGGTTCATAAAAATCAAAGTTCTGGTTATACCAAGGATTATGTAATCAACCATTTCAGGGTAAACCTATATGAAAAGTATTTCCTTTTCTTACTATGGACTACATACAATCAGGCCTGAAGTGACATATCAAAACCCATGCAATCTCCTTCTAAAACACACTAGCAATATATTCAACAAAGTATTATATTTTACACATTTAAATTTTTCCCAGGCAACCTCAAGAAACTAGAAATTCCTAACAGCTCTCATCTAAAACTGGCCAACCAGCTTTTTAAACAGACACAAACATGGACCTACAGCTTTGGAATTGTATGCTGCAGAGTAAATTCCTGTAAGGAGAAACAACCCCTTTTATCCTAAAGTTTCAGCACACTACCAAGAGCCAAAGTAATTAAGTGGTTTTTACATTCACTGAAGAGTCTCATGGAATGAAAATAAAGCACTTTCTCCCTTCCAAAATAAAAGCTTTGCTTGTTATTAAACCTCTCTTTCCATTAAAGAGATTAATAAAATACTTTATAATTACAAGGAAGGCTACTGTCTTGGGGGTATGGAAAATGTTTTTCAAAGAAAAGTATTGTCCTTGTGTTTTGTTTCCATTGTTGAACAGCCCTTGCAGACATCAAGTAATTCACTGCAAGCCACTGCACATCTGGCTCAGCAAACACAGACACAAGTGGCCAAACACAGAAGGCACCTCTTGTTATGAGGAGAAGGGTGTGAAGTTTGCCACACTTGATCTTCCCATAGCTAAAGGAGAACAAGAACCTTCCGGAAAGGAGAAGGAACCAGCTCCCTGCTCTGCTAGGGACTCCACAGGAGACCTCCACAAGCTTCTGGGAGGGAGGGCAACAGAAGTCACAAACTCCTTACAAGCAGTATTGGCTTTACACACCAAACACTGCCAGGCTAAAGGAGAACAGCCGTTTCCAAGCCCAGTTTAACTGCATGGCCTCATCAGCCTGTCAGAGTCGTATCACAGTGAATTGCTAATACTGATGTACAGATTTTATTCTCATCCGCAGATCTGAAGGAAGAATTTAAATGTATTTATTATATGAATACTTATGAGACTTATTAGTACATATCATTACCCCTGGAGCCAGTGTTAGTTTCTTAATTCCACATTAATGGAGGCAAGGAAATGTAAAGTGACAGAAATCAGTCATGTTGAATATTGATGGATTTTGGGTAGGAATATAAAGTAATATTGAAAACATTTGCATATTTATGTAAATAAATAAAAATTCTCATCTAGTCTATTACATAAAAGGATCCAAAATAAAGTAACTAATTCAATTTTTATACAGCTTATAAAATATTAACACCTCAGCAATATTTAAGTAAATGTAATTAGTTCATATTTAATTCTATTATGCTGAAAATATTGAAAAACAATTTAGTTAGTAAATATCTTCTTTTTCGTCTTGTTATCTTCCACCTTGGGATATTCCGTTATTCCATGTTGTTAAATAATGCCACTTACGGATAGAATATATTGTGAATGCAGAAAATGTAGATTGTTTTAAAAATTTATTTGGCTGATTTGGAAAAGGAAAAAAACTCCATCAGTGTTTATAAGACATATAGAAAAAACTTAACTGTTTAAAGACAGAAAATTATGTTAAAATGGGAAGCTACATTAGGAAAACAGTAGTGTAGTGTCTTTCCCAAGATATCTGCTCCTGACTACAATTAGAGATAAAACTCGGTGTGAGACAAATAGTTCAGCTGAACCAACTGATGATGTTTCTCATATTTTTAGAAATATATGGATGTCCTAATACTCTTATATTTTAATGACCTTATGAAGAAACCCTGAAGCATTACAATAGAACAGGCAATATAGCTCACAGTGAAATTTTAGAAAAATTAAAGCCTCACTTTTGGCCAAGTAGTTAAACACATGACTAATTTTAAGGTCATGAATAATTCAAGTCTCTTTAAAAAAACCCTAAGTATTTAAATCACACATAATGCTCAAATGCTTTGCTGCAGCAGGAAGAAACTCAGAGGATGGTACAGAACTGCTCGTATCCTTCCTAACTCTTCAGCTTTAGGTTCACCCCCAGTTTATTATAAAGAAGAGTTTCTGAATACAGTTGACTCTGTCAGTGTCTTAAGAGTTTGGATGCACCTTTGCATACTGACAACACCACTAATGCTTTTGAAAACTAAATCAAATAATATCTCCAATGTTTTAATAAAGCTGGATCATTGAAGTCATTAAATGAGAATATGAAAGGCATCATTTTTTGTTTCACATGGTTAAAATCGTCATTTTAAAAATACTGGTGTTAGGCTGTTCATCTGGAAGACAGTATCTCATATGCAGCCTAATGAAAAAGAAGTTTCACTTTCAATATAAAATTATTATGCATTTGAAAGTAGACGCTTCCACTTTGGAAGAGAAATAAGCTACTGTAGCAACATGTTCCCTTTTGTGTGTTACAAAGCAGGCTATTTTGCTTGTTCCATGATAACACATCCTTGAATATTAAAATTATTTCCCCTCACATTACGAAATGGTAATGGAGTTGCAGAGATGTGAGAAATTTATGTACCCAAAAAAATACACTTAAATAACTTCAGTGTGTTTCTGTACTCACATCTCAGTGGCAAAATACATTTGTCTCTGAGTCACGACCTTATAAACTGTCCTACGTGGCAGTAACTTTGTTATCCTCATAGGACAACAAGGAGATGTTGAAATACCTCCCTACAAAAATCAGTTTCATCCTTCTACTGATAGCACTTGGTAATTCATTAAACTTCCATAATCAGGTAAATCTTTAATATAGTAACTGAAAAATGCATAGAATACCTTGACAGAGCCAACTGGTTCCTCAGAACAGAGCCTGTAGATTACTCCACCTTTCAGATGTACTCTTTAGAGATTTCTGCACACTCACAGTGCAACAAATAAACTCTGCTACGAACACTACATCGCTCAAAGAGCAATCTCAGCTGGCACAGGAGCTTTTGAGCAGCAGTAAATAGATCCAAACCAGGACTTGCATTACATAAAATGGCACTTAGTGATTTTAAAGAAGAAACTGTAGGAGCACAACAAATTTTCAAAGCAACAACCACCTCTCTATTGCAAAACACATCTGATTGGACTTAAATTGACTGAACCAGCTGAGTAGATCAGCACAATGCATGAAGACTTAGATTATACTCTAATGCCCTTGCTATTTTTAACTCCATAATCATGGCCCTTCAACTCAGGGCATTTGACCAAAGTACAGGTACATCCTGGTAATGCTCACTCGTAATGAAATAGTCCATTCAAAGCTTTCAAAAGAGCCGCTTCCCACTCAAAGAAAGAAAAATAAATTCATTTTTAACCTCAAAACAACAATCTTATGTTTACATATGAGACTAAACATTGAAACAGTGAGGACAGCCATCTCTGTTTTGTAACAGGTGGCTTAATGGAAAATCCCACTTTTCTACACCACTACATTTCTACATTTTTAGCAGTAATTCAGGACCCCTGCACCTATTTATGTCAGTTGTCATTAACAGTTTCCAATTTAATGTCAATTGAAAAATCAGAGTTCCTCTTTGTGATAGCAGTTAATGTCAGGTACTACACATGACAGAGACACCTTTTCCAATCTTTCAATAAAATATATGCCACCCATTTATGGTTTCATTTAAAGTTGTTTCAAAAAGGACTATAAAATAATAGCTTCAAAAAACAGGACTGAGAAAAGCACTTGATAGTGATAATGCCTGTATAACCACATTTACATTTTAAGAACAAACAGGCAATTAATAATCCTGCATAGCATAAAAAAAATCCTGTAACAATTTAGAATTCACCTCAGATTAAGGGGAAAACTTTCAATTTCCCTCAACTTTTTATAAAAAGAAACAACTTGTAACTACACAAGTATTCTGACAAGAACAACTGCAAAATCTTGGGATACATGAAAGATCTTACCCAAAGGACAGTTTTCAAGATTTGTTGAGTTTTGTAAAGGCTACTAGGAGTTCTCACAATAGCACTTCAAAGATAAGATCAGAATTATGCCAGTGTTATTAATCCATATGAGAAATAACTTTGTTCGGAAGCACTTCCCAAAACACATTCTTCCTCTAATTATCAACAAAGACTTAGAAGTGACATGCACAGCATTTAGGACATGGTTGTCCCGTTCACTAGTAACACAAAAGTGATTTCCCTTTCTCCAAAATTTAAGCTTTCTAATGCTTGAGAGAGTGGTCAAGGATATAGAATAATCTTTCTGAAGTGTGACCTCTCATTCCAAAGCTGTGAATAATGCACTAAGAGCCACACTGCCAAGAAACCTCTTCAGGTGCCTGGAGATTCAGTCCAAGTCACCCAAGTGGAATAAACCTATGTGCCAGATAGTTTGTTACCCCAACTTCTACTACATATAGTGCCTGTGAGAGACTCAGTAACTTCTCTAAAATTATTCTGCTTTATTTTAAAGTGATTGTTCATTACTTACAGACTGAAGACATTTACACTTTGACATCTTATTAAGTATCCCCAATCATAATTAAGCAATATTCAGCTATTCAAGGCTGAATGTTTGGGGTTTTTTCCATTATTTTTGCTTAAAATCTGGACGCAGAAATTAAAAAACTCATTCTGTATAGCAACATACCATACACAGATTATCAATTTTGGAAGTGAGCATCACTTCACGTAAACATGGAAATCAGATATTGGCTTTGAACTTTTTAGAGAAATAAACGTAACAGGGAAACAAAAGATGCATTTAATCAATATATTTAGGGGAAATGTACAACAAGACACAACATCCACTGATAGAAAACAGATAGCCACAGGAAATTGAGTTTAAATGGGAGCAAAGCCCAATAGACAACTGAAAAATAAGCACAGACCTCTTCCACAGCACATCTAGTTTCTTTGTATCCATAACCACATGGGACAAATCTGTTCTAATCAAACATAACAGAAATTTTGACATCAGCTTCTAGAAGTGACTGATATCTGCTTGCCTGAAAGTGTAAAATTGCAGAGGTTTTTAATATGCTGAATCATTCAGAGATAATCAGAGATAATTAAATGAATTCTGTAATGATTCATTCATAAACAGCAAAATTTTATGCTATCACCCTGCATTCAAAATCTCATTCTCTCTTTAGATCTACACTTAAAATATCACATTGGCATGAATGCCACAAGAACGGGAATAGCAGGATTTTTATAAACTGATTAGGCACTGGAAGGGAGAAATAATGATTTGTCCACTTATAATCTGTGCATCTTTCAGTGATTCACAGTCACCAAAAAGCAGAAAAATATGGAATTTATGTGAATTTCAGTCCGTTTCTTGGAGAAAGAAGGAGACTCCAAAACACTAAGATCATTTCACAGGGCTTTTTTCAAACACCAAATCATTTTTAACGCTTACTTGCACACAGGTGTGCATATACCCAGAAGTGTTATAAAACTCCATTAAAAACAAAGAAAAAGGAAAGAAAAAAAGAGGGAGAGAGAGAAAAGAAAAAAAGAAAGAAAACCTGGTTTGTAATGGATGGCTTTTTAAAGGAGACCCAGAAAAGCATCCGTTCTTCCTGTCTCTATTGAAATGAAACTGAGCTCTTCCAAAATCCTAACAAAAAATCAAAAATTATTTTAAATAAAAATTATGTATTACATAAAAGGTTGCACTAATATTTTCAAAATTTCTGTATCTTGACAACAGGAAGTAAAAAAGCTGCTCACTTTCAGAAATAATGTGCAAAAAAGCATTAATCCTTGGTGGAACTGCACACAGAAAGCCTAGAATTGCTGAACTTTCACTCCTGCTGAACAGAGATGCCAAAAGTGGTTTAAATGGAGTTCATCATTATTTTTAAACAGTATTTTAAAAGAATGGCCTGCATGGCACTGTGTGTTTGGCCATACTTTAAGAACAAATTTTTTAAAAAAACAAAACCTGTGTGAAATAAACCGTAGGGGCTTCTCAGATCATCATTTGGAACTCCATCTTCTACATGTTCTAAAGCTTAAAGGGTAATGCACTGTTTTAATCTCCTGAAACACCATGTTGCATATGACTCCTTAAAAGCTACCTTTATATGTCTCTAGGTACTCATCACACTACATATATACAAATATATATGTATACAATCTATATATATACAAAGATGCCCTATTAAGCTATGAAACTGTACACTGCTGGTAATGCTTTAACAGTCTTTGCCTGAAGAGAAATTATCTTTCTTTTTTTCTTGGACAATAAAATTGTGGTTTACCAAAGCAACGAAGAGAATAATATAGTTCTGTTACGATAAGGTCCCTTTGGATGACCATGGAAAGTGAGGGATACCAAAGAACAAAAACATTCTTTCTTCTGTTCTTGTTAAATCTCCCCCAAGCTGGGTAGACCCAAATTTATATAATTCTATTATTTCATCACCAAGAGAGTCTGCAGTAAAAGTAGTGTCCAAATTCTTTTCACAAAAACAAAATTTGTATCATATGTAGCTTTTTGGTAACTCCTTTGTCAAAGCTAATGTAATTCAAATTTGGTAAAACCCTTTTTTTTTTAACCCAGAACAACTGAAATACTCCATTAAGCTGATGTTAGTGCCTAAATCCCTCTCAAAGTCACTTCCCACCTATGCTTCATTAAATCTTAGACATGTTTTAATGCATTTCTGATTCCTCTTAATAGCAAAAATATTACAGGATTCACAGCAGCTGCAGTGAAAAGAACAGTAACAATCACCTCCAACAGACAACCTTGTGAAGAGAGATTTTTCTATAGCACTCTAGCACACTTTTTCAAATCTTCTCTAACAGGGAACCACTCTGGTTGATTTTGAGATTGCACTCTTACAGCTGTGATTGTCACTGTCCTTCAGCTACCATAAACCAGGAAAGTCTCAGAAAACAAGAAGAATTAGTAGATCTTCGAAGTTATTCTCATGTTTTCTTCATTTTTGTCACACAAAGTCTAAGAAAAAACTGTTGCTATTTTACTTCAGAAAGATTAGCTTTCAATTTCCTATGGAGATAAGGGTGTGTAGGTGTGCCTGTGGGGTAGCATATGGTATTGTCAATTCTTTCTTCATTTCCAGCCTGATGTTAAAAATAGCACCTTTTTCTTTCTGGTTGCTTGTTTAAGCAGGTCACACCATAATCACAAAGGGAGGCAGTCAACTTAGCTAACACTGGCCTTTCTTGCACTCTTCTATTTCCAATGCAGTAAACAAATCATCTTTAACTCAAAAGGCACAACCTGATCTGATCAATGGCAAAGTGAGTTGCCAACAATCTTTACATGTGAGGTGTTACATTTATGTACCTGTCCACCAAAAGCATGTTAAAGAAATGAACCATTCTATCATTCTCTTACAAAATGGGTATTTACAATTTTCCCCTCTAGGCTTACAATGACAAGATTTGATGTGAATCAGCATAGCCCATCAGCACATCATGTAGCTACACTTATACATACCCACTAAAGACCTAGACCTTACTGACAAATAAATCATCCAGAGCAGAAATTAGAGCTTTCTCTCCTCTTATTTCACATTGAATTCTTGCAGAGAAGAGCATAAGTCACTTTTTTTTTTCTACATTATAAAATGCCTTAAGTGTGATTATGGCAGACAAGCTCTCTCTTCGAATTTGTTTTATTTGGTTATTTTTTTAAAGACTTTTTGCCTCTGCTAAACAACATATGTGGGTATTAATGCAAACAAAGACAGTTGCCAGAAATGAAGCCTACACATGAGAGCTTTCATGGCATGATTTAAGGTGCTTCCCAGCCTTGTGCAAGAAAAAGAAAACACCTACTCTGGCTGGCACAAGGGAACGAGAAAAAGGTTGAATTATTACTTCAGTTATTACTCCATTGGAACAAGAGATTACCAGGTTCTAACCCTAAGACATGAATGGGATGCTATCAACATGTTTTCTACACTGCACTTACATTCAAAGCAGACACAATTGGGACTCAAGTCAAATGTACATATTGATGTATGGCTGGCAACTGGGATTGTTGAACACTTTTTTCTGCTTTTAACAGCAAAGAACCACGCATAAGCCTATCCATGCAAGTCTCTCACAATAATTACATATGAAAAACCAAAGCAGATGTTTCACAGAAAAAGGAAAGATAGCTATTTTCACTTATTTTAGCATAAAAATAGATGAGCTGTGAAAGATGTCTCGCTGTACATGATCATTCTCAATTGCATTAATTAGTCATAAGTACAAAATTCTACACCCATGCCTTCTGAAAAATATAACACTATTTATAGTACAATCCAGGAGATACTTCAGCCAATGTCTAGTGGGAGATTAGCAACATTACTGGGCTGTGGAATATTATTCTATGTTTTATTTATTCATATCAGTCCATACAAGTACAAGGACTCCAGCACCACAAAGCATAGAGATGATAATGATTAACAGAGCTCTACTAAAATGGGAGTGAAAACCATAATGAAACATCAAGTAATGAGGTTTGACACTTCTCTGACATTCTTCACCAATAAACATTTCTAATTCTGCAACCTGAAGTAATTAGTAAGAAAGCTGATTTAAGAAGCCTACGGCATTCACAGAGCCAAACTCCTGTAACCTGTAAACATGAGGCTCTCAGGACCCCTTGAAGGATGCTGTCCCACAGGTTTGATGCATGGTACAATACAGCTGTGACCAGATGACAAGCAAACTGAACGAGCAAACTTCTGTTAACATTTAATGTTGACATTTTCAGTGCACACTAGTGTAAGTATACATCAAAGCCTGAAAAGCATTCCAAAAGTCACCTCACACAAACCCTTCTTCCTGTGTAGTAGCAGCTACCTGGTCAGCAGCTCTCCAGGGAGAGGTGAATAGATTCCTGACCCTACTAAACAAATTTATTTGTGTTGATGAAGTCTATTAGCCTGGATGTCCTTTCTGTTAATTATTTAAAGCAAGTCAGAAAATAATTAATGTACAAAACATTCTGTGCAAAAGAAGAAGAAGAAGACAAAAAAATTAGGACAGCAAGACATAACCATTAAAAAGATTTTGTTCTTTTGAGTAGTGCATGCATGCCTATCTATGCATACTGAATAAAATAGTAAAAATAAAACCTTTGACAACAACAAACCTACAGATTTTACAAACTGTATTGATCAAAGCTGTAGAAAAAGAAAGTGAAGTCTATTCCAAAAAAAGGATCCCATAGGCCTTCAATACCTTCTTTGAGGAAGAAGGAGCAATTAAGGAGTAATTGGATTCTGTTCTTCCTGAGACAAAGCACAGAAACATGTAGTTGGTGCACCTGGTGCTCATCTGAGACATAGTTCCATGTAGTACTGCAATTCTGAGCTGTAATCACTCATATCCACTCATATGCCATCCTTTCATCTATTTTTGCTTTATACTGCCCTTGACAAGAAAAATATTTTCCCACACATTTCTTTTCTTAGAAGTCTCATTCTCAAAAACATACCCTTTTTCCTTAAAGATATATCCCATTTAAGTGTAGTTTCTCAGGCATTCTTAAGGATTCAATTTAACAGGAGCAATGCTAAATTCTCAGCTCTGTGGAGTATCTTCTACTGAGACTTGGCTGATTATCCCAAATGCCAGTGTCCATGTGGAGATTTTATCAAAAAATATGCCTAACTGGCATACTTTGAGTCAGGATGTAGGACTAGGGCAGCCACTAAGGTCCTTCACTCCTAAATTACCCATCATTTTAAGTTAGCTGCTTAGGTTCTTAAGAAAAAAAAATCAAAATCAAAACTGCCTGTATCCACAACTCCTAGGAAAGGCAGTCACTGCTAAGCCTTTTCTGTTTCTAATACTTGTCATGCCAAATTCTACATATTTTTATCAAAGCAGCCTACCAAGAAGTAAGGACCATCAAGGTTTTAATAATTAAAGAAAAATAAAAAATAAATCATGAAAATTATTTAAAAAATGAGAAGTAAAGCAGAAATGGAAGTAAGATAAAAATTCATAAGGTCCCCTGTTCTATGGACATGTTTCATTACTGATTCCGGAAATTTTCAAAGACATAACCTTGTCTTTGCCACACTTTTAGGGTTCCTTCTATGCAGACAAACAGACGTGCACACAACATGAAGCTTCCTGATTTTCTGCATGTTAAGAACAATTGCAATTCCTTCTTGTCATCTTACAGTTTAAGAAGTACTTTTCTCACTCTCTCTCTCTCCACCTCCCCACCCTCAATCTGCTTACATGATTACAAAAATCTGGTTTTGTGTAGAATAACGTGTGAAAAAAGCTCTCTGCCTGGATACTTAATTTTGCTGGCTAAGCAGAATGGTACATGAATTTTTAGGCTGAAGTCAAGAGAGGCATATATTACTAACTGTGACTTGACAAATAAAGACAAAATAGTACCAGAGAAAAGGTCAAGTTACTTGTGGTTCATCAGCTCCTTACTCTCTAGCCTCATCATCCCAGTGGTTCTGAACTGGACGGACAAAAGAGAGCAAACATCTTTGTCCCTTAAAAACTGAATTCCATTTCCATAAATTGAAGAAGATGCAACAAGATGACTTCTACAAAATTCCAGAAAATCGTCAAAGCTTTCTTACTCACACTGGCTAAATGAGGATCCTTTGCACAGCAATTTCTGTTTATTTGCACAGAAATTTTCTAATCGTGCCTCCACCTGCAGTGATCTTAGAAGGTATATATCCAGGCACAATCCTAAAATCCTCAATCCTCTCTGTACCAACTTTCCATTCAGAGCCTATCACCCTGCTCTTGACAACACTGTGATAAATATACAGTTCAGCTGAAAAATAGAACAAATTCTTCAGCTGCTTTAGACTAACCTTTAATTGCACCAACACTTTTTATTTTCCCAGCCTATAAGCCTCAGCTCCACCACAAGTAGACCCACCAGACAGAGGCAAGTTTACATAGTTTATTTTTATTCCTGCTCATCACCATACTATCAGCACAACAGCTCCACTTGTTCTTTCCAAAGCCATAATAATACAGCATCTTATTTCTCAACTAGCTTTGTTGAGCGAAACCCTCATTTGTAAGCTGAAGCACAAATATCACACTTGGAGAAAGTCTGGTTGTATAAATCCCCCTGTTAATAATTGGTGAATTCTGATAAATACCATAGCCTGCAAACTCTATTACTCTTCTGGCAAATCGCAAGAGCTCCTTTTGAGAAAAACAATATCATCTGTAAGTCAAATTGGGAAGTGTAAGATAAATGTCTTCCATTATTACCAGAAAAAGCTAAAATACGTTAAGTACATTTAAAATGTACTGAATTATTCATGAAGAACAGCTCTGAAAAAAACTTTACCAACCAAGCCCAAGAAGATATATTTTTCACTCTATATTCCGAAGTCAACAAAAAATATTAAGAAACAGTTCACTACTTTTATTTTACTAGCCATAGAGAGCAACCTAATGAAAAAATATTCAGAATTGGATACTGCAGACAAACCAAATAAATGTACGAGTGAGATTAAGCTGACTTACTATTAACCAGTAGCTTATTTTCTCCTTGTAATTTAACTGTAATATGTCACGAAGAGGCAGTGAGATTGGTTTTTTATTTGGTTTTCTGATTATGACCATATACTATCATTTTATTTTCTTCTAATCAAGATACAAAGGAATATAAGAAGCTCATTCAGTTGAACTATCAGAGGAGACAAAATAAGAAACTGGATTACTTGAGCAATAATTTTGGAAACAGCTTACCAATGAAAGTAGAAATTTGCAAGCTAGTTCTCTGCTAGGACACAATTCAGGCTTTTGTATATAGTGTTGTAAAACACATTTTTATCAATGATATTTCACATAGGAGATTTTACCATCACTTGGCATGAATGCATTGCAGCTCTTCAGTGCTCTGCCTCCTCCCTGCAGGACGACGAAGCCTTTCTACAGACCACTGCCTACCTCACCAAACATCCAGCCTCAATACAGGGTAATCAAGTAATTTCTGAGAGCTCTGCTACAGGAGAGCTGTATGTAACTGCTATTTTGTTGCACTGGGATACTGATGAAATCTCATCAGAGCCAAAAATACTACAGCTGTACAGCACTACAAAGGCCTAAGCTTGAAAAAAGTCTCCACCCAAAACCCAAAAGTGGGCATCAGTAAACTTCTGGATAAAGAAATTATAAAACATATACAGGACACTAAAAGATGTGCAGACTGTGTGTGGTTTCTATAAACAGAGGGGAACTGTGTTTCAAAAGATGAAGATACAGGAAATTAAAACAGCAAAAGAAAGAATCAAAGGGAAACATTAAAGACCTGGATGGAAGAATCAGGCTTGACATTGTGACCAAAACCTACCTCTTGTTGTAAGATTGCTATTCTGCTATTGAAAGAGAAAGAAAGAAAAAAAAAAAAAAAAAGAGGCATTTATCTAAAATCTCTGAGATGAATGTAGCTTCAGTAGGTCTCCAGCCTCAGCATCAGTCCCACCCATCCTAGGGTGAATAACATCGATAAGAGAGGGCATTCAGTATAATGATTAGATACTCAAATCTAGAAGATCAGTAACACTTTATTCTATTGAATTCACTTCTCCAAACCATGGGAAACAGCTATGGAAAAGGGCATTTCTGCTCTCCAAAAACTGGAAGGGGTAACATTCCCCATTTCAGAGCTAAAACTTTCCATAGACCAGCTCGGTGTGAAGCAGAAGTTTTCTAAGAAAGTTCTACTAAAATTCCACATACATGCCCCAGCTCTAAACAGAACTTAAAATCTCTAAAGGATATGTTTCAAAGAAGGCAGAGTACCTGAGGAAGTGTTTGGGCATCCTTTGAACCATGCAATATTCATGATGCCAAAGTACAGAAGGTATCTTCAGTGAGAAAGTGCTCAGTCTTTGAAACAGAATTTGAAATGGATTCTTTGTTGAATCTCTTAAATCTCTTGCATTTCAAATAACGGGTTTTCCTTACACACAAACTGAAATTAAGTAATAAGGGAACAATGAAATATGTACAAAACTCGGAGAGAATCTACAGAGTCAGTTTCTGAGAAGCACTATTAGTAAGACGTAAGAAACACTTTAATGCAACTAATTTCTTGTTAGGTTACTTATTTAGGAAAGAACAGAGACTGCCGTTCAGCTTTGTGGTGTCTTAAGAACTGTTTCTCAGTCCTTACACCAAAGTATTTTCAAATTCTTTTTTTTTTTTTTTTGTCTAAGAACTCTCATGTGTGAACAGAAATGTCTTATTTACACACAAAAATATTTGATGTCTTTAAATTCTGGAAGATATTGTGAGTAAATGAAAAAGTATTCACTGAGGATGAAAACTGCATAACATCCTTCTTTAAAAAACTTCCCTAGCATGCAAAGGAAAATTATATTTTGGTATTAAAATAGAGATGATTATTCATTTGTGATGTTTGCTATACTAGTGTGCTTGCACAGACTTTTCCGTGAATCATACCTAGCTATGGCAGAGCAAAATGGACAAGACACTAAATTAAGATTGAGGGGAGAAAGGAGAAGCCAAACAAAACATTATTCTTCTATCAGATCCTTAGCAAATTGTACAGACAGATATCCTCACATTGTGAAAAGCAAAAAATATTTTTCCAATCAGATAATTAATTATTGGAAGAAACAACACTACCAGTTGATTCATTAAACACTGTAGCACAGAGCTAATAATGCATTTATCAATATGAAACTCATCCACATCAGATGATTACAATAAAAATGTGTCACACACATGCCTTTAGCAACATACTGAAGGTGGTAAGTCATAGATATTAAATTGCTGATCTTCAGAAGCAAAACAAGCTTTCCAGCATACATGTATTTGTTTTTATGCCACATTACTTTTGTCTATGCTCTTATAAACACACATATGCAATATTGTTTCATTAGATAATACTGACAGCAGTTATTTCCATGCCAGCTCAAACTTGAGTATTTTTTTGGGAATTTATCTATCATCACAAACTTAGGGCCACGTCAAGCAACAACAAATTTCGGTATTTTTAGCTAACATTTGTACTACAAAGGAAAACATCTACAAAGCTGAACTGCAACACACGAAGTCTTCCTTCCCACCACACCTCCAAGATGCCTTTTCCACGTGTCCTAAAATTCATCTGTTGTCAGTTATCCTTACATCTTCACTAGAATTAAAACTGGTTAAAAAAATTTAGGGGAAAAAAAAGGAAAGGTGACATTGAGACATACATTTTGTCTTTCAGATAGATCAAAAAGTAAAGTTTTCCACGATTTTGGCCTAAGGCCAGATCAGAATTGCTACTTATACTAGAAAGCCCATCAGTAAAACATTGCTCATCTCATGAAGGCAGCTGTCTACGAGTGACACTCCTGCCAAAGACAAGCACACATGGTGAATTATTACTGAAGGAGAGCAAGCCTTGGCACTGTGTCTCAAGGGAGACTTTGGACAAATTTTGTATTTCAGGTTTGCTCATTTTTGCAGTATTATTTTTATGAAATACTCTGGAGCAGAGCCACAGTGAGACCAGGAATACACTCTGTGCTAGTGACATATTTTTTTATCTATGCCAAATATCATGACATGACAACATTTTGTAGTAGCAACTTAAACTCATATGCAGAATCACCTCTACAAGTGCCAAGGAATATTAAAGATCCTATCTGACTGGCAGCTTTTCATCAAGGGACTGGTGTAGACAAGGAAATGGAGCCTAATCCCCACTGTGGGTTATAGGATATTGCCATTTTCACACTCCATGTCTGTTCTGTGGAACTGATTCAGAGAGTAATTACTGCTCAGATAAGCCTTTTCCGGAATATGTGCAATTAATTCTCCCGCAAAAAAGGGGGAAGAAGCCTGACACTTTAATAATGTTTAAGTACACCTAATCTATTTCTTTTCTCCTCCCAATGTTTCCTAAATATGGTGAAGAAAGAGGATTTGAAACTACTTACAAATGCTAGTTCTTATGTATATTATCCACGGGTCTGTAATAGCCTTTCATAAAAACAGCCAACATGAAATAATACTACAAACCAGCAGAATGTAAAGCAAATGGGTAGGGTAATCAGTGTAAAGATTAATCTAGATTTCTTTTTCCAAAAATAAGGACTATTATCCTTTTCAAATGGGAATTATATAATTTCTTTAAAATTTCAAGGACAGCTTTTTAAAAATTTCAAAAATAGCCTGAACTAACGAATTTTTTTTTTCTCAACAATTCAAAAATTATTTTCTCCATGCGTTCATTAAATTATTATCCAAATGTCATTCTTTGCCTGTCAAAATAAGATGTGATATTAAGACAGTAAAATTCAAGGGATCTGTACTGGCATAACTATATTTTGAGGAGACTTTTACACTTAACCTAAGTGTCTTTCACAAACAGTTCCTCAGCAGGATTTAAATGCATCTAAGGCTTTCTGTTACCCTTCAAAGCTGAATAACAAGTACTCATCCTCACCATACTTCAGAAGTTGAACAAATGGCTAATTGCCCATTATTGAAATTAACCTACAGAAAACTGCTAAGCTTGCCATCCCTCTTGCCCTCCAGGAATATATTGCATTCAGGATACAGCAACAAAATGAACAAATACAAACAATCACTCCTCACCAAAATCATCCACCTACCCATCCCCTTCCCCCAAACCACAGTTCAAGTCCCATGCCCCCTCAAATCATTTAACATAAGTTTTGGACAAGGAGGTAGGGCTTATATATGATTTACAACGACGAGAAAATTTAGTTTTTAAAAAATGAAGAAAGGGCAGTAATGTTTTGTTGAGCTGATTGCCAAGTATCTAGTCCAAAAGCACTAGCTTCTACGGCTTGAGGTAAAGCTCACTTAGCTAGCTCTGTACCTTGCTATTCCGTAAATGTAAAAAGCCTAGTCTTGATAAAGAGCCACCTCCACAGCAGAAAAATATCCCCAACATCTGGGTTATAAGGGGGATTAATTTCCTGACCTCACTTTGCCTCCAGTTCCACTCAGAATCCACTCAAACTGTCTCACTGCATTTTTCATTTTGGTGGCACAACACACAACTTAAGTCACACAGGGAATCAAGGTTGAAAGGATAATGTTGTTAACACTCATTTTTCAGCACAAATGTTGCTGTACCAATGACAGCAATAGAATAAATGTTACTGTAAACAGCAGTCAGTTATTTTTGCCAATATAGCATGAAAATATTTTGTGCTTAAAGTCATTCTAAGTGCTCACGCTGCAGTGGAAAAAGATCGATTTGGGAAAATGTACGTAAAGATGAAGTTGCAGGCAGAGCTGGGTATGAGAGAGCTGAGGTTTCAAACATCTTCATGTCCAATGAAAACTAAGATGTTCATTTGTTTTGGTTTTTTTAGGGGAAAAAAAATAAAAGAGAAAAAAAGAGAATATTCCCTGCAGAATGAGTACACATATTTGATTTCCTGGATAAGAGAATATTTTCACAAATGAGTACAGTTTTAAGAAAAGTGATGGTGTGAACCCAAATTTTCAGTTCCTGCTGATGCTTACCATTTCCAGGGGGCTTTAGAGCAGGTTTGGGTACCTGACACCTTGGAAGCCAACTGTCCTTCCATTTCTGAAGCAGGCATTTTTCAGGAGATAATGAGAGCATAGAGGAATTAATTCCCCTTCCCTACCCACCTATATTTATTTCTCCAAAGACAGACACACTTGGTGACAAAGGCAGTCCATACAAAATAATTACTAAAAAGAGAACAAACAAAAAATTTGCAAGAGACTATTCTATGTTCTTTCTTTGCTCAGAGGTAGGTGATGGCTTCTTACATTTTATCCTTTTTACCCAGGTATTGTAGCTCAGCATCTATTTTTATTCCTCAGGTATTTACCTTTTTCTCCCTTAAAAAGCTACGTAACAATTCCAAGCTCTGAGGCTTCATTGGTTCACTCTCCGTTGACATTTTCCTCAGCTCAGCTCGACGTTTCCTTCATAATGCACTCAAATGAGGTAGGAATGCTCTTTAAATGGTATTTAAAATTAAAAAAAAAAAAATCAAAGCAGGGGGAAACTACTAGGAAAGTGTAGCAAATCTAGAGAAAAGAAAGAAGCTCCCAGAGAACCAAAATTTACCTGAAGTTCACTTAACTCACTGAAGAATTTTAAAGTAAAACCAGCTAACCAAGGGTTTTACACCTGCAAGCAAACATTCAACTTAAATGCTGCAAAGTTCAGCTTTTCATGTACTTCTCAAGAAGTACAAATCTGACTCCCACTCAAATCAATTTTTATGTGCTATTTCTGATTTTGCATCATGATGCCACAATTTCTAGACAGGCAAGTTGCATTTACAAGTTTTAAATTTCCATATTCAGAGTGACAAATGGGACATGGGCTACCCCAAGATACAAGAATAAAAATGATATTTTTCTATTAAGTGCTATGTCTATAATAAATTGAAGCTATGTGAAAACATGTACAGTTTCATTAGCCAAAAATCACTGCTCTTTATTTCTGTCAAAATTCACTTCCCAAATATTTACAGTCTTACAAACACATAAATAAGCATAGCATTTGCAGAATACTAAATCACGTTTCACATAAATTTTTGGACAATTTTATGCAAGCAAGGAAAACATTACCAGAATTTCCTAGCAATCATTTCAAATTTAATTCATTTTTAACAGCTCTGAAAAGAGAGCTTACTTTCCCTGAGCAGTCCACTGTATGCAGCTCCTAAGAGCACCTCACACAATCAGGAGCAAACTTCATGAAGTGCCGCAAAGGCAGGGCTCTGGGCACCTCCAGAAAGGGGGCACTGGATAAGCAGTATTGCAGGAGAAGATACAGTAGAGATTAAAAAAGTACACCCATGACTGTACTTAGACAACTCAGACACAAAAAAAAAAAAACCAAAAAAAAACAAAACAAACAAAAAAAAAAAAATTTATATATATACATATATATCTATCTCCTTTTTTTCCAGCCCTGTGGGCACCCACTATTTTTTTCTAAGTTTAACAAACTTAAGCAGTTTCTCTCACGTTCACCTCCCAATCTGGCTTTAGTCATTTCAATTAGGAGTAAATTAGATCTACTGAGTCCTTTCAAACAACTCAATGTGGTCTCAAGAATCCCACCTGCACTCCTTTTACAAGTCCTAGTGCATCAAAACTCAAGTCAATTAATCATGGATTAAATCCATGATGTGTACTTTCAATCATACAGAAATCCATATTTTGTGGTCCTAGGAAGTTGCATTTTTTTTGTCTATTATGACAGTTCCCGGTGGGTCCTTTTTTCTTCAACTGACATATACACAGATGAACTTTGACAACAGTTAACAGCAAATGAGCTACAGTTCCCTGCATCAATACAGGGTAATTTTACACTGACGAAATGGTAGACCAGTTAAATAGCATATGTTCTGAACTAGACCGATATAAAACTAATGCTCCAGGACTGCGGAGAAGCTTGATGTACCCTGTGTCCCATGTTGTCATTTAATTTTAGGTAATAATTACACAACACGTAATTTCTTAATGTAGCCAAATATGAAACAAACAATATTGATGATGTGTATTTATTTTGCAAATGTTAATGTGTCAAAGAAATCTTTCACTCTTGGGCAGGATTACATTTTTCCCAAGCAACTTGAAATTCAGTTATTTGGCATGAAAATATACTGGTGTTTTTAGTGAGTATATAAAATATGCCGTAATAGATAAACCTGAATTAATTCTGTTCGAGTTCTGAGCTAGCCATGAAGCACAATACAGAAAGGCACAAAAAACCCCTGAGGTAGGTCAGCTAATTAAGATCTAATAAGGGAAACGATCCCTTGTCCCAGAGGGTGCTTAGAAAAAATCCTAGATGCCCACACACCTGCAGCTTTCACAGAAGGAATATATGTGCTGAATGTCTTCCTGAATGTGGTGACCCTACATGCTTTCTCTGCAGCATGTTTAAGTTCTCTGCTGTGAGAAAGGAGGTGGAAACTCACTTTCATTTATCTAAAAATGCTGAAGACATGCTTTGATCATGTTCCATCAAAAAAAAGACATTTTACAATTCTGTTAGCACAGCCTTAACAAAACAATAAAATGCATTTTCACGTGTTTGGTTCTTTAAATTGCTGAAGCACATATTTTACTTCAGTCACTGGAAAGTACTTTGCCAATCCTTAGAGCAGTAGTAGTCAAGCATTAGTAGCTCATATGCAAAGTAAAGGTTCAGCAAGTATAAGAATATTTATTATTTTATGGAAAGACATCTATTATGGAGAACAAAACATAATCCTTTTCTACTGAACAATCTCATAGATGTGAAAATAGCTCATGGGAGGAGCACTGACAATTTATCAGGCATGTGCATGGAACTTCAAGATTTCTGGCACATGTATACAGTGCTGTGCTTACCTGCCTCTGATCAAGACAACTGTTGACACAATCTTCTCACAGAAACTTTAACAAGCAGTGAATCTAGACAGTAGCCACCTCAGAGGCTGACAAGTCCCCAGAAAAGTACAGTCAGTGTTATCAATGTTTACCTGAATCAGTGTTACCAATGCTTATCAGGCTAGCAATTCTGTAGCAGGTGTAAAATCGTATTTCTTTAATTTCAGGTATTGGAGTGACAGTCTCAGGTAAACGGACTCAAAACCACCCACAAAAAAACCTGGTTGCTTTTCCTGCTTACCAGCTCCTCACGAAGCTGGGCAATGAGTTCATCTCTCTCCTTCAGTTGCAGCTTCAGCACGGAGCACTCATCTTTTATTCCATCCTACAAAAACATCAAAAGAGATGTTATAATAGGCCTAACGCTTCTACTTTGCTCATGAGAAGAAAAAGCTGTTTCACATAGTGTGAGATAATTACATTCAAATAATGAAACTCAATTTTCCTTTGTCATGTATGGTATTTTCGATAACATTTTCTAAGTTGCTGCATAAACAAATAAATGCATCCAAAGACATTACATGGAAATTTGAATAACTCCCTGCACAGAGGTCCATTTCATTGTTTTCTGAATCTTTTAAGTCTTTTTACTGAAGATCCTATCAGGTCATTCCTTTTCATTTGAGAAACAGCTATGAAATGTTATAATGTTAATCATGCAAAACAACATTAGAGAAATATCAATTTAGAGCATTATTGCAGAGCTCTTGATCTTGGAGAGATGAAAAAGAAAGCACAACAGACATCCATAGGAATAGGAAAGCACACTCCCCATCCATACATCTTTTGTTCCACACCAGCCAAAACAGCAGCAGTTCTGGTATTAACTGGGGGAGGAAAGAATATAGTTACCAATTAGTGAAATAACCACTATAACTCAATTTTATCTCCATGAAGATTACCGTAACTGTAGCCAAACCTAGGCCCAGGAAGCAGGCTGCAGGCTGTCCGCAGAAAATTTCCAGATTTCATCTAAGTGACCACATCATATTTTAAGAGCTATCAATCACGTAGTTTTGTGTTGTTATGATAACCATCCAAGAGGAGAAACTCAAATTAACAAACTGAACTACTGAAAAGTAAAAACCTAAAAACCTAACCAGCCAACTAGATGATCATACAACTGTAACTGAAGAACTCTATTTTTACATCCTTCTAGAATGAAGACATATTTAGTTTGGGAACTTTACTAATTTGGAGTACTATTATTGGGAAAAAAACCCCACAAGCCATATGACAAGAAAACCTTTGGAAAACTGGTGATATATTCACACTTAGCTTGAAAATTAAAAAACTGGACTTCTAGTTATCAGCTGGTAACAGTATAACCAGTGTGATAAACTCGCACTCTGTCAGTACTAACGTGTTTATAAATCCAAATAAACACAGAAATACAGGACAAAAAAAGTAGAGTCTTATCCCATTTTCCACATAAAACGTTATAATTAGTATATTTCAAAGTAATTATACTGTTCATCATCTGGTCTAACAGAAATGGAAGAAGAAACAAGACACATGAACATCAATACTGAAAATATTTACAATTGCAGTCGAAAGACACATCATTTCTGGCTGCTTACACGCTACTTCAAGACTATGTACAGATCTCCGGAAAGGTCCAAATTTAGAAAAAAGCCAGAACTTGCATTATGTCTGTTAGGGGGAAATTTGCAGAAATTTTCTTTATTATATGCTATAGAAGCATTTTACTATCTACTAGCAGATTGATGTTTAGGAACATTAGCTGAAAATAAAATTTTGGCGCATCCCAGAATACAGCCCACAGCACTGAATATGATATTAGTACATATTTAACATTACTGTTAGCAAAAATATCTGCTTCTAAAAAATACGGTTTAAAGTATCAGCAACTTCCCTATTATGTTATCAAAGTGAGGTCTTTATTCAACAAAATGGATTTAAAAACAATATGGCATTAGCTATTGTACCTCAATTTTTTGTTACATTATTCTGAGTTCTTTTTGCCAGCACAGTTTTACACTGTTGCTATCTTTTGAATTTATCCTTTTTAACTTAAAATAAAGTAAAACAGTACAATACACAGTGGAAAAAGGAAAACATCAAGGTCCCACAGCTAGGACTATTACAAAAATATCTTTTGGAAAGCATACACAAGCAAATACAGCAATGAGGCTTGTAGCAGCATGTCTCAACCACAGCAGGAAAGCTTTCTGAAATGAGCTTTGGCACTCGGTTTCGTCTAAAAGGCAAAGCAAAACTCCCTTGTACTAGATGTTTGAAGAAAGATTCTGCCTCACAGAACTTCCAAAGACTTAAAACCCACAGTGCACCTCTCCTGGAATAAAGCAGCGCAGATCCAGCACCCAGCTGGGTGTTCCTCACACACGCAAGCGACAGAGCCCTCCTGCTCAGAACTGCTCTCCAGGCACTTCCATTCCATATTCCATGCAACAATTATCTCATAAAATACAAACCATAACTATCCTCAGAGCTTGGAGAAAAACGTGTAGGACTAAGGTTTGTCCCTTGCATTGCCTCATTCCAGAAAAGTCTGATTAACACTTGCCAGTGGGACACAGTGTTTGTAAATCTGTGTCCCACATTATCTACTCCTGTGCAGGTCACTGCAGCCTTGTCTAACTGCACCCTGTGATTTCTGGGAAACTGGAGACTCTTAGGAGACTCTATATTCCATAAAATACAGCATCATGCCGGGTCTATAAAGCAAGGGGTAGACAGAGGACGGAGTGATAGTGTTTGCCTTCCCTGGTCACTGCCACACACAACAGAACCCTGCTCTCCTGGAGCAGCAGACAGTAGAATTAGGATTTTATAATCTCATTCTGCTGCACAGAATCTGCAGAGGCATCAATCATTCTTCAAATGCAAGAGCACAAATAAAAGAAAGAAAACATACTGTCAAACAGTTGGCTGCAAAAAGTTTTGGGCAATTTCAATATACCTCACACCTGTCTGAATGTAGCACTTATAGAATAAAAAATGTTGCAGAAAAAACTGTTGCCAAAACACCGAATACCATTCCTCCAGAAAGTAACTATTGAAAGCTAAGGAAGGAGAGGAAGGCTTTGAAAATCACTTTCTCATGCAAGACAAGAACCAAAATATGTCAGTGAAGGATTGTGTGAATGATATCAAAGAAGTCGTCGCATGTTACAGAAAGGTGTGGAGGGCAGCAAAAACTGGTGGAATGCTGTGTTATTCAACAGTCTGTGGTTAAACAGCAGTGTGTATCTGATAGTGTGAATCCAGGAATGGATCATCTTTACTCCTTAGGAGGTCTGAAATGCTTCATTATCTGCTGAGAAACTGTAATACAGGGCAAAGCTAGTGTGGAAAGACCAAAAGATTTGTTGAGAAAAGCTTCTCAAGGTGAATGAGAAACAGCAGACACAGTCTGATGGGGATTTATAGTACAAGAAACAACAACAAGCCCAAACCCAAACTGCCCAGAAAAACAGTATTGCCTCCTAATGAATTGTCACAGCAACAGATATTAAAGAGGAAATAACTTCAAAAGGATAGCCCACTTTTAGGAGAGCATGCACTCAATGCATTTTAAATCTACACTGCAATTATTCAGCTGGAGAAAAATAACATTTCCCTCAAAAAGTAGGGCTTTTAAAATACACTTTGCATACTCTGGGGCTGTGAGAGTTGACCTCATAGCTATCTCCACGCTCCAGTAGATACGTGACCCATGTATTCCTATGTTTAGAAAAATAGGCCCAATTATAGTGTGGGCATGATCATATATGCAAAATATTTCTCTTGCTTTTTTCAGCCCTTATAATATTTACAGAGGGTAAAATAAAAACAGATTGTCATATAAGTAAAGTTGAGTTCCAAAGCCAACCAAAATCAATTAAATGTCCATAGATTTAAAAGTCTGCTAGGTGACATTTATTTGTTCTATTTAGTAAAGCAATACCCTTTGCCACTTTGATTCCCTGTATTTCTGCAAAATGAGTTTTTACCAATATTTTATCAAGGCTACCAGACTAATGAGAACATGGATGCTATGAAACTATCAGTCCAAATAATTCAATCTATGCTATAGGCATGTTTTCATAAGCTACCTGTATACTTCTGTTGAGTCCATTTTGCCGAGCTTAAAAAATTATATATACCACATATGACATTCTCATTATTATTCTCATTGTTTTTATGAATGCTGTTCATTATTTTATTATGAAAAAAGGGTAAGCATTCTGCTCTCCACTGCAGTAAGCATGTCCATAACAGGCTTGTCCAAGACTCTGGAAATGCTTGATAAAAAGTCAATGAACACCTCATTGTTAAAGAGGACTGTTAGACACAGCATGATCTGTGCCATGTGTAAATGGCACATCTTCAAACTACCGTCTTTTATTAAATATATTCAATTAAAAAAGTTTGTAGCTTAAATTCCAAGTGTACTTCATAAAAATGTAAAAGCTGCTGTGTGCAAAAAGCTATCATCATCTTCATTTATATCCTCTGATATTTAAAAAAAACCCCACAATTTAGCTGCAAGTTCATTATGGATCTGCTGTTATTATTGTATACATTTATAGTCAGAATATTCTTCAAATTATCACCCTTTTACTTATTTTCAGTTGTCAACTATGACACCAACTGCAATGTCTCAGTGCCAGTATTTTCCTATTTTCGTTTAATTCTGCTCATTTGGGAAAATGCTAAACATAATAGCAAATCTCTTTCTCATCACATGAGGTCACAAGATGAAATATTGTGCTGTGTGAAGACAGCTGCAGCAGGTTATGCATAAGTGCCAAAAAGAATAATAATTTCAATTTTGAAAACTTTATATCTCTTCATACTTTGGAACAAATAGGCATATCGTGCTTACTGTAATCAAAGTGCTATAAACAGAACTAACCAAGTATTCTGGAAGATAAATTTACTGCTTTTCCTCTGATACTAAACAGAATATGCTTCCAAAAAATACCATAAAATTAGAATATATAATAAAACTCATTTGATAAATGTGCTGAATTTCAGATGCTAAATGGATTGTTTACCAACTTAGGATACTGCAAAAATCAGCAATTATTTATCACACAGTGTCTTAAGAAAATAATACTGGAATAAACCAAAAAAAGAAATTTAAAACTGAGTATCAGGTCCAGAAAGGTATACAAATGCTGTATCAGTTGAAGCTTCCTCTAAGATATCCAGCAGATCATAGAAAAGATCAATAAATTTTTGAATAACTGTCTAGAACATTCAGAGTAAACACAAGGTTTAACAGGGTATGGTATTTTTCTGCAAACAGCATAGTATTCTAGACTATGGATTGTGGATATCTTCCATGGTTCACTTTATCCCACCTGACACCTGAAAAGCAACAAGTACTGTGGATCTTACTTGAAGTTTGCAGAGGAGCACTATTATCCTCCTGCAAACCGAGACACCACTTGTGTTAACGTGTTTTAACAAAAGGCAGAGCATGTACCTATGTGAAATTACACGAGCAGACTGCTGGATATTACAGACTGTGTTTTCAGAAACGAGTTTCCTGTCAGATCACGAGTAGTTACATGGTTTATTGTTACTCTTTTTCAAATTAAAGTGTTAATGATCCCAACATTAGAGGAGAGCCGAAGTCTCTGTTACAAGTTTCAGGTATCAAAATTAAATCACCGGTCTCTGGTTCCTGATTTAAGTACACCATGGTACCTCACACACACAGTGCGATTTTTCCCTTTCTGTGCTCACTCTAGCTCTACCTACTGCATCAATTTATATCTGTTGTATCAATTCCTTTCAATCACATTGAGAGAGGAATGATTTGGCGGGCTGCAGGTCTTCACATGTGCAAGGCACATTGATTTTGTTCCTTTGGCTCATCTGTTGTTTTGGTGCCTTGCCAGTCCAGTTAGTCTTGGCTGGAGTCCCAACAATGCTCCCAAAGAGCATCCCTGCTGACTGCAGCCAATGGTCACACTTAACTCGCCTGCTTCTCATGTCACACACCCCTGCCAGCTGCTGCTGAAGCCCAGAACAAGGGTGAGAGCAAGTCCATGCTTCAGAAATTCCCATTAAAGCATAACACGACAGCTCAGAGCCATTTCCCATGACCACCTCGACCTAGCACAAGCAGAGTCTCACTCCAAGTTATCTTTCTAGCAGGAAAAACACAAATAAATAAAATCCTTAATCAGCTTCGTAAACTCTGATCCTATCAGAAATACACATAATTTTGTTCATCTTCTTTCCATGAAGCTTCAGTATTCAAATGACACTTCTAAAGGAACAACTGTATCTTTCATTTCTGGATCAGGAAATCAAACGGAGTTTGGGAAGCAGAGGACCTGATCTCATGAAAAATAAGGGTCATTAATCCTAGAAAAGACTTATGCAATACTATAACATGTTCTAAGTTCAGTTACACGGGACATGCCAAAAAATATTTTACTGGGCAAATTAGGGCAGTTATATCCATTTAAATACTAGAACTCAATTGATATTCTACCATGAAGGTAACACTCAAAGAAACCATATTGGCTATCCTATTTCACCTTCGGACATTTGTGAATACAAAGCTAAATTAACGATGTTTCCTTCATAGTCAGCCAAAGGTACATTAACTCTGAAATACAGATTGAGCAAATTAATTCGGATTTTTTTTTTATTCTGGCTGAAATTTGCTCACTTTTAGAGTGATAATAAAAAGCATTAAGTTGAAAAGAATAAAGCTTGATTAATGAACTGCAAAACAGAAAATGGAATGATCATACCAGGTTGAAGGCGAGGATGTATCTAACCTGCAGAAATCATGAACAGCAGCCAAGAGCGTAACAAAAGACATTAATGTATTTTTCCCAATATAATCAATCTACTCCTTCTCCCTTTACGGCCAGAATTAACATACACAGTACAATGCCTCCTTTGGTGATATCCCTAAATAAATGCTACAGTCATGAAGAGGAAACAAGTGAAACCAAACTCCCCATCCTTCCTTTTGTTTTCAAGCTGCTGTGGAACAATGTGATTGTTCCTGTTTCCTTAAGACAAGACAGGTGTATTTCCCATTCATCTCCTCCATGATTTCCCTGTTTTTTTAACTCCACATGCTTATTGCAAAACTACTGTCATCTGTGTTTGAAGCTAGCACGCATCTTCTTCCTTACACAGGACATCCTGTATTTCTGAACAAAACCTATCATCCACCTTTCCCAGTTGGACTGTATCATTCATTTGAACCAGGTAATCAGGATTCTAGTAAGAATAGATGTGCAGCTGTATGTACCTTTTTAAAAAAAAAATTATTTTAGTAAGTACTAAGGAGGTCTTTCCAAGGAACTATGCACCATGTCTGAAATTTCTCTTTCCTCATTTGGAATTACGGAATTGTTCTTCCCCTTGTGGACTCCATTTTGTCAGCTGACATGGAATCTCAATTGCCTTTCATTTTTACATCATTTAATATGATGAATTTTTTTCTGCAACATTTCATACTGCATTTTAATTCTGTTTATTCTGGACCTTCTAGAAGTATAATTGCTCTTTTAATAAATGACTACTTACATCTTTTGTACTCTACACCTAATCTGCCATTTATCCAAGAGAAGACTTCTCTACTCATCCTCTTATTTTCCAAAAGCCTTTGATGAAGGGCTTTGTTGAAAGGGTTTTGGAAATTGAGTTAACTACTCAAAACAAATCATCCTTATTCACATGCATGACTCTTTCAGCAGATTTCTGAGGTCTGACTAAAATCTCAGGAAGTCAGGTCTGCTCTTCCCCTTTCACTATATTCATTCATGGTCCAAGTAAATCTGTTTTCCAGAACACTTTCTAGTAATTTAACCAGTAACAAACCCAAATTAATAGATCTTGTTAAAAGAACCCAAAACCAAAAAAAACTGTTGTCTATTTCCATCTGTCATCTAGTTATGGAGATTAAAGCAATAGATAACAGGCAAGAGTTAGCAGTTCAACAATTTCTCATATCAGTTTCATACTTAGAATGAGTAGCTGGGGAAGACATTTCTTATTCTGTGCTGTTCCATTACTATTCTCAGGTACCTTCAACTGGCATTTTAAGACTCATTCCTTGGATTAGTTCCCCAAATGCTGCTTGTGCATCTACTTATGTGGAAACAAACACCAATCTTTAAATTATATTTTTTGGTTTTCTTCACAATAATCTTATTTTCCACAAGTGCTTCCTTAACAACTCATTTGCTTTCAGCATTGCAAATTCTTAGGAAGATTTCATTGCACTTACTAACTTGAAGAAAATCTTCTATAATCAGGGTGGGGGTTTGTTTGTCAGCAACTATATGTTTAGCAATTTAATATTCTCCTATTAACTCTCATTATCATCAGGGATGAAATACTCTATTCATATCTAATTTTTTTCGCTAATACCAAATCAGCAAAAGCAAAACGCCTTCACACTTTTATGTGCAAACAACCTTATTAATAATATAATAGATATAGACTGAGTCACATGAAAGAATACCCATAAGATCTATAACTTTGTGCAAATATAATTTCACTCACAATTGAAATGCAGCCACATTTTCATTTGTATGTCAGTTTATTTCTGCCAAGCAGCATGACAAAAAACATTCAGGCCAAAAAAGTAAAGTAAAAATATCTGCCAACTACAGCATTTTTGCAAAAGTTTCATTACTGCTGTACCAGTAAATGTATTTCTTCATATTCAGATAATAATGTCCTAAACAAAACCTCATTCGTCTAAACAGAAGGAGACAAGTCCAAATTGGATCCTGGCTGCCCTGTGAGGAGATCAATAGAAAAGTTTCTTCTAGCTCCAACACAGCACAGGCCACTAAGCCCAAGTCTCCTTTGAATCCACTGCTTGTAAATTGAACACAATATCCATTATTTTATGCTGAATTCAATATTTCAGCTTTAAAATATTCCTTGTCCTGCCTCCTGCAATCACAAGAAAATTTAAGACAGGAGGAAATGGGAGTGTTAGGAAATAGCGACTTTAGCACTTCCAGTTGAGAGGAAAAATGTGACAAAACAACATTTTGTGCACAAAAAGGACAGAATATCTATTTGTATTTTACCGTTACTGCTTTCAAAGCCAAGTCAAATTTTTCTTTAGGATTTCAATAAAAATATCTAAAAATAATTTTAGATTGACACGGATGATTCAGGGAAGAGAGCAATGAGTAAGTTTTTAGACCTTCCAAGCACATTAGAATTAACAGAAGTAATCTCACTAAATGCTCTCAAGAGAATAAGAAAGGAGAAGAGATACAGCCAGCTCTGCTTGAGGTTAGAATTATGAAAATAATGTATCATTCCAGGAAAGTCTTTAGGATCAAATATACAAATGCTTGCATGCATGGGTACTGTGTGCAAAGAACAAATACCTTTCCTTTGACAATTCTTTGAGCGCTTTCAAACCAGCCTAATTCATTCCAAAAGGTCCCCTAGACCCACCGTGGTGACACAGAAAAGAAAGAAATGCTCATATTTAGATAAAACAAGACCCCAGAAGCTCCACAGACTTTGTTCATTTTTATATCATGAAGGTGTATTGAGAGAACATGATATCCTCTGTATTTAATACTTGTAATTAATTTGTTACTGCTTAAAGACTTGAAAATAGACATCCTATATAATATTACGGACACTTCAAAGAAAATAGCAGTTAATAGCAAAACGATGCTGGTGAACAAATCATTAAATCATTTTGATATTTCAGAACATTTTGCTATACTTTACATAAAATTTACACATACAAAACAAGGTGGTTGTTTCCTGTCTTTATCACACTTGTTAAGCACAGTCAGATTTGTTTCTCTAAACAAAAAACTTTGCGTATCCTTTCACTTAGAGCCATTTTGCACACTGAGCTCTGACACACACTGCTTCTCTAGAACCACTCAGGTTTTATCTCTTCTTATCAGTAGGCAAGGATAGATTCTGAATTACAGTGAATGTACTTCCCACTGAGTACACATATAGAAAGCTAACTACATTAGACATTCAGTGTGACTCCCTCATAAACTACATATTCAATTACCTACTGACCTTAAATGAAAATGCATTTTTCAGTTGAGAATAAACCTTTGTTCAACCAATGTGACATTTTGCTGCAAGCTTATGCAGCTATATAAATTTTTAAATACCTTCAACTTTGCATACATACAGAAAATCTGACTTCTGGATGGACATTATGGTCATTACAAAAAAGAGACTTATTTATCTTAATGATTTTTTGAGAAAAAAACAATAATAAAAAAGGCTTTGTCAGATAACTGAGACAAAATTCAACCATCATAAGATAATTGTCCTATGACAGCATAACTACAAAATTTAAGTCTCTTCAGACAATACAATAATAACTATAAATAGTTACCTAGTTTGGCCAGTATAGGAAACAGCATAGCCTAATCAGTACACCACTTATCAGCATAATAAACATGCTCCCTGTTTCTGAGCTACCATGTGAAGAAATATATCAATGCACTATGCCAAGTAGAAATAAAATTTTATGTATAAAATAAAATACAAATACGAAGGGTTGGGCTTTGTTTGGCTGTTTATATGCACTGAGATCTCTCTATACTTTAAATCAGAGTATTTCAAGTATACAAGTCTTGCAGAAGAAAAATTAACTATCCTGTTCTTTTTCTAAAAATTAACTAAAAATTTATTTAGGAGCATCTTAAATTTCTCTGTCTCTATAAAACATTTGTCTGTAAAAAAGAAAAAAAAACCCCACACAATCAAACGTCCTGCTAATGCCAAGACAGCATGGGAAACACAACGGCAATGAAGTAAAGACATCTTTTGTTTGTTTCTTCATAACCCAGCGGCAGATTAAGACTGAAGTCAATTGGGGATTTCATAACTATGTATTTTCTCACTTTACAGTGTTTATTTTGTTAGAAAAGGCCCTTGACCTTTTTGAATAAAAATTGATCAGTTTTAACGAACCTCAGAGGGGCAAAATGTTTCCATCCCATTGAGGCAGCAGAGGTTACCCCCGGGAGGTGGAAAGAGACACATGAGCTTCATCACAGCCACAGCAGGGACATGGGTCTGGGTCACCTGCACTGACTGCAGCTGCCCTGGACACCACCCAAGTGAGATTGTTGGAACTCTTTCTCTCTACAGGAAAATGTAGTACCTTGCATAAAACAAAAGAGCATCACTCAGGCTTCTTCACCACAAAAAAAAAAAAGAGTACTAAGTCTGCTGCAGACAAGACACCAGTGGAAACCTATGGAACAATGTATTTACCTTCTTTGCATACACTTGAAGCATATGTTCTGCAGAACTTTTTATTAATATTAAAACACAGGAAAAAAGCAGGAATGGAGGCAAACTGAAGGGTAATTTGCCTGGTATTAACACTGTAATCATACCTGTAGGATTTGACTCAGGAGCATCCAAATGCTAGTAAGAACCAAGCAAATCCATCGGTTAGCTGTGATTTGCTATCACTAGACTTTATCTGTTACAGATGGGAAAAGTTCTGGAGTTAGAACCTAAGAAAAATAGGTGTTTTTTCTAGATGCATATTTGCATGAATCATCTCTTTCCACTCATAAATCCTACTGCTTAATTTACCAATATTTGTCATTATGAAATTGATTATGAAATAACCTTTCAAGCTCTTCTCTGCTCATTTGGAGCAAAGAAAAATGCCAACAAACTCAGCCAAAAATAAGCTTGATATTATTTTCTTTAGGCAGTTTTCCCAGAGAGCCAGTTAATTAAAGATTTTTTTTTTGTAAGTCATATTTTACATGATATGTGTGTGCCACAGAAGCATTAATTATTCTGTCACTTGCAGTGCAAGACCAGACCTAGTTAAGCTCCTCCATGAGTCTTCCTTTGCCACCATTATATGGACTTAGCTGTTTACCCTTTCCAATTTTGATTATTTAAAAGCATGTTCCACTTGGAGCATACCTCTGCCTGCTTCTCTTTTTTTGTCAAAAATGGGAAAATAGATGCATTTCAGGGTCCATTTTTTTCTTGGGCAAGTGTTCTATCCTATACTGCCAGAGAGGCTTAGTCAATAGATGTGGTGAGCAAGACCGGATAGATTAATGAGCTCATTATAATTCATTAAAGAGTGATGTGGGGATGACTGCCCACTTTAATTAGCTTTATTACTGTAGGAAATTGTTTCATATGCCAAGCTCATCACCAAGCATGCCTGGAAAACATTAGAGTGGTAATCAGACTTGATAGGAGAACCTTTCATTAGCCTGTAAGGCTAAAGGCACTTATAATGACAAGGAAAATATTAAAAAGATGGACATGAGAGTGGCTAGCATAAAACAATGTATTATGTCTAATAATTCAGTGATAAACTGTACAATGGTGATTTCAAGTTAAAAATTTGGTGGAACAGCTGTGTTTCCATGGCACACCATGTGCTCTTCCTGTAATCATGACATTAATTGACGGTAATAGATTTAGAAGGTTTAATAGGTCAGGTTTGCTCAGATAATAAATCCTAATGCAAATTAGCTATGACTCAAATATTTTAATGAAAATCTTAATTGGTAGCTGGATTTTCTTCAGGAATACATGAGCCTCTTTTCCCAGTCACCTCTCAGATTAGCAAAAACATTTCCACACATTTTTTGATAATTTTAAGTTGCGGGTAAACAACAGGGAAAAGAATTTTGTAGATAAACAGATAAAATACGCAGGTAAAATTGTACAAGATTTGGAAGGAGAAAAATAGAAAGTTAGCATAAGAGTTTTGCTCAGTTTGCAAAACTTCACTGTAGAAAGGATTATGTTCTACGATCCCCTTTTTTAACGTTTAAAGGCCTAGAATATATTCACAATCAAGATCTCTCAACATTAATCAAATGGTTTAAGGTCTAATCTCTGTAACCTCAATAATTTATTCCAATCATGACTACCTTATCATTTTAATTACACTCTCTTTCACTCTAAGCAACAGTAAACATTCCTAAGCCCTACCTTCCTGATTACTTGTATTTTGAAGAAATTGCTTACTATTATCAAGTTCTATAACTAATCAAGAGTTTGGCATTTGTTTTAACACAAAGGTTAAGGAAGTACCTATAAGTACTGCTGTTCTATTCATGTGGAGACTAAGTAATGAAACTATAGTATAAATTAATAATTTAAACGATTGTAGATGATCAAATTTCTAAATAGCATATCATAATAAAGTATGGCAAATTATGGCTGAGCATATCTTTAGTAAAAGGAATTCTTTCCATGTTAGGATAACTTTTGGGTGGTTTTAGAGCAGCATATTAGAAGGTCTTCCCCTCTCCACTGTGCAAGGTAATTAAAGAATGTACTATAAAACTGCTTTCCAGCTCTCAAACATACTATTATATTTTCATATATTTCATGCCTTATGTTGTTGAGCCACTCCAAACACCACCTCAAAGCAATTCTTTCTTCTCAATTTTCACAATCAAAACACTAGTTACTTTTGATTTTTCTAGTGCAAAAGAGCAGGTTATCTTCCTGACTTCACAACAGAGCAACTGCCCATTGCTATTATGTTTCTTGTACAAAAGTAAGTGTCCCTAGCAGCTCAGTCCTTTGCAGCACTCCCCTCAGCAAGGGTCTCCACCAGCTATTAGCTGAGTCTGATACTACTGGGACAGGCAGGGCAGTGGCATCTGAGTCTCAGATATTTTCAAATTCCTGTTGAAAATACGGTACATGTAAGTAACACAGATGGAGGGCTAACAAAACCAAATAAAGAAAGTCAACACACAGACTTTTGGGATGACTTCTTTACAGTTCTGTGTGCTGCTATACTAAAGGCAGTTGTTGCTATTGCACTGTGGCTCCCAGAACTAATGGAATAAGCCTTACAAAAGTCTTCTGACATAAGTCATTGTTATGATCTTAGAGAAGAGGAAGCTGAACTAAAGGACAATGAAAAGATCTCAAAATAAACCTCAGATTTTTATTTTCTATTTCTTGCCATGACCATAACTCAATTCCCTTTTGCTTGTTATGGCTCTCAGACCCCTTAATCTTCTTTACTCTGTATTATACCTGCATCAGGTATAATTAAGGACTTAGTTTTCCTAAGCCATGCTGGTTTGGAGCCCAGGACTTTATATTCCCACAAGTCTTCCAGAGACTTGAGAGTGGATAGCGTGAACCCAAAACTGAAAATACTTATCAGGGGGTTCCTGGGTCTACTTTCAATCATTGAAACAGATGGAGGGATTTTTGCATGTCTTATTTTAGGATTAATACTGATTTCCCAATCAGTCAGTATTTGTATGGTTCTCCCTCTTGTACATAATCTTTTTGAGGGCCAACAGTATCCTTAGCAACTACACTATGAGTATCTAGTCCAACATGTGAACTGGGAAACATTTTGTATTTTAACACTCCAACTTATGGATAAATATTTTCTGCAGTTTAAGATGTGAAACAGTGAAAATAGAAACAAAACAACCCCACCGCACCACACCTCCCCTCTTCACATCTAGGTGGAAGGATTTTAGCTGACTTTGGCATAGTCATCTGACAATTGTACACATTTTATTTTTGTAAGGCTATACAACCAAACCATTTGTACAGCTAATACATAAAATTCTTACAACAAACCTGTTGTATAGAAGTTTTCTAAACTACTATGCTGTACACAATAAAGACATAGTATGAAAATAATCTGATTATGTGTGAAGAGAATACTTCTTTAGAATAATATCTAAATTTTTCATCAGTTTAACCTGTTCATGACAAATTACTTTTACAAATGACATCACTGATGTGTATCAATCTATATTGAAACTTTAGGACTCCCACTTCAAAAATGTACAAGATCAGTCATTCACCTTTATTAATTTTTTTTAAAAATTAATTGCTGTCCTAGCAAGTAGTTCATACTCTTCCTACATATATTTTTTAAAAAGCTTGAACCCAAGCATCAGCCTTATCCATAAAAAGAAATAATGAGGTAGAGACAAAATTAAGGGAACTAATTAAAAGCAGCAAAATAAGGCAGAAATAATAAAGATCACATGTTTATGTGCCTAAAATAGAAAGCAGATTCTGCCTATTAACCTGGATCCTGGGTTTTTTGGCACATATATGTTTATTAACTGTTAGCATTGACTACACTCCCTTTCATTTAGCCAATTGTGTGTTTTGACGTTTCAAAGTCTTTGTCGTCTTGCTCAACTCAAATTACACAGAACAATTCACTTATATTAGAAACTCTGAGGTGGCAGAAAGGGTTATTTCCTTCTCAGTTAAATTGCTTGATTGGAGATGAACTGAAAATCTGAATGAAAGAAGCTGATGGCTCTCACTCTAGCTGGTGGACACAAATTACTGGTAAGTTCTCAGTGAGAGTCTCATCTGCCACTGCCAATGCTTTGAACACTTGTCATTCCAAGATTCCCAGTCTGACAGAAAAGCAAGTGAATTTAGACTCAACTATTAGTTCCTCAGATGCTGCTATATTTATAGACCATTTGTATTAACTTTGTCCTACAGAAGTCAAATGCTATCCCTGAAAATATAAAATGGCTGATTTTGTAGTAAATAAGCAGAAGTTTTAGCTAAAATTAATAGAGAAAAATCATTCAAGTGTGAAATTTGCTGTGGTGATAATATGCATGGTTTCATCTGACTGCCTTCACCCCCACCCCAGAATTTAGCTGCGTGAAAATCCTATGACAACAGTAACACAACAACTTCGAAAACTATGTAAGTCCTGGAGACTGTCCTTCAGCACTTTTCACACTGTGGATGAGTAATTTAATTAAGGCTATAAACTAGAGAGAGCGATGATTTCCATATCTATATATGATTAAACATCTGTCCCAATGAGGTCCTGATCTTTAAAGATGGTATTAAGTGCTCTCTATCTTATAGGTTAAATCTCTGAAGCAAATATTAGAATTTACTTTCCTTGTTGCTTGAATGACTCATTTCACAGGAAGTTTTCATCCCAGTAAAAGGTACCTCCAAAGAAACCTCCTTTATGCTATATTGAGACATAGCTTTGTTTCTTCTCTCTGCCATATATAAAACAAGAACTCACTAAAAAGGCTATGAAAACACTGACCTCACATCTGTAACCTATAACAAAGAAGTCAGTCACATCCAGTATGGGGCATGCTCACACCTTGAAGCAAACTGCAAAACATTAGAAAACTTACTGTCATTTTAATAGGCTTAAGTAAAACAGAATCAAGCAAAGGTCATGAACTTAAGCTTTTCTGCTCGTTGTTGGTGTTGAAAACTTGAGAATTTTTAAGGTTAAACAAGCTTGCCTGTAGTTTTAACAGACAAAGACATAGCATCCAGACATATAACCACTAAAGCAGCAGCACAGCCTTTCTTCCATGGAGACAGATGCAGATCATGTCCAGGTGAACACTGCTGAAAGCATTACCGCTAACAAAGCAGTTACTTTTGCACAAAATTCACCCTCTGCCTCTTCACCAAAAGGTCGTTCCCACAACACTCATGTAATGAGATTCTCATCCTCTATATATTTCCACATTTGTATGGAGACAGATGATGATTTGCCCTACATATTTTCCCAACCAGTAAGAATAAGCTTAACACATTCTACTATGTGTTAGGAAAATTAATGGAACTATGAAAATTAGTAAGCCTGTGTTATACACCTACAGGAGTGAAATGCAACTTTTTATGTCCTGCAGAGAGATGAGTAGAGTTTTGAGAAAACTGGAAAACCCGAAGTGATTTCACAGAAATATCAAACAGAACAAAAACTGCACAGGAGAATTTTTTCATTACAACAGAGGCATAGATTTTCTTGATTCGGTGGAAAGAAACAGCTTGTGGGAGAAACACAGTGGTTTATGCTATCATGAAGATCAATCCAGGCAACTCCCATTTAGCTCTCCACAAGAGCAATGTGTGTTCTGTTAGGTATCTTATTGCCCAGCTAATTTATAGTTTTTTTTACTCTCATCCCTAAAACTTTTAACATTGTGGTACGTAGTCAAACCTGCTGACAAAATGATGACATTATTTCACTCCTCATAAAATATCAGATTAATTATTTACTGTTTAACCCTCTTTTCAGCATTCTACTAAACCTCACAATAAAGAAAATCCTTTTCCACAGATACAAATCAACTACTGTATAACACTTCAGAAATGCTATTACCCTTTGCAATCCTGTCCACTAAAAGTAGTCTGTATGCATTAAGTATGAATGAGATTAAAAAGCATTAAACCAGTCAGCAAAAGTAAATAACATTCTTATCTACTAGAAAAAGAGCTATTTGCTTATCATTTGAGGCACAAGAAGTTTGCTGGCTGAATCACCTTTCTCAATGCTAAATTCAAAACACATATATGACATAATGAACAGGAAAATTTATATCAACCAGCTAATTTCTAGATAGTGCAGCCTGTTATGCACAATAGAAATTGATGGATTTGGTTGCTGACATAAGGTGTAGAAACCTGTCCAGTGGCTTTAACCAATATCTCACAACTCTTCTTCTAAAAAAACCTGCATCTCTCCAGTACCTTATAGGTGAAAAATTATACATCAAGTAAGGACTGCCCTTTTGATTTTTTCCTATACCCTTAAGCAACTCCACGAGCTAAAGGCTACCTACACACAAAGCTCAGTCCCAGTTCAGATACAGGCTCTTATCCAGAAAACCTGCTGTTTGAAACTGGGATATGAAAGGATTAATCTTATTTTCAAAGTTTTGCTTTCTCCCCTGTTTATCAGACCCAACTCACCAGAAAGTCTAATTAAGTGCCCAGACTTGTGTATGTGGTGGCAAAAACAAACCCTCCAACCTCTGAAGGAAGGACTAGTGAAAGAAGAATAAATGACTAATGTAATGAAAGAATGGATTAAATAAGACACAGAGTAAAGATGATGATATGAAAGAACAAATAAGGAAAATCATGAAAGAAAAATTAAGCTAGAGGAAGTCATCAAAAATAATGGAAGTTTACAGCTTTGGATAAAAAATATGATTAAAGGAAAAGTTAACAGAATTAATGCCACAGAACAACTGAAATGTTTTCTTTCTGCTACAATTTACAATAATCAACAACAGAACAGATTCTGTAATGTAAATAGTGTCATATTATATATAGGAAGAATCTAATTTTCTTGTACAAGAATCTAAAATGAATGCTTTGTAAAATGTCTGAACCGTTGATGTCTAAAATTCCTATTTGCTGAAAGACTTGGTGCAGTATTCATCTTTCATTTTTGCCTTGAAAAGGCATGCAATCCTGCAGAAATCTTCTCGAAGAAATAATGGCTTAAGGAAGGAACTCAGGGTTACATGAAAAAAATGCCAACAGTTGAAAAATTCTATGTATTCAATAATTTTTAGAGGCAGCCCCACTGAAAAATTGCTGTTCTAGCAGAAAAAGACACTCAAATCAATGAAAAGGCAGCAAAGTATAGAGAGGAGTTTGATGTTACAGACCATAAGAGACAACATTTTAAAGAGTGACCAAAAAACCCCAAAGATCAACTGGACTTTGAGTAGACAGTGCATCTGGGCAGGAACATAAGCTAAGGATCATTTCCCATCAGGAGAAGATGAGAATTACAGATAGAAAATAAAGGGCCAGAGCAAATGACATGGCATGAGGAGGAGAGGAGACAACACCTCTGTATGCTGGGTGAAAAGTGTGGAGCTTGACAGAAGGGCAAATATGCCTCATATTTTCCAGTCTTTTATTTTTTCTGTTCCATGAGCAATGCTATGATAACTATATATTACTTTGGTACAATTTTCAGTCTCTGGATTCAGATAAAAGCCAGCTCACACGTGGCTGGCAGAGCACTTCATCCATGCCTCTGCAATTCAACCTGTGTCTTAAAATAGCCACACGCTGGGCTCATTCTCCTCAGACAGAAAGGATGGATCACCAACTCATACAAGCTTCAATAGTTAAGATTTCATAAATGTTTTATGACTTTATATAGCACCTATTTTAGTATCAACAGAATGGTAACCATAATGAATGTGATTTAATGGAGGAATGTGTATATCACTAGACAGAATTGACAGAAAATAATATAAATTTATTCTAAGCTTCACATAGTAATCAAAACTAAATACCAGATGGTATTGTTTTCACACCGACAGAAACATTCTCTCTGTGCTTTATGTCAGTATAATAACCTTTGTGATAGAAAATGAGTTAACATATTGATTACTCCGCCCCTATCCTATAATACAGAGAAAATTATTATAAGAAGGTATCTGGCTTATTTTTAAGCACAGAATGACCAATGAGCCATCTATCTAATCCAAAGATAGTACCAAGATCGACAGCCTAAGAACCAAAAAAGAAACTACACCTCATTTAACTCCCTTCTCAAGCTTTTCACTGAAAGCCAGGACAATCATTGTCTTACAGTTCAACACATCTGACAAAAAAAAAGCACCCAAAAACAAAAAAAATATTTTTGACTAAAAATTTGTTCATTACAGAGGTCTTCTAACTGGACCGATCAAATCCATAATCTGGTGAAGGGTAAGTGTAAGGGACAAGAAGAGCACTTCGTAATATCGGTTAATTCACATACAGAGAACACAACACTCCCACCTGCAACAAAATGCAAAATGTTCTTTCTTGTGTGGTTTGTGGGGTTTCATCTAGGCTGCTAGGGAGGATGGTGAGATTCATCTCATAGCATTTATGGACTAGAAGAGGTCCCACTTTATCTGCTGAACTCAAATTGCATATATCAGAGCTGAGAATCATGACTAGAAAGCTCAGCAAGAGCTTGCTGCAGGGATAGGAGAGCCAGTAAAGGGAATCCTGCAGTCCAGAGCACAGCGTACAGAGAGGGCAATGAAAGGGGGCACAGTCATAAAAACCTACAGCAACTAAGAATGGGGTGAGAGAAGACATTAATCCAAGGAGTGACTTTCTCTTTCATGAGAGAACTGGCTAAAAAAGGCTGTTATTATTCTGCCCAGAAAGAAATCCAATGTGAATTCAGGTTTCCAAAATATAAATAATTCCAAACACAGCAAGTGAGGGAGACTCACACTAAAAATGCATTGACTTTTAGTGTCATTAAAAGCATAAGAGATTTACAAAGATATGAAATTTGGGTCCAGAAAAACAGAAAAAGGAAGTTTGATTGTTTCAGCATCGATCTGAAAGCCAAGATGGGGCTTTTACCTCATAAAGGCCACTGTCAAAAGGAAGGTATCCCTTGAGAGAAGGTTAGCAGGCTGGATGGGCTGACTCATACTGTGGAGTAGCTTTCTGTAAACTTCTGAGAGAGACTATTACACAGAACAGATTAAGCACAGCACCATTTCAAAGTGAGGGATGTTCTGGGTTACATCCTGCCACAGTCAGACATAAAATTTGTCAAATAATTTCTAAAATTTACAAGTTTATGATCAGGCATAAAACTTGGATCTTTCATTACTTGAGCTGCAGGTCAAGTACATGTAAAAAAACCATTTTCTAATTCAGTTGCTCAAGCAAACATTTTAAATTAAAATTAGATTAAAATATATAATTTCAATATGTAATTTCAACTTCCCAAAAAGTGCTAATGCTAAGTAACCTTAGCTAATAAAGCTGTAATAAACACATGATCAAACCAAGGAGAGGCCAGTATGCATGTGTGAACAAATACAACAGGAATTCATCTCTTTTTGAAGAGGCTTAGTAAAAATCAGAATATTTACTTAGTCAAAGTTATCTGACTCTCATCAGGTAAGTAATGAAAAGAAATTGCTCTCATTTAGACTGTTATTCCAAGCACTTTATGAATATAATTTTTGGTTTTGGAAATCTTTCAAAATTAGTAAGGTTTTGACAGACTTTCCTCTGTACAACTATGTGAAATACGTGAAACACATATTATTTGATAAATGTATAACCCAGGGATCCATTAATTGTATAAATTTCCACCAAACAAAAAAGCAACATGTATCTTTTTTGAAATATCAGGTTGCAGCTATATCCCTATCAGAAAGGTTAAAGAGATTTGTCTTTCAAGTACAGACAGGATGGTCTTGAGATTCATCAAACACTCCTCTTGGGATCACAGATCCGTGCTTTCTTTCAGCAGACATTCATTACTGTGCTCTTACCTGGCAGATGCACAATATCCAAACTGCCTCGTTGCCATGTGATGGCTATTCATCCTCATCATCGAGTTTCTCGGAATGATTTCCCTACCTACCTCAGGGCATGACACCACTTCTGCTCTTGTATTTTTAAGCCGTTTGTACAATAGCACTCCCATGTAAAGACATTGGCAGCAAAGGTAGCAGATTGTCACATTTTATTCTGAATTTGACATGGCCACATAATAAACCAATGCTAGGTAAATCCTGGGGCTTTTTTTAAAGGAAATAATTGCTGTCACAACACTACTCAAAATCAAAATATTGTTATACTATGAATATGCAAAAGATTTTCAGTTGAATTGTTTGAGTGGTGATGAATTCTGCTTTTGTGTATTGAATTTCAATAATTGGGACCATTGCTTAAGAAAACCTTCCTTTTCAGTAAGGCTGCTTTCTTTTTGAAAAGCACCCATTTAATGACTCTTGGACTTTATTTTTCCAGCAGTAAAAATGCCAGAGGTGTGCATTAATGAACCCAAGCACACATGCAAAGAAAAATACATGTTATTACATCTTCTTTAAGGAGGCTGTTGCAGTTAGTTACATTTTTCAAAATATTTATTAATTCAAGGATTGCACTATGGTAAAGTGTCTTGAAAGACCACATGCAGACATCTTATGTTTTAAGCAAGACATCAGAGGTATAGAAATAACTTTGCATGAAAACTGAAAGATACTTTTGGGAGAACTACTGTAAAATCAATTTATTGACAGAGGCACCAAAGATATACGGACGTTTCTAGCAGAATCTTAAAATTCAGTTGGTAAATTTATTAAATAAAAAGTTTAGAGCAATCTACAGATTGTGGTGCCTTTCCAAAACAGGAAAAATATATGCACTACAGAGAATATGGACTTGAAAAAGTTTTCCAGACAGAAGGGGGAGTTTTATGACCTTACTTCTTTAGTAATATATTTAAAGTACTAAAATAAGTAGCTGCCTTGAATACATATATGCACTTTGTATGTATGTTTGGGTGTGCATTTTACCAACTGTGTAGAATTAGCAAACTCTATTTTCAGGCAACCTTATTTCTCCACATGCTGTGTAAATGATGCAGCTACTTTTTATAAGAGCACTTACACAAATACCTACTATGACTAGAGTAAACTCTCCTTTATTTTACTCATCATCAATGACATCACTCAGTGTATGCTTTCAACTGATATTACACACTATTGAATATTCAAATGAATCGCTAATAGATTTTACAGTAACTACTAGAAATAATTTGGAAGCCTTTGAGAATGTTTGCAGACCAGCCCTCAAAGATAAAGTCTTAAGTCTACCTGCAATATAACAAACTCCTGGCAGTTTGAGATTAAACATCATAGCTGGTCACTCTATTTGTAATTTCCAAACATTAAACTTCTGTATTAAGCTTTGTGGCATATCAGGCATTAACTGCTCTGAAAAGCAGCATCTCTTTTTTGTACAGATGAGGTTTACCAGTGGCTCCTAAGGAATCTTTAATTTTAGGTAAGAGCAACTCTTAAGAGACTTGACATGAAGAAACTACTGGGTATTTGAGCGCAAGATATCGTTCATTTTCATGTCTTATGCTAAGCAGCAAAACCTAAGGAGCTTACATCACTAGGCATTCCTGAGAACTTCAGCTAAAATCAGCCAGTTTTGAGTGACAACATAACCACATCTGAAAGGGCTACACTTAAGAAGGAATGTCTTTGCTGAAATCACACCATTTATGCTTAGGCATTTTTGCTTTACAGACACTTAGAAATGGGAGGAGGAAGAACCAAACAATGAGAAAAACAACTCTTTTGTTTACTTCTGACAACCTTGAAACTTCAGCCACAGCTATATTGTCCTGATTTATTTTAGCACTGAACTGCACACTTGACTCTAAACATCCAATTAATCTTCTGTCTCTCTGCCCCTTCCTCCCCCATGGAAACTCCAATGATGGAAAAGTACATTTTCAGTTTAGAAAAGAAAAAAATAGCGATTTTCATTTTATCAGGCAGAACTATTTTTTCCTTAGACATTGCTGATGCATCCTTTTTTTGCATAGGCAAAATTTCACAAATACAACACTTTCACACGAGCAAGAGAAAACAAATGTTTCTGCAGAAATTTACTATAAAAGCTCCTGGAAAAGGACACTGAATTCATTAGGCTTTCTGAATACATAAATAAGATAGTTTAAGTAAGACCTTTACCCTTTTTCTGCAGAAAAAACATTCCAAGCAATTTGAGTGGGAACAGATAAAAGTATTGAGGAGATATTATTAGGCATCACATTCTGTTGCAAAGATTTAATAGAAGATGGCTGAGGTAACTATAGTGAAAAGACAGAACTCTTCCTCCCTTTGCAGCACCACATAGAACTGAAGAAGACAGCTGTGGTATGCAGTTGACTTACCCAGGGAAAGCTGAAACCCTCACTTCAACTGATCTTCATCCTTTAACCTTCATTGCTGCAAACAGGGCTGTCCAGCTTCTGTTCGGGTGGATTTTGGACAACCCACCATTTCCCAAAATAGTAAATAGATGGTATACTCCAAATAATGGAGAGGGCAGTGGCAACTAGAAGAGCCACCAATGAGAGTATCTGCAGCTCAGTGAGGTCACAGGAACCCTGCTCAACCCTATTCCCATGAGCAAATTCTCATGCTAGCACAGATCCCATCTGGAATGATCCTCCTACATGCCATGGCCTTTTCCACAGCAGTGACGAGAGTAAAACTGCCTCCACCATTGTGAGGGATGCTGTCCTCCAATCCAGCCAGCAGTCTCATACTAGGTCCCTTCTCCAAATCTAGTCTTCGGCAGGGGCTCCCAGCCCTGACCAGCCTCTTCCAGCCCCTACACAACAGAGTCTGGACAGATGGGAACTGAGCAGCAGAAAGCCATCTGCTTTTCAGTATAACCTTTGCATGAGAAAACTAACCTAGCTGCCTTGAGTCCATCACGTGTCAGACAAACCGGTATTGCAGATCTGCTAAGCCATGCCAATTTCATACAGATTGCTCAACGAGGTAGAGAAGCATCAAGCCCTTGACTTCTCTTCCTGTCTGGACTTCCTTGCAGGCAGGGTATGGCCCATCAGCCCTTTGGTAACTGTCCCTAATTTAGGTATCATCTACTAGTTTTTGCCACATGGCTTTCCTACTACCTTTTATGTTTCTGCAGTTCTCAAAAAACGGTCATGCTTTATGAGGTGTACGATCCCATCATACCTGTAATCTTTCCATTATGACACATTTAAGGTTTTCTTTTATCTCCATTCTGTTAATTGCTTTGCTAAAATGTAATTTCAACTAATTGAAATGTTGCTGACATACTCTAATAGCCACAAAAATTTGATGGATATGTTTAGGACCAAGAAATTAGCGTTGTAACAGAATTTGAACATGAATCTGTCTTCATAGGCAGTGTCTATTGAAATTGTATTCTTGTTTTTCATTCAGAAATTACATCTTCCTTTCCAGTGAAAAATCATCCCTGAGCTTATTTTCTACCAAAACAAATAGGACCAAATCTTATGGTTTTGAGTTATTTTTTGTTTTAAATTAAATCATTGGGAAGATGAAACAGTATGTCATGGTTATAATTACATGACATTTTTACTCCTATTCCTAGCATTTCATCCACCTGCATGGCAGGAAATGGAGGGATAAAGCCAGTTATTTCTTTAATGGAATTTTCATTATTGTTTGAATTTCAATTTCATTATCTGTTAAACATGAAAGAAGTGTTTGGTTCCTCTTGTGATATGAGGGAAGAGGAAAGAGACTTTAAAAGAGAGAATAATTGGTAATGAAATACTGCTTAGAATTCGATGAAAAAGACTCTTATCCTAAACTTTCAGACATTATGTACATCATGAAATAGATGACTACTAAGAACTTAATAAACAAACTTTTAAAACCAACAGCCATTTGCAAAATGTATTCAATTTATGTTTTTTACAGAAGCTCTTTTGATCCAAACTTATCTATTAGGGACAATATGACTTAGGGGGGGAACCTCATTTTCATTAAAAATGTCAATTATGATGTTTTTTAATCTCATTATATGCATAAGATTAAAAAACACTAGAGCAAGACGATTTTAACATGTTTCCTGTAAGGTAAGGTGTCAACTCCTCTGAAGCTCTGTTATGTTCATAACAGAAAAAAACTAAGACACAGCATAACACACAGTTATATTAGGCAAGCTATTGCCCATTCCTTTCATGGATACCCAATCTAATCTCACCAGTTCAATGAAACATCCTCCGACCAGCCAAAAAGCAGTAATTACATCATGGCATTCACGCAGGTCAAACAGTCAGATGCCAGTGTGGACTATTTATGTGAATTAATATTCTTATTACCAATTAGCTCTCCCAGGTTTTCAGAATGCAGCCTGGAGGATCATGTTCACTGCCCTATTCTTACATATTTTGGCATCTGGAACACTTGCAAGAACTAGTATTTTGCACATATACCACGGCTGCCTTCTGAGCACTTAAAAGTATTAATAAAATTAGTCCCACCATGCCACTAAAAAGAATAAACGTACTCTGGCAGTTCTGCAGATAGAATTTAAAACATCTATATTATTTCCCCCCGGAAGATATGCTGTTTCTGGGACAGAAGTTCCATATCTTCCAATTTTCAATTTTGTACCTTAAGCTGAAGGCCATCTTTCTCTATAAATAAACTACTAAAATAGCACAAAGTATACATTCATTGCAATTTACACACATTTTTGTTATTCACAAATGGTAATTCCCACCCCTGCAATCTTCTGCCTTTTGTACACACAGAAAGAAAAATGCAGCACTCCTTTTGGGCAGTTACAGGTAGACACAATTCTCGATAAGAACCTTTGATTGGAATTTGATTGACTTTTTCTCCCATTTTCTTTTAATGCCCTTTTTTCTCATGAAAGAAAGGAGAAAGAGAAGATGAGTAGGCTGCTGTTGAGAGCTACACAGATGCAGCTCTGAACAAGAGCAGGTGTAATTTATAAAAAAATAAAAGGCAACCTAGAAATTGACAGCGTGTTTACAGAAAGTATGTCTGTAAGAAATGTATACCTGTATCTGTGGGTGGGTAGATATCAGGGTGAAATCAGTTCCCCAGGGAGCCTGCTAGTAAACTTGATATAAAAATACACTTTATATTAAACTTGCCAAAAACTCCATGAAGTCCGAATGGTCTAACTCACACAGCTCAAAAGGTCTGCTAGGACTAAAACACAAACATATAACTTTTCAAGTGGAGGAAACTTTTGAATTTTTTAGGGATAACTGAAGAGAACCACAGCCACTCCTCAGCTGCCCTTCTGCCATGGGAGTTATCTTGTGCAGCTGGCCTGACTTGAGCATCTCCCATAACACTCCACCACCTTCTACATTCCATTATTAAATTGAATTTGCTCTGTGACAAGGGCAACATGTGTTGCTGGTTTTACCCCAGCCAGGAACCAAACACCCCACAGTCACTCACTCAGTCCCCCATCAGCAGGACTGAAGAGAGAATCAGAAGGATAAAAACTGTAAAACTCGGGGGTTGGAAAAAACCACCAGTTTAATTGGGAAAAAAACCCCCATACATGCAAGCAAAGAATAACAAGGAATTCGCTCAGTCCTTCCCATGCAGATATTCAGCCATCTCCAGGACAGCATGGCTCCATCACAGATAACAGTACTTTGGGAAGACAAATGCCATCACTCCAAACTTTTCTCCCCTTTCTCCTTTTTCCCCCCACTTCATATACTGAGCATGAAGTCACATCACAGCTCATTTCCCATCTCTATGCAAGCAAGCAGAGCAAAACCAAACCAGAAATCTCTCATACTGATGTGATGACAAAAGAGAAGCAAGGCTGGACTGTGAATACTACTTCTGGAAGGATAAAACTATACCAAGTTTGAAGAGAGATTAAGCCAGAGAAGCACCACGTAGCAAAGTGGAAGATCATGAGATCTGGATCTATCTATTACATGACAAGTATTTTGATAAAGTCAGAGTTCCATACTGAACTTTTTCCCTTTTCATTATTTTTAGTTTAAATTAGAAAAATCTCGGACTTTTCTTCTTTTAAATTGAAAAATAATAACAAACTTGTTATAGGAAAGAACCAGGGAGGTTCACACCTCCTGGGTGGTTCATGACCTTGAGAAAACCACACACCATCTTACTACTAATTTTCATGCCAAATGGATTTAACATCAGCAATGTTCATCACCATTTGTCAAGAGCATTGAGTGAGTTCTATTTTGATGAACAGTGTAACAAGTGGAGATCAACCTAATCTGCAAGAGACTCCTAATAACACCACTGGGGACAAAGCTGTGCTGCTGTATTTCCAAATCACAGCAGGAAATACAATCAACTCACTGTGAAAACCCCAACAAGCCTCCAAATCCTTACTTTTAAAAGTTTAGTTGCCTAAAGAACTGGGAAAGAGGAAGAGTCAATCTACAAGAAGCTTGCATGACACAGTAAAATTCCCCACGATGCTCATGTTTTTCACATCTTTTTGCAATGGCACAAGAGGAATCCTCTCCTCCATTCATATTAGCAGGGTTCTTCATCATGCACCATAGAAGGATTTTTATTTAAAAACAGCATTAACTGCAACTGTCACATCACAGGTTGGATTTGAACCCTCTCTTAGGTAAAATATTTATAGAGGAAAGATTTTTCTGGTGTTAGCCATGTGATATTTTGTACAGTAACTTTGTTCTGTAGGAGTTGATATCAAAGAGACAAAACTGAGTCAAGACAAAATTATGAACGAGTTGATATCAAAGAGGCATAACTGAGTCAAGAAGACAAAATTATGAACAGGCTGTTATTTAAAGAAAGGAAACAAATAACGAATAATAAAGTGAACTCTTGCAGGGAAAAAAAAAGATGGCTTCTGCTGACTGAACCTAACAACTGGCCAGTTCCTTAAACATCTTTGCTGTAAAGATTTTTGTTGTGCTGCCCAATGCTCAGTTTCACTCCACAGTCAAATGCTGCATTAACCACAGTGTGACAGTCAGGTGGGTTTCTTACACCCTTGTGACAGCCACATACCAATGAAGGTGCTACATGATTCATTTAAAGAAATAATACTTCCTTAACTCCCTTTAGCCATTCTTAAGCCTAACTTCATTTAATGAAAACTACATTCCAACTGAAAAAAAAAAAAATACCGATAAGGCTGGTATGGCCAGAGAGTACAAACAGTAGCACAGCACAGCTTATGTACATTATATACCTGCAGGGATATCTTTTCAGATATCCTCTCAGAACTCTTTGATGAATTTCCCTGGCAGCACTTAATGTTAGAAAAGTCAGGTTAAAAGTATCTCTTCTATATTATTCTGCCTTTAGACTAATGCAGGTACAAAGAAGATTAGTCACATTGATGAGATGGTAATTTGAATACTTCAGTCACTGGACTGAGCTATAGGTCAGTCCTGTTTGTGCACACAGTGTACATACCATGCTTTGGAGGAATCGCTCCTTCGTGAAAGGGGAGAGAAGAGGCATGGTCCGTTTGACATCATTCCTCTGTCTGTCCATCCATGCACCCATCTTTATTTGGACACCTCTGGCACAACTGACTGCCCAGAAAGACAAACTGCAGGGCTCAGGCTTCCTTTGACTCTTACTAAATGAAATAAGCCCCAAACCTCTGGCCTTCAAGAGCCTACAGAACCACCACACACATAGAGCAGGTGCTTCGTTTGCTTCTGACCTTTTCTTTAAGTCAAGTGACTGCTTGTTGACTACTTCTTTCTCTGCCATTAGGCTCATACTGACATCAAATGCCACCTTTGTTTGCAGTCACCTTTCTTACCATTCTGCTGACAAACTCCCCACAGTCAGAGGCACAAAGGCACCTGACAAAGTGATCAGCTGCATTTCAGTTCACGTTCAGTTTGGGTTTTTTCCCACACTGTCAATACAGCCTGAAGGGATGAAGCTGCTGCAATCGGACAGTGCAATGTGGATGTATCACATAAAAACACTGGATGTCCTTTAAATCACAATCATAAGCCAATTTAAATTAAACTGTTCCCTGGTGAAGGAAGCACTTGCTTAGATTCAGTAAGTTTTACCTTTTTTGGACCCTTCTGAGAATGCTCTTTCAATGCAACTGCATCACAAAGTTTGCTTGCACTGCTGCTTTGAATGATTCACAGAGGTGTGCAGGACATTCCTATGTACAAGTAATTATGATTTCCATAAGCCACAAAATAAATGCATGAATACATTAAAGGAGGGATTGAATAAATGAAATATAAATTGAATAAATGAATGGAGAGATGGACACTTACATCTCATCTCCTCGCGGCAGAAGAGACACTAAATTTTTTTAGTCTGCCATTTAGGTTTCCACACTTAAAGCACTTGGTGTATAGACACCAGAGGGGAAAAAACAGAAAAAAAAACCAGAAAAAAAATAGAAACTCACTTCCTTATGAGATGAGAAGGACTCTATAGACAGAAAATAAACAACTACACAAAGAAATAGTTAACACTCTACATTTCCCATTGAATAATATGGTATATATTTGTGTGTTTGTATACTTGTATATACAAACTATTTTTCATGTTATCTTTCCATTCCTATTTGCAAAAAAAGTTGTACAGAGAGCGCAAGCATCACACAGTAACAGTGTCTTCTCTGTTTAATGCTCTAATGAAATGGAGTTATCTTAAAATATCATAAATACTCCTCCGATGCCATTTCTTTATTTAAAGAGAAATTATCTTTCCCTACACCAGACTATGAATGGGGAAATCTGTTTGCAGAATGGGCTTTGCTTCCCAGCGTGGGTAGCAAAAGAGATGCAGAACTCTTCTGAGTGGGAATACTAGCTCTTTGAGTAAGACACAGGTCAGTGAGGAATTACTAACATCTGGAAGTTGAAGCCAGGAAAGGCAGATCCTGTTTCCTGCTCTGAGACCAGGACAGTATGCAGGATTAGCAATACAAATACCACAAGCCTCTTTCTGTGAAAGGAAGATAACACCTCTTCACCCTATAGGAGTGTTTTAAGGATTAGTGTTTGCAAGAGCCCCTGCACCTCGGAATTAATTAATATTTATGATGATCAGTCCCCTCAAATTTGCATGCTGAAGATATCTAGTTAACATGTGAGTGGCATTTATGTGATTGTGGCACTGATACATAAAAAAAATGACAGCTTCCTAACATTTGTTAATTTTTCCCCAATTAATTTCATTTACTCTAAGGACCTCTTTCTGTCTAAGAGGTGTGCAATGCTTTATAAAATAGATTAAACCCAATAAAATGCTGACTTAATTTATGGACAGATAATTCTGTGGGTTTTTTCTTGTTATGATAAGGAATTATCATTTTGCTAACAAATTTGCATTCATCCTCACACATCACTGAGGATAATTATGGAAATGAAGAGTACTGGAATTAACCATTCTGTGGTTATAGAAGGAACGAGGACAAACATATTCAGAAGAGGAGACTGAAGCAAAAGGCTTAAAGAATTAATAACCTAAAAGCCTATATATTATTCATTCAAAATATTTATAAACATGGCAATAAACATCAAATTCACAAACTTGCAATTGAATGATCATCCTCAAGAATACAGCAAAGGATAAAGCAAAATAATGAAGATTCAAGAAGCCACAAGTACTATTCTGGCCATTTCTAGTCCTGACAAACACCTCACTCTCACAGCTGAAGGCTTTGCTGCTTCAGGCTGAGGCGACCAAATGACACAGACTATGATCTGCTTGTTTCACACCAGGCACAAAAATGTCCTGAAATGTTTGAAATTTCCATGGTACAGGAAAACTGTTTCTTACCCAGATTTAATTCTGTATTGATGTGACAGCTCTCATTTAAGTGGTCAGGTTGGACAAAATCCCTGTCAGTGCTGCTCAGTGAGCAGAGTTCACTATGGACAAAGCAGCAAACCCAGAACTGCCTGCACAAAGACAGCAGTCTATTAACCTGCAACTGCAGAAATGCTTCTGTCCAAAGAGATTGAAAATTTGATCAAAGAAAACTGACCTAGAGGAATCCAAACAATACTGAGAAATATTAATAAGGCAACTTCATAGTTCCCCTCTCAAACAGTATCCCAACTTCATCCTGCTTCACATCTGCAATATCAGAATGAAAGCAATATTTAATATCTTTAAACTTTTTCTTTTGTAGTTAATTTGTGTGTGTGAACCTCCTTAATTCTTTAATAATGGCATGCCAAACTGACTACTTTGTTTTAAACATTCGCTGTCACCAGTTTTCTGCTTATTTTTTTTTTCTGCAGCTGTTTTTTTGCGACACATAATTATACCCTGCAGATCTCCAGTTAGTCTATGTTTCCTAAGCATTTTAAATTTGAGGCAGACATGGCAGTCTGTGAAAGTGGTGAGGCTTTAGGTATGTTAGTGAACAGTAAACAAAAAGCTTCAGGAGAACATCTTTGTTTCATGTTGCATGCAAAAACTATTTTATCTTCCTTCCTGAATTTTCCCTTGGTTCAGCTGTTGATAAACATTTCCCCTCCCTGAACTTTACCTCTTTTTACTGACTTACTGATATAAACTATCAAATTGTTAGAACCAGAAATAACTTTTACTCTGTACAGTTATGTGGAGCATTATGTATTTCTCCCGTTCACTTAAATACAAAACTGTGCAGAAAAACCCAAAATAAACAACAATCAGTCATGCCTGTTCATCCTTTCTTGGTTACTGACAATATCCAGAAATGTAACCATTACAGCAAATGGTAATCAGATAGGTACCTAAAGAAAACTTTTTTCCACTAAGCCCTCATTAATCTTAATTTAATCTTTCAGCACTCTAACTTAAAATGATACAATTATTACAAGGCTAACCATAACTGTGTACCACATAGCTGTTCAAATTTAAAATGCTTAGAAAATATCCAAATTAAAAATTTACTATTTCTTCTCATCTACAGCATTCATCACTTCTTGAAAATACTAAATAAAAAAAAATCTGCTGAATATTTAGTTCATCATTCACTAGGACAAAATAAAGTGATTAAGTGTGTTTATGGACTTCCCCCCCCCTCAGATTATGAACTCCTTCAAACACAAAGGTCATGCTCTTTTTCCTTTACTCCACTTTCTTTTTAACAGAAATTTTAAGTGAATCACATCCTCATCCATTTATTAAGAAACTGTTTAGAAATTTATATGGTCCAAAAATTACAAGTTTTTCTTAAATTGTCAAAGTTATCAGTAAGATACTTGTTGTAGGAATGGCATTTTCCTATAGGTGTTCCCCATGACAACAATTCAACAGCCTTGAGGCTTTTCAACATTTTTTAAAAGAATTAAAACTGACACCTTCCATTGTCTCCATCCCCGATGCCTTTCAGAACTCTTATTAAAATCTGAATAAATGAAGAAGTCTGAATAAATAGATTTCTTATTCTACACACATGAAGAGACAACTTTTCTGGACTACTATTAAGAGCCAATTCATACACCCACATTTAAGAACATTTCAATAAATAAAAATATCCTTTTACCTGTCCTATTTTCTAAAAATATGTGTCAGAAAGGTAAAAGAAACTTTATGGTTCTTAAAAAAATGGTAAGGCACTAAAAAGTCAGCTAAAGCACACAAATATATTTAACTAACAACAAAGTACTGAACTACAACAGGAGGAAGGAGAAGGGCAGAGGGTAAACCGAATGCAAATACTATGGCTTAAAATCTGAGCACATTACACCTTTCAGAAAGAAGAAATTTACCCCAGTACAACCATCACCACATTATAATCTTCAAATACAGGGAAAAAAATTTAATTTTCACTCAAACTAGCTTTAATGTTATAGAATGATGCAAAGGTTGGTGGAAACAGGAACAGCACTTCAGAAGTCTCCACCTAGCACTGTAAGTCACCATTGTCTCATGCAATCAGAGCCTCCCAGACAAGCCACATTCCTCAGAAAAATTACACAGCTCATTATAAACAAGTGGTTTAAAAGGAGTTTATAACTTACCAAGAGACAGAGCATGACCAAGTGACAAAGTCACGTGAAAAAGAAACCAGGAACACAACAGATATCACACTACAGCACAACAGCTTTCATCACCTCTCAACACTTGGCTCTGCTAGAAAGTTAGCTAGAGGAAAGGAGGGATATAGCTTTCAGAAGAGGCACAAGGTGTCTGTGTGTCAGCAATTAAATCTTGCCTTTAATTTCAGCTAATGGCTATCTAAATTGCTCACAAAAATATCTGCCTCTTTAAACCCTCAGTGAACATTATCAAAATCAGTCCGTTATTTTTAGTGTTGCACTTTTGAGACATTTAGCTTGATAAGGATTTCAAAACGCTAACCCTCAATTTCCTACTGTAATGGATTATGTTTGAAAACATGTGTCTGGGTCATTAACATTACTCAGTACTGAGAAGGTTGTTTATACATGTTCTAATAGAAGAGCCAAGGATCAGATGTTTTCCATTTAAAATCATTAATTTGACTAAGTCAAAACCTTTTGTCAAAAACATGTCAAGTTTCCATGCAGATGACTTTCAGAGGCTTTCTGGATGAAAAAAACAGCAGTCTTTGGCCAGAGAGGGGGAGAGAGGGCCTGCTACAGTGAGAATACACATCTGAGATGTAGAAAACCCAGTTTGCTTAATTTATCCTAGGAATAAAACATTCATTGTTTTAACACATACTGGAAAGTGAATATCTAATATTAAATAAACTCCTGCTTTGCAAACATTTTCACTATATTGAACTTAATTCAAGAAAACATGTGAATTTTATCTCATTTACAACAACCGCAGAAAGTACTCTAGGGTTGGAATGGTCAAAATGAATTTACATTTTCACCTTTAAAATAATCAATTGTCTTAAAATGGTCAATACAGATGAACATTTTCACTTCCAAAGTAACTGATGCCTCTGATGCAACCCATGCCATCCTTGACATGGTGGCACATGCCACTACAGTCAGTGGGCACTGTGCCACTGATTTAGACAAAATTTTACTCCAAACGCCTTAGAATGATTCTGCTCGCAAAAAAAACCCCAAAAACCAAAAACCAAAAAACAAACAAACAAAATAAAAAAAAAACAAAACCCAAAAAAAACCAAAAACAAAAAAAAGCCAAAAACCAACCCACCAAAAAACCCCACCCACAAAGTAACCTCATTCATTGTATTTTACAAATGCTTGTTAAGGAAACTTCCCTGTCCAAGCATCCAGGAGCCCCCCTGGCAGCCACGCTGGCACCACCTGAGCTGAGACTTAGGACATTTTGCAGCGACACCCTCCACACTCACACCAGGTTTCCCAGAGAAGTGTCAGACATCCAGATGCTTAATTTCATTTAATCATGATGCAATAACTAATAACAAAATAACAGCTCAAGCTGGTGCCTCTGAGAGACCCCAAACAAAGGAACCCCTGGGCTTTTATAGCCTCACAGTGTAAGTGTGGGAAGGTCTGGAGTCATTGGCTCCTGCTGTGTCCCTGACTGTCCTGTCCCCTGGCAGGGTCACAGGTCCCAGAGCCCTTTATTCTGCAAAGAGTCAGCACTTCATGGTCCCTTGCTGGGGCTCAGGGCTCCTGGCCCAGAGCTGAGCCTGCAGCTGCACCCCGAGCTACCTGCACTGGATGGATTCCTTCACATGCCAACATACTCCCCCAGATTTACTTATGCCTATCAGTCCCTAGACAGGAGAAATTAGGAGGATTTACTGTCTGTATTGAGATGATTAGATTAGCACTTCAAGTGCTCTTACTGGGTGTATCAGAACCCTCCCATGGAGTTTCAAGAAAATCTTTTCTCATAGTCTTAGCGATAAAATCTTGTCAGCAACCTATAATGTTACAAGTTTTATGACTCTTAAATCTTGGATAGAGAGTACTCAGCAGGAAAAGCTTACTTTGTAGGTATGCATCAGAATTCATTGTGTGTCTGCCGGAGGGAAAGAACCTGAATGAACCCAATACTTACCCATCCAGTACTGATTATGTAAAATTTTAAGTTATGCTGGAAGCCCTGTTAACTGAAAAAAAAAAGTAATGATGATCCTTCTGCATGCCTTTGTTGAAGCATCACTTTTATTCCTGCTTGCTTTTTGAGATTTTAATAAGACATACATTAATCATTTTCCTATATGTGGCTCACTGACTTTATAGCATAAAAAACATCAGTTCTGCCTAAGATAGGTGTTGTAATTTTGAAATATTGAACTAATGGTCAACCTATGATGAAAGCTTCAATAAATTAAAGGAAAACACACTAAAAAACAGAGAATGCATGTCCACAAAATTTGGAAAGGAAACTATGATCAAGGCATAGGGGCAGAAAGAAATCAGACAATAGATATGCAGTTCTAAGTCTCATTCCTGCTTCTTTTAGCCATTAATAAATATTACCAAATATTTTAGTATTCAGTAAATACATCAGTGAGATTTGGAAATTACAGATGATGTACCTACACTCCCCACAATTTTTTCTTTTATTTTACTCATTAAACAGTCAGTGAGGTTTTACTCAGACAGACTTGCTGGCAGAGCCCAGTTTCTTAGGAAAAGCGTGAACACAGCTACTGAGAAAAAGGAAAAGACAGTGAATAAATGCACAGAAGCTTCTTGTAACAGGCGCCATTATACCTACTTCACACTCCCTCCTTCAGAATAAATACAGTGCTTTTCACAATGTCATATCTCACGATGATAAAAACTGTGAAAGAAATCAGATGTATAAATCTTTTCGAGAAATGACAAAATGGAAGGCTTGCCTCAAAGGCAGAAAGCTTCTGCAATGATGTAGCTTTTAAATTTCAGTGCTACACCAGTAAGACATAAGGAGTCATAAAGAAACAAAATACTGACATGGGAAACAGAAATTAAGAGTGGGAGGAATCAATTAAACCATTGAAGAATGATGACAGATAAATTATTAAAATATAAAATAGGATGATTTAAAATAGGTTTAAAACGGGATGAAGATTGGTGCAGCAGAACAGTAAAGGTGGGGTTGTATGAGTCATACTTCTATAAGTCTACTCACTTTATTAGAAATGACAAAAAACATCTCCAAAACAAACAAAAAAACCCAAACCACGGAGGCTTCAGAGCTTACACGCTTCTCAGCAGATGCAGAAATTCAGCTGGAGGGTGGAGTGAGAGGGAGGAGAACTAGTGAGACCTCCAGCCCACTAAAGAGGATCACTGAACCCTAACCTGTACCTGCCAGGGGTCATACTGCCTACACGATTATTTCAGAGTCCATTTTGAAAAGAAAGCAATACATTAAAATCTTCTTATGCAAAGAAGTGTCAGCAAATACTTAAAATATTGGAAATAGTGCATTTAAGGTAGAGAGGGTAAATAAGCTGGCTGTGTCAACTAGCATGGGAAGCTTTTTGAAGTATAGGCCAAGCTTGTTGTCATCATTGCTGACTAAGTCATGAAAAGACCTCATTCTTCACATAGAAGCATAAAGTCACATTATCTAAGATAAGTTGCCTGGGCTGCCATTACCGTGACTTTCATATTGATTATTCCAAATGTGCAGTAAAATGATTATCCTGATTATTAACAAACAGAAAATTCATCTTGTTAAGTTTTATGCACAAATGTCACAAGCTGCCAGAGCCATGCCCATTAGAGACTGCAATGATTTGTGTTTCCAGAGCCTGCAACGCTCAAGGCTGAATGGAAAAAATCTTAGTATGGACATAATTTGGTATAGATTACACTTTGTTAGACCTACAGCAGTGGTAACACTACTGAGGAATGTCATCTTTTGCTACTTGACCTGGCACTTCCATTTTCTTACTCAGGGAATTTGCATCAAGTGTATTAATTATAGAAGTCAGACAGAATAAGATAATAAATACTGAAGGAAATTCTCAGCTCCCTCAAAGGAGAAAGGAAATAATGTAGGATTTTTTTTCTTTCATTTAAAGTCAATTAGCAAAGCATGGTTGAGATTAGTCATAGAATTGAAACACAATTAAACACGGCTACAATAAATTACTATTATGGTTATTATTTACAACTTGGCTGTGGCTAATAACCAGTGAGAGTGATGCTCATTATAACATATAATGTATAATTAGGTAATATTAGATATCTGATGTTCTAAATGGCTGTCCTAGATCTCTTCTTAAAAGACTGTCACTATATTTTAAACTAATTTAAAAATAATAAAATACTATTATAAGAAAGCACAGCATAATGAGTAGAAGAAAAGAACAGGTTCTAAAAAATGGATGAGACATTGCTTGCTAAGTTGACCTTTTAGAAATACCCACTCCTTCACTTACCTTCTAAATGAAAAGCAGGATTATTTTTAATTCCAGCTAATAAGAGCAGATATAAGTAGTCATAATTAAAAGTCACTTACATTTGAGCCAGCTACAGTTTTGTTATTATTACATAGAATAAGACTTAAGGTTGCACTACCAATACCATTCTGCTCCATTACATTTCAAATTCTTAGTTCTTAGATTTTTCAGCTGTGACATAACTTTTTCCCACAAGACAAAGACCTCATTCTTCAAGAAATATAAAGGGACAGAAAAACAAACTTCTGTTCAAAAGAAGACCCCACCTACATAAAAGTTAAAGTGCGAAACCACCAGCAAAGATAATGTTCTTTTCTGAGAGGAGAAATAAACTTTTTCCACAATATAGGAATAAATCTTCCTTTTCTAAATACTTTTAGCCATGGAAAACAGCAGAGGACTGAAAGCTGGAATTTGACATAAAAATAACCCTCACTAAAAAGAAATGCCTATGATTGCTTTATCAAAAACGCTTTTAGAAAAGTTTTGCAAAAGTGCCTGTGTACATGGCTGAACTGGATTTTTTCCTAAGATTTTGAAGAGCACAGGTAAGGAAGACTGCTTTGAACATCTGTGTGTTGCTTACTCCACAGGGGGAAGGACCCCAAAGACACACGAAAGATTGGCTGTACAGACTGCTGTGCAAAGTTGCTCCTTCCTCAAACAAAACCAAATCTACTATTTCCAACACTTATGGAGAAAAGGTTGTTGAATAGCACTAATTAAATGTTTATCTTTTCATTTTCTCCTGGCTGCTTTTAGGATTCAATAGCTCTGGAGTCAGCCACCCTTATTTCTTACCCTATTGTCTTCTATTCCTTTTGCTAGGTATCAGTGATACTCCTTTAAAGGTACTGTTTTCATCTAAGTAAAGCACAATGACTTATTTAAAGTAATGGTGTATGATGGACCCAGGTGGAGTATCTCTTGCTGCACTGGGAAATATCTTTCTCCAAATACTCCTGAGCAGGATCTTATATGGTTTGGATCTTTCTGCCAGTGCTACTAGTCACAGTGTGTGCAATATATTGGGAGAATGGTAGCTGAGGTTGATGTTAACAGAGCTGAGATGCAACTTGCAAGCACTTGCAGGGAAATCTCATTTCAAACTTGCAATAGATTAAATTCAAATCCTAAAATGGTTTTGAACAAGCTTAGGTTCTCCATATTTCTACAGCACATATCCTGCAGGACTAAAAATGACAAGCATCTGCTTCGGTGAAGTTGGATGTAAAAGAAGAGTATGATGACAGAATTTGCATTCTTTCTTTATGCAAAAATGCAGAGTTTCTTTTGAAGGCAAATTGTTAAAATCCAAAGAAGGAGAGTTCCCTTTCTTGGTATAAAAGCAGGTATGATTGAGAACACAGGCCTGGTTTCATTTCACAGTCTAATACAAAAGCTCATTAGCTCAGAGATCTTCAGCTGTCCCAAAGAGAGGCAGTTTATAGGGCCCTGCTTCGTTACACCTGTGTTTTCAGAACCACAGAATAGAATTTCTTTTTCAATCTCCATCTCTACAGCAAGGATGTGGGAAAGGTTATTATCATGTTGCTAAGGGAAATGCACCATCCCATCATCTAAAGCCAATATTATTGACTGACAGTATTCAGAGAGGGTTATGGCTTGTAAAACCAGTGGTTCAAATTACAGCTGGAACAATAGTGCTCTCTCTTGGAATGAGACAGGGAGAAATAGCATATACTGTTGCATTTCATATTATTTTTACTTCTACGAAATGTTGTGAGATGCAATTAACTTTTTCCTGGTCTGACCTCCATTTTACTTGAAATGCAAAGGAAAATATTTCCTGGTTTGATAATTGACTGAAAATGAAAGATTAAGAAATGCTCTCTGCCCTATTTTTCAGTTTCTTGTACCATTTTCTACTAGACTTACAATAAGAAAAACATCTTCCTTGTTTTATTAGTGCAACTATTCCACTTCAAATAAGTGATTTACAGCCTGAGGTATATGAACACCATTTCCTTTAAAAATAAAGACATTACAGTGTACTCATCAGTGCCCCTGACACAGAGCAATGTTTGGTTACCTTAGCATGGGAATTTATCATACTGTTTCAAGTTAGATTGTCTTACCTCTTACACCTTTATCTGAGCTGAGCAGCCCATTTTTTTGTCTGTGTCATATCTTAGTGGGTTTCCAGGCATGGGGACACTCAACTACTGAATCTGACTTAGAATGCTGAGCGAACTTCAATGTTCATTTAAAGTGATGTTCCAAGGAAATAAAGATTTGCACCCAGGTATCTTGGCACAACATTGCTCAATTTTAGCCAAATCTGAGAGACAGGTCTCAAAAATGGTAAATCCCAAAAGAGGAATGAGAATCAATGACTACCCGACCACTGATATCCCATCTGTATCTCCACTGATGAAACAACTGAGCAAGCACAATCCTTAACCCTTCTAATAGCAGGAATCAGCTGTATGGCTGTACAACTGTTGCACAGACATAGAAAATATGTGAAAAAGAGGGGAAAAAAAGGAGTTTCTTTTCTGGGCTTGGCCAGGTCTTAAGGACACTGTACCCTATTATTTCTGCTCTGGAACAATGTGCAAGAGAGGCACAAACTTCACATCACCAAACTTAATTAATTCCACTCACCCAGATTTAATTTAGCATTACCACAAAGTGACTGAAAACAACCCAATCAACTGATTGTATGCAAACAGAAGGCACAAACTTACCTGGGAGAGGGAAAATTTTAAAACTGATACTCCTGTGAATGTAACTTAGTCCACATTATGACACACAATGGAGTCAATGGTGCTGAAACCCAAGTTCCCACTTCCTTATCTAAGCGAACAACTGGCAAGGTGAGCTCTTTGCTCACTTTGAGCACTGCTCTGAGTACCTGGGTGGCCTCAGAAGACCTCTCCCAAAAGTTAGGCTCTGCCTAAGGCTATTCTGTGTCCCAGGGATGGATACCATGAAGTCAGCTGAAAAAGGGACACAGAGGAATTCTTCATAGCTCAAACATCATGAAGTTGTGGACATTGTCCCAGCATTTATTATTAACTAAAATGCCAGGCCTGTGGCTTACACTGGACTTATGCCAAAATGTTCTTGGACAGATCTTTACTGTCTCCTGTATCCTTGGAGTTACTAGCCACTGTTTCATTAAAATATATACTTGAAATAAAAAATAAAGAGAAGTCTGTTGATGATACACATATATACAGGAATGCACATACCCAAATGGGATGATGGATAAAAACACAGTCTTACAAATAACACTTTACAGCTGTAGTCTGCTGGTAAGATATTTCTCCCAAAACTAAAAACATTGTATTCTATGTATGTCTTGAAAATTGCATGGTATATACACAGAACATCTGCTGATAGCACAGTAATTTGAAGAAAAGGAAGAAGTAATAATAGCACTTCCCAGTACACCAGATAACATGGTAAGAAAAATTAATAGACAATATTTATTATTAAATTAATTAACTGTACCTTGAAAAATAATGGCTCCTCAGGAAGGGGGCTAACAGGGAGGGAGGTTGTGCTACTAGCTGGACTCATGTCTGCACTCTGAAAGAAAAACACACAGCAATTTGCATTTCCAACCAAGTTCTATGGACAACTTTTTACAGTTTGGGAAAGGGGGTGGGTGGCAGGGAGAGAAAATCCAACAGAATTATACTGACAACTGCAACCTCTACTTTATTTGCTTGTAATTAGTTCAAGTATTTCACTAATGGGTAAGTACTCTGCATTTGTTTTATTTTGAATGAACTCCCCATCCAAAGACTGAAACACATGCACAAGTACACAAACATATTGTTCATATTCGTTCATAGAGAAAACTGTTTTCATCTCAAAAAAAACTATGATATAAAATCTTAATTATTTTTGGAATCACACAAAGGTATAGTTAGAAGGCAAAATTAATAGGAAAGCAATACATTACAAGAAAGTATTTGGTTCAATGTTTAAAAAAAAGACCACATTCACATGAGTCTATATACCTTACAAACAAGCACCAATACATGGAAATAAACAGTGAAAACCAAATTATAAATGAAAATAAGTCAGTATACTTCGATAGACCTATCAAGTCATAGCGCTTGAAAGATTGATCTAGAACTCCCCCTTCACATAATATTTCAGTAAGCTGTTGGTTACCACGGTCATTATTTTTACAGATGTGACAGATATTAAAAGAGGTGCGGAAGCTCTTAATAATTTGGAATGGTAATAATATAAGAAAAAAATCTGGGCTTTTATACATATATATATAAAAAATATAAGTAATACCAGAATTGTTTTGGAGAAAACTAGAATAATTATATTTCTTGGGAAATAACTCCTTAAGTGCTAAAAGAAAAAAAACCATCACAAATAAACCATCACAAATAAAACAGAAATGAAAAATTTTGAAAAAATCCACAAGTTCACATGGCCTGGTAGTGCATTCCTTTTCACAAGGTAGCACTGCAATGCAGAATGACTTAATAAATTCAACTTGCGCACTTAACTTATCTGATACCTGGTTTTGCTGCATCACTATGAATCTACTCTAAGTCCTTTGATAAACCCAAATTCTGCAAGTGAAGAACACTACTCCACCCAGTAAGTTCTAGCAGCTCATTCATCAGAAGATTTTTGTGCAGAGACACTGAATTTTATTCAGCCAACTGATGGGAGATGAAAAAAGACAAAATTTTGGGTACAAAATCCCTATGTCAAATCCAGAACAGGGCACAGAGACTTCAAAGCTAATACCTACTGAGAAAATTTCCGAGTTTAATTACTTATCAGTTACACCCTAGCTGAAAGACAACAGTTACTTTTTAAATAAAAGCGATGCAAGCAAATGAGAAAGAAGGGGGCCATGGTAATTACATCCTAAGAGAGAGACAGGTAATTTATAACCCATGCAACACAGAGATGATGTTGACAAAAAAAGGAGAGATTCCAGCATGTCAAAAAGCCAGTATCTTTGTAGAATCCATTGTATTCAGAAACATCACAAATTTTACCTCAGACTTCTGCACCTGATCATTAAGAAAACTGGCCAACATAATTACTAAAGGCAGTGAAACTTAGTTGCTTTACTTTAAACATGGACTGCAGAAAAAACTGGACACCTCCGTCGGAATGTTCTGCCCCAAATGCCAGCAGCTCAGCTGAAGACAATTCACCTTTTCATTTATATAGAATAGAAAAAAAACTAAGAGGGGAAAGAAAAAATCAAGCAGCTGCTTTCCAAACCAAACCAAACGCCCTAATTTGTAATTAGAAGTGCACAGGAAGGCAGCCCCATCTTTAAACACTGAAACAGCCTCACTATGAAAATCTGCAAAGCAGATTGTTACCTGCATGCTGCATGAGCTGAGCTGTTCGGGGATAGATGGAATCTAAGGGATGTTTAACAGCCCCGAGGATGATGCTGCTGCTGTGACAAAACATCTCAGGGCACATCCCGAGAGTGGCCTCAGAAAAACATCTGCTCTTCGCTGCTGGCTGGACAGGAGCCAGGGCAGGGCTGAGTGTCACACTGATGTGGCACCTGAGCTAGAAAGGCTGCTGAGAGGAGGGGGTGTACTGGGAGAGGCACAAGGACTACACGTCTTCTGGACAGAAAATAGTTTGAGTCTGGCCAGACAGGAGCACTGTGTGTGCCTGGAGCTGTCCTCATATCCATACTCTAAGTGGCCCCTCCAACACCTTCAGTAATTTTCCTCTCTAAGGAAAGCAGAGCAGTATCTCTGCCTGTGTAAATTAATTAAACCCAGTGGCACTAACACAGTTTATTACAGTGGAGAATTGAGTGAGACAGCACCAAAAGGGTTGTTTCTTGAGCTATTAAAAAACCCAAACCCTTACAAACTAATCACTGCTATGAAAGATGTTGTTAGCTTGCCCTCCTGAAGCGATATACTAAGAATTTCAAACAACACCAGACTCCCCACTGGAGTAAATTTACTCTCTGTGGTGTGTTTATCATAACCACACTCGGCAGTCTAAAGCTCCCAATATATATTGAAAAAAAAAAAAAAATCACTGTGAGGAGTTTACCCAATGAGGACCGTTTTTTACAATGTTGTCTAAACCAATTGTGTTCCCATAAAAGCAGCCACTCACTTTAAGTCCAGCATAAACTTGATAGGTTTTAGTTATAAATTAACCAGAGGATGCTATACCATTAGGCTATAATTATATCTTGTAAGTCATCACAAATGCTAAATAATCATAATTTGTATCTAAATTCTAAATACTAGGCAAAATTAGGGCATCTAATTTTGCAGTACTTTGCTCTGCAACTATCATTTTAACATGTATTTTTTATGCACAAAAGGCACAGCTGAGTTTTGTTGACTGAGCCTTTTCCATGTGTCACTGGAAACCTCTGAGTTTACTGGAGGGCAAAAAATTTGCAGAGCTTTAATCACCTAAACAACATTTTCAAAATATCTGAATACCAAGCTATTTAAGTATCCCACAGAACAACCTTTTATATAAAAATACCCTCTTGCCCATGGCAAAAGAAAACTTGTGAGCATTTGTTTCAGTGCTTTTAGGCTTTTTTTTTTTAGTTTGGAACAGGCTGCTAATATCCAGAAAACTGACATTATTAGAATTTTGTCAGTAACCCTTCCATGATTACAAAGGTCAACACTTGAGTTCTACTCTAATTTCTTGATCAGTCTAAATTAACATCATCCTTATTGTGCAACTGAACAGGTACCTTATAGTCACTGCCAGGCCATGCTAATGATTTATCCTTAGAGAGCAATGCTAAAGTGATTATCCATTATCTATTGGCAAGTTTCTAGATAATGAGACAAAGGAAGAAAACAAGTCTAAGAGAACACACTTTTCCCATTTCTGTGTCCATTTTGGAGATCTAAGGCCAGGATCCTGTTTGAGGACAGAATCCCACTATTAGCACTGGATGAAAGTGAAAGCCAAAGCAGCTGTCTATGGAGCTGATTTAAAGTAGTTACAGGCTTCATTTTATTTTATTCCACTCGTGTCCACCTGCCACAAAGCAGAAGGTTGCACAAACCTACATAACAACTTAAACTGTCTAATAGCAGATTAGAGAATATAGTCAGTGGTTCTCCAGCAACACAGAAGATCAGGTATGTTAGGCACATTGTTAAAAACACGCTCCCATGAACAGGACTCTTCCTTTTGAAGAGTCATCTTCCGGTCTTCAGCAACTGTTCTTTAAATGAAAGCAGATTCACCTCATAAATTCAGATTTTTCTTGCTACAAACCCTTGCCTTTAATCTGATGTTCTTTAGGAAGTGGCCTATCTATCAACCTTCATTAATTGTACCATAAAATAAGGACCATCCACTGACAGAAGCCAATTTAATCTGCGACAACTGATTTTCAACGGGGGTAAGCACTGCAATGGTAGCTGGCAGACACTGACTTCTCAGGAGATCAGTATCACAATTTATTGATCTAAGAAGTTAATACTGACAGAGAAAACCTTCAGTGGATATTAGAGCTAGAGATCCAATAAATCTTTACAATAACTGAAGAAAAGACAATCTGTGTACTTTATAGCTTTTTCTAAAGGGTAGTGGATGAGTGTTGAACTGACTTTCAGAGTGATAGTTTTAGTTGTATCATAAGTTATGTCAAAAAATATCATTTTATAATCTAGAAGTTGAGTAGGACTAGGAAATTAAATAAGTGCAGTCAGCAAGCTCCTTAGTGACATTTTGATATACTGAATGTAATCAAAGACCTGCAAATGGATTTATTAATGGGTCTGCATAGCATCTTTATGAAATATTGTACTTAAATATTATTATCCCATTTTATCCATGGAAGAGAAAAAGAAGGGAAAGTGATTTGCTCAAAGGTATGAAGGGAGATTAAAAACAAAGACAGAATCAGAAACCCAGTTATTCATCCAGGGTATGCAACGCTCTCCTAAACACTTACGGAGTGCTCTGATTTCTGTTATTTCTATATTATTTAATGTCATGAAGAGGTTTTGCTCATACATTTCCTGAAAATAAAGTTGCTATAAACAACTGAGGCCAGAAAACTGAAAATTAGTTTAGATTAAAAAAATAGTGGACACACAACACAAGCTTTCTCCTTCCACCCTGTATTGTGTTTGAGTAACATTCCCCAGCATCTCCAATCTCTCTCACAAAGAACGGAGTGCCTCCTTAAGATATGTTTACTAATATCTACGAATACAGTTCAGGTGGTTATTTATAAAACCATGTCATGTCTCTCCTTAGAAAATACAGTTAAATATTCTTACTAATTATTAATGCATGCAATTAACAGGTGAGACATTTAAGTATTATTTTCCAGTGTTTGCCTGGAGCTTGCTGCTCCCGTAGCTCAGAAGGCTGCATGGGTCTTGCATCTGACCTGAGTTACTGTAGCTCCCATTGCAAGGGTGAAGCATAAATTACAGCTTCTGCTGTGTCTTGCTGCCTCCTTTTATGCTACATGAGGTACAGACAGCCAAGTAAGTTTTTAGTGGTTCAATTACCTCCTGATTCTCAATCAGCAATTAGTACAGAGGCGTACAGATTAGTCCTGATTCCTCTTCCAATCTAAGCAAAGCTAATCACCTGGGGAAGCTGGGAAATGCCAGTGGGAAATTTCACCTCATAAAAGATATGATACTGATCTGTCACTTAGCAGCATTTGTAGGTCTATGAACTGCTTATTTTAGAAGACTCTGAGTTTTCAGGAAGTCTATTAAATGTAATATTTTGCACAAAGTTTTTTTTTCCATCAAGGAGGAGCTAGTATGAGGAATATTTTGTTGATTGTTATTTGTTTCTGCTTAGAAAAATAGCTGCAAAGATGCTCTTTTAACCTTCTAATTAGGCTAAATTATAAAGCCCATAACCAGCGAGTAACATAAAGTGTACAAACACTCCACAATTTGTTGCAGGGCTACTGTGTTTGAAACAGTTTAGACTCAAACAATATTTTCACACTGTTTAATATTTAATATAAACTTAATTTTAAATTTACCAAGTTAGCTCTCTCTCCTCTTTCTTCTTATATAAACTGTAAAAGTGTAAGAATACCAACGCATAGGGCACAAATTACTATTATTACCTGGTTTTCAGCTTCTAAAATGGCAATATGAAATTTCTTACCATAAAAATAATTCGGGAGCTATGACAAGGACAACACCTTAATAAATATTCTGAAATATTTAAACAAAGTAGAAAGCTGAACTATTGAGAACTGGAGGTTGCTGGTGTACAACTGAGTGCATATAGAGTGGGAAAAAGTCTGTTTTTATAAACACAAAAATACCACATTTCTTATAACAGACAATAGCATGCATATCATTACATAACTAATACATTTATTTAACAGCAAATATCTCGTCCTTTCTGCTCTTTATTTTCAGCTGGATTTTATCTTGTTCATCCTCCCAGTCTGTCTTTTCTCCCTGCTTTCCTCCACAAAACTCATAATAAACAGAGACACAAGTTTCCTTGTCAGACAACTTCCTGACACAGAAAGGTTACACGAAGGGTCCATTAATATGTAGGAGAAAACCATTTCTACCTTCCCAACAGCAAATTCACCTCGAGTTAATCTCTAAAAATCCCCTTCACTTCTATTGCAAGCAGAATCTAATTCCAAAACTAATTTGGACAATGACTTTGGGGTTAACACCTCTTTGAGAGGAGACGTGCAGGATCATCAATGACTGTCTCAGCTGGGACTGCTGCTATGACACATGATATTAAATGCAACTCCAGTCATATTTTTATCCTAATGAAAACCAGGGAGTTGCTTTCACAGATGCAAATGCTTTGTTGACAACACAGCGGAGAACTGATTTCCTTGAGCAAAACTCTACTCCCTCTTCAGTTTCTATTGTTTCTTTCATACTTCATTGACTATACTATCCAGCCTTGACATTTTGTTATTGTATATTCCTCCCTAATAATATAATATAAAATCAGCTTTTTCTGCTCTTTCAGCAGGCAAATGAGAGAACCAAGTGCTCTCCTGGGATTTTAATCTGCAGGCTGCCTATTTCAATTGCTTTTCTTTCCTTGCAGGAGATCTTTCAGGTTCAAATGTACACATTTTTTTTCTCAAACTACTTTCAGCTTTGTAGCAAATATGATGGCCGTCTCGCACAGCAGGTTCAGTGTTTTTTTAACTCTAGTCACAAAGACACCCTGTTTCTCCAAAGCCTGCATCACAGCACTCGCAGTAACTACCTGACACTCCACAGCACAGTCATAATCTGAATCTGGAAGAAAATGTCTGGTCTGCTGGGCTCTCTCAAACTTCTGCATATTCCCTGCATAGAAATCCACTGTTTCCCTGCACTTCCAAAGAAAACACTTAGAAAAGAACTAATAAATAAATTAAACTGAGAAGGGTCAAATCAGATAACAGAATTGACTCCTCTCTCCCTTATACACACATGCATGTTATGCATCATTATGTAGCATAACACACTGGAACCAAGATACAGGGTGGAATTAAAAAGGATCAGATATTAATACAAACAAGAAATGCACCTACAGCTACATTAAAAAGGGCAAAAATATATACAGAATATACATTTATTTGCTACTGGATAGGGGGAAGCAACTGTCTTGATGGGTTAGGAGAAAAACTCCCAAAACCAGGTTCAGCCTGACTTCCAGTAATAACTTACTGCTCAATTGTCCTACCTAGTTTCTTCCTACCTTTATTTCACTTTGTAAGCATCATGGGCAACTTTGCCAGAGGTTTCACAACACAGTGTTAATCTGAGGCTATGTTTTATTTTTCTGTGATTCCCAGAAAAGATTCAGAAGCCTTCAATTGCTATGCATTTCACTGAGGTTTTAACAAGCTATTTTGCACTTTCTAAATGTTGTGATTGCAATTATTCTCACTTCTTCATCAGTTCTCAGAAGGTTTTTTACAATTTCAGTATGGAACCACTCCTGACAGGGTATTTTAACTTATTTAGATGCAGTGGCTTCATTCTCAAAACTGTCTTGAATTACCCAATAACAGCTTAAAGGAAACATTTTAAACATCTGTATGTATCTGATACTAAATCAAGGAAGACAGTCTGGGCGGTTTTTTCACATTACAAGAAAAGAAACAAGTGACATTTTACAATTTGAAATATGTTTTCCCTAGCTGCAGCACTTCTGTACCATGTTAATAGAAGTAAAAGCTAAGAAATTAGTAAGTAAGTTTTGCTATGTTATTTGCTTCACAGTGTTTTCAATAGTACTTCATTGACTTGAAAATTGAATCCATGTGTACAGTATAAGGCAGTATTTCATCTTCTGAAATGTAGAAATTCTGATTACCACAGGCAGTTTCTAGAATGCTAAGCCTGCTTTTTAGTTTAGGAAGCAAATTCCACAGTGGAGCTGGTCAGAGCAGAATAAAAATTTCTTGATTTTGTAAATAAATGGTATGCTGAGTTCTCACCTTCATATATCAGCTTTCATTCTTAAAGGAAACATGAAGGGTGAGGCACCAACAGGAACTTCCTTCTCCCTCCCTTTGGCCACCATCCATCCCTTTCAGTCCATATATAGGCTAAGATATACCTTAAAATATATCCTATATATCTAAAGTGTAGCTGCTGTGATGTAGCTGCCACACAATCAGTTTGCCACTGAAAGAAACATACACAGTGAAGTTGGTCAAATAATCAATGTGTGAAAAATATGAAAGGTTTTGCTACAATGAACCTCATTGTTGACACAACTTCTCAGCCTTAAGCTCGGTAAAGCTTGGGGAGGCCAGGCTACCTTGCTTAAGAAACTGATACTATTTGCAAAGGAACAGAGGAGATAAAGCTGCCCTACTAGTACTTAGGCATTGCATTATTGTTATTTTTAGAGCCCTCAGCTGACAATTTTGTTTTTTACTTTTATGTTTTGCGATAGAATTATAAACTAAACTTGCTGAAATACCTAAAAAGCATTTTATAAAGCCATTAGCAATACAATATTCATTTTTCATTTATATTATGTCCAGGAATACAAATGAGCATAATTTCTTCCTACCCTTCAACATTAATAGGGAAACCAGGGAGAAAAATTGAACACACCTTTCACATTCATTTAACTATAATAAAATATAAAGAGCCTTTCAAATGAAAAACAATTTAAAAATAATAATACTGTCTGTTTTCTTTGCAGGTATTGTTACAGGCATCTCCACTAATGTTTATATATTTTATTCTTTTTTCCAAGTTTTGTAATTCCACAAAGCGAGGCTCAGGTACTGGCTCAGTCACTATGCGCTAAATCAGTATTCCTTTCTGAAACAGCTTGGGTAAAACTACAAAAATAAATCAGCAAGAGTCATAGGGAATGAGGAGGCATATTAGCAAACTCCTAGGCTCATGCTACAAGCTAGGAGTTTATCTATACTAGCATTATGCCTTGGAGCAGTTGGCTCTCTGGCTTATCTGACGGCAATCTCCCCGCATGGCTCCACCGAGTTTCCTTTATCTGCTCCTTTTCGCCCTGCATCCACCACCATGATTTTAGCTCTCAGCAGCTGCCACTGCTTACAAGAATCTCTGCAGGCTCAGTTATGGTAAAAACAGCAGCTTTCCTTGGCTCAGCTGTTACATCTTTCCCTCCTCAGCAGCACGAGGTGATGGCAGGCACTAACACCTCCTGGCTGCTGCTCAAGGTCCCGTGGTTCTCACTGCATCAGCTGCTTCCAGAGGAACTGCAGGCGACTAACTCATCTTAGGCATGAGCTGCCATCCCAGCCACAAGCAAAAGCTGGTCCCCTGGCTTCTTCCTAAAACCTTCAAGAACTCCAAAAGAAACTGCCATCCAAAAGCATGTAGCACAATCCCCTGGGAGATCACAGGATCTGCAGGTAGCAGAAATACCCTAGGTTTAAATTATGTCCACCAGCAGAGCTAGCCTGAAAAGCCTGGCTGACAATCATACCTGTTGAACTCTAGCTCTTATGCTACTGCTGCTCTCAACACTTCGGGAATGATACGTTCAATACAAAAATTTCTCCAGTCTGCTTTTGCATGCCTCTTAAGGTTGGGGCGATTTACTATTTGTCTGCATCAGTTATTGCATACAATGGAGGATATTGAAAAGGAGGTTGCTCTGAGAATAGAGGCAAATGTTTTTTTGGCAAAGAGTTTGCACTGGAATACAGGAAACAAACAGATAAAATATAAGAAATTTTTAGCACATACACTGAAGACACAAAAACATACTTGTTGAACACTGCATCTCCAACAGAAGAAATCAATATTGAGGAAATACTAAAATCAATATTGCCCATGCCTATTTTATTATAACTTTCAGTTAATGGACATAGACCTTTTTTTGCCCGAAGTTCTGCATCAATCAGACATGATGATGGCCTTTAAAAACTTCTCAGCATTTTTTTTAACATACAGTACTCATATTGCCACACTGGGATGTTGCAAAGGGTCTGGAAGCTGCCTACATATGATCAGAACAGAATTCTGCTGCGAGGTTTCGATCTTTTCTAGCCTAATGCCTCCATTTCTTTCACTCAGTCATGATTACTCTTCAGTAGTGTAAAGTCTAAATGGTTTCTGTATTAAAGGGTAATGGACAGCTGCCCAGAAACAGTTTTAATCCTTGTCCTAAGCAGAGACACAGAGTTCAGTACCAGGAGCTCTGGGAAATCTTACATTAAACAAAACCCCACTAATACACATTTTCAAAATAAGGAGAATTTGCAACTTTTCCTGATGGCTCTTAAAAACAAGATATTAACAGTGAATACAAAGGACTTTTTAATCTCTTTTCATTTGCTTGTTTTCTGCAAATTAGAGTGTGAGATAGCTAGAATGCAGCGAAAAATATAAAGCCATGTTGTAGCTTCTTAACAGATGCAAGCAAAAGTCCAACAGAAATTCTTCATTACTTAAGTATGGTTTTCCTGAGGGAGAATGAAAGTTTTCATAGGATTCTTGCTGATTCATAGGATTCTCATTTTAAAAAGGTTTTAGGCAGATACCTGAAGTAAATTTACTACGTTCAAGGAAGCTTCTTGCACGTATATACTTTTCAGAGGATTTCTACAAAACCACACAAAATAAAAATGAATTAATACTATTACTTTTATCTGTTTACCGCATTTCCTAAAATAGAAGTAGTTTTAAATGCCACTAGGCTCCAAGCTGCAAGGTGTGACTGACATGCCTGAAGGATGGTATGCCATCCAGAGGGATAACCCAAAGGGTAATAGTTTAAAACTAAAAGAGAGTTGATTTGGCTTAGATATAAGGAAGAAGTTTCTAACTGTGCAGGTGGTGAACCACTGAAGGGGTTGCATGGAGAGGCAGTGGATGTTTCATCCCTGGAAACATTCAAGGTCAGGTTGGACGAGGATCTGAGCAACCTGATCCAGCCAAAGATGTCCCTTCAACTCATTGCAGGAGATTGGACTAGATGGCCTTTAAAAGGTTTGTTTTTTTCCTTGAACATAGGGTATCACAGAATTCCAGATCTTCAAAAAGACAAGCATGGGCCTTCAACAGATTTATGCAGCAGCGACTTACACCCAGCAGTCGCCAATTTAAGTTACTGATGGTCTGGTTTTGCAAGCCATTTCAAGCAGATGAAGGGTACTGCCTACATGGAGTGCCATGTATAAATGGGGCCTAAAATAGTGAAAAATAAAGTTCAATTTATGAAATCAACAGCAATGGAAAAATACAAGGAAAAACTATGCCGGGAAAAAATGTAAAAATGCATGAACATCAAAATGGCATTGATAACTTTATTTTCTATTTTCGAGCAGTATGATCACTTCTGCAGTCTAATTTGAATTTATTTATAAAAAAAGCTGATTAATGCTTTATGGTATAAAACTAATTCAAATTTCAATTCTTATGATAATTTCAACACTTTTCCAGAGAAACATGTTTTTCTTCAGCTGCTTCTCATTTAAATCTGAGCCTCAGGTGCACAAATTTAACCTTTATCTTACACCACTTGTATAAGCAAGGCTAAATTAATCTGTGAGCCAAAGCCAGCCAATTCTTCCAGGACTAAAGTATCTTTTCCCCCATGAACTGTGCAGGCAGGGAGCTACTACTGCACAGCTAGTCAGGACATGAATATACACAGTGAATGATCTGTTCTGATCTAACTTCCCACAAGACAACTCGTCCCACAATTACCAGTGTGAAATATAACTAAACTATTTTAAAACTGGAAGAACCCACTGCTCGGTAAATGCAAATTGTAACTGTGCAGTAAGCACCTCCTCTGGATAAAACCCAATTTTTTCCCCCCTCACGCTTTACATTTATAAAGCAAAATAGGGAAACTGCGGATTTGAAAAGGTCAAAGCCTTTTGTACATCATCATGCAGTTCTCCAACTAAGAGTACAGTATTCTTAACAATTCAGCCTAAGGTTTCCTGAGTGATTATTATCAGAATAATTTCTAAAAATAGCATCAATTGCTAGATGCTGTGAGGAAAGAGAAAAGGGTGTGATTGCTAAAAAACAAGCCTTAAAAAAAAGAACTTATGTCTTTTGTGCTTATTTTGACACTGGCTTTTAAGCATTTGACTTGCTGAATTTCTGCTGCCTACACAAAGATACACCACTCATTTGATATATTATGTTTAAAGAAAATGCTCCTTATTTTTACATGTTTTGTGAAATATGGAGGCTAAGTTTTCTTTATCCTAGGTATACTACAGAATAAAATTCGACAGCATGCTGAGCAAAAAATAATAAAATACTGTGTTGCTATAGAAGTCTCATAAATTCTGATGACAAAAGTCACATCTCTCAGATTTCAAGAGTGTATTATATACTAACACTAATTTGCATAAAATACAGCACTATTTTCCATGCATTAAAAAGTCACAGAAAAAAATCAGAAAAAAATCCACCTCTCCAAAAAAAAAAAATTGCCCTACAACTCAATCAAGAGCTAGAATGAATTGTCTACTCTTTGTTTATTCTTTCTGAAGAATGGGTAGGAGTGGGCTACTAATGCTCTCTGATTGTCTTGTGAAAACAAATCACTTCTCAGATGTGTTTTTGAAGGCCAGCAGACAAGAACAGAGACATTTTGTTTCTGGTTGCCAGGGGATACAGAAGACCGTTTTCACACAGTGAATCATCACAGCATTGGAAAAATGGCGTTAGCAGGAATTTCACCCAAGTGTGGATATCTCTCTCTCACCTGCAGTAATCCACAGTCCTGGTGTAGGATGAGATACTTGGGGGAGTTTAATTTTCAATAATTACCTATCCTGATTCTTTACAAAGGATATATTGCCATTAGTACATCCAAAGCTTAGAAGTCGCTAAAACACTTCTTTGGAACAAGTTGTGTAAATCACTACCTATGCAATTCTACAATAATGTATACATACTGAGTAACACTTGGTACGACTAAAGTCTCATATGACGTAATTTTCACCCAGTTAAATGACAACAGAAGACTTTACAAACAATGGGACAAAGTAGTATCCAATAATTTACTCTACCCAAGTGCATTCTCGACTTTCAGTGAGCATTCTGATGTGTGGGTTTTGTGCATATCTACTTGCACACCACATACGGGGACTTCCATAAAAAGCAACATCGTTGCAGTTAATTTCCATTGAGCAATAGAAATTTGGAAGAGGGAAGGGAAGCCTTCAAAACATACTTTCTCTGACATGAAAGGAACTGTTAGACCGAAAATAAACTTTGCAGCTTACTAAAGGACTGTGTCAACAAGACACTGCAAAACATCCCAGTGGTATACCATCAACAACAATTTTTGTGTCTGACTTTCACTAGTAATTCTATAGATTTTATGTATTTTAAGAAAGATAAATAATGCATTTCAGTATGCAAAAATTATTAGAAAGGTCTTATTGCATCTTTCTCAGTTCAGCTGATGCCTGAATTGCTTGTTGTGATGTGATCCTGAAATGAACAATCACTCAGAAGAACTGAGAACTAAAGCATTTTACTGGCACATTTTCATAAGAGGCTGAAAAATCAGGAAGCCAAATACAATAGTATCCTAATGGTGTAATTGATTCCACAGCAGTGCACATAATTAATTTCAGATGTACATGAAAAGGTAAAGTTAGGATGGATAAGCATCAGGGCAATAAACAACATGACATGTGGCTATTCAAGGGTCTTATCTCTGAATCCACTGAGATTCAGTTCCAACAAAACAAGGATTGGCTGTAGAAGATTATGAAATCTCCAAGTTAACCTTTTATTTGACAGATTAATGTAGTCAGATGAGATAATTCAGTGAGGTGTGAATGAAGCAGAAAAGGACACCGATGTGATTGATGGCATCCGACAGTGTGCTGGTGAGAGAGCCAGAGCATTCACTACTGCAGAAACCACTCAGGAGTCAGAGGCAAGAGAGACAAACATCCAGTGACGCCAAAAAGGACAAGACTTGAAGAAGAATGTCCTGACATTTTTGGTTGGCAGGTCTAAAATAGGGGGAATGGAGCAAAGGTTTTTCAATGAAGGAGATGAAGGATGACTGAGGAAAAGATGATTGGAGAAGCAGAAGCCTAAGCACACTCTAAGAGCATTCTCTGTAAATCTGAAAGAAGCCATTAAAGTGATTCCAAGGTTATCTGCAGTCATTACAGAAGGCAACACAACAGGCTTGTGTTGTGATAAGTAAGACATGGAAGAGGCTGGAGAGAACAAGTAAGAGGAAGTACTTGCATTAGGTTTTCTAGAGAAAGCTAATCAAAATACAGAGGGCTGACTGGGGCAAGTGGGGAGACTGGAGAATAAGAACAAGTGAGGATCTTGATATGGGCTAAACAAATTGCCCAACTAAAGTTTCAAAGGAAAGGAATTCTTTGAAAGAGGGAGGTAGAAGAAGGTACTGCACAATTTCTTCTCTCCAAAGGTGAAAAAGAACACAAAAAATAAAGCAACACAGCACCCTCAGTATTACTTGGTTTGTTCCAGGGATGGACTTCTTTGGTTTCACGTTGTGCTACACAAAACACAGTCTGGCGCGGCGGCGGGGGGGGAAGCCATATAGGAAAAAAAAGAAAGTCTTGCTATTCCTATCCCAATAACAGGTTTCTTGTACAATTTCATGTGTGTGTTCTAATACAGCTTTTGCATGCAATCATAGCCCTGCTAGATCTGCAAATAAAATAGAATAACAGAAAAGTGGCAAAATAAAATAAAAATGTAGCACTAAATCTGACTCAATCTGAGACACTAGCCAGTATAAAGGATAAAAACATTTCATTTGCTTACAAATTAATACAAAGAAAGCCAAACCAAGCCAAATTAGAACAGATTACACTAATACAAGCGTTCTTCACCTTGATTAACAATTTCTTTGACTAAGGAAAAAAAAAACCTATGATTGTGTCTCTATCTATCCATCCATCCATCCTAATATTTACATGTAAGTACTTATGCTTCACTCTCCACTGGTATTTAAACAAAGCAAAATAAGTGTTTTTATTTTCCTGCAGGAGAACACAGTAAGACAGATGAAAAAAGAGTTAAGATTTTATGCCTTTTGAGATAGTTTACAGTGCCCAGTGCAATCTACAGTGCAATACAAATGCAATTAATCAGGTAATTAGACTGATTTCTTTTCCCTGCAGACCTCACTGTTTCGTCTTTTACTCTGAGATAATGCATTGATGTATATGCAAACCACTTATTTTGTAATACATATGAGCATGGAAGATAATATTTTCTCTAAACCCCAAAAGGAAGTGAAATGTCAATTTAAGATCAAAAATTCTATCAGAGAAGGGAATTGAAAGCAGAAAGCACGATAATTATTTGCCTAATTCCTGATGTATTTAACAAAATAAACCTAGTAGGAGCATAAAACAAAAAACCACCCACAAGTGTCATGTAAAAGAGCACTTCATTGTCTTGCAATATAATACTGAACTTAGATAAGTTCCCATATTTCATTGACATGGTTTTGTTCTAACAGCTGAGGGAGAAAGATGTAAACTAAAGATTTTACAAATGCTGAAAGATTTCAGTTTGTCTTACTGATTTGGCAGGCACACAATTAAAGTTACTCACAGGTCTGCACTTAATTGTTTCCAAGATTAGGCCTCTAGGTACACACAAGACAGCTTGTAATGACACCTACAGGCAGCCTGCCAAATGTTTTTCATTTTAAAGAATTCCTCTGACCTTTTCTTCAAAGCTTTCATGCACACCCTCTTCTCTGCAGGTCTTTTATATTTAGTTCAGAAAACAGCCTTGAACTGAAGAAGTGACTTTTCTTTGTCTCAAGAAATCTTGCTGAGGTATAAACCACTTTAAAGTGCAATTTCACTAGACTTTTTTCACATTCCTTGGGAAAATGTTGGCAGTCTACCTAAAACCTTAGCCCATCAAAGCAAAACCCAAAAAACATAGCTCACTGCACTACTGAAATACTACTGTGTGCTACTGAACCCTTAAGGGAATAGCTCTGAGCTGTCAGTGGGAGGAAACTGTCCATTTGCTGTATTGTACAAACCAGTTTCTACCAGGAAATAAAAAAATTCCACCTGAATTGAACCATAAAGTGAAATCTATGGACACAAAAAAGATTCCTCAAAATGAAATTGCATCAAGGACACCACACCTAGATTATATGGTCTGACATATGATCTTTATCACCTAGAACTGTAGTAGCACATAGCAGATGCAACACCTACTCACAAGGAAAATATTCAGGACAGTGATTCTGTCAGGCTCAAACTGTCAAAGTGTTCAAAGTGTTTACATTTCAGCTGTGCTTCCTGACTGCTGATGTAGCTGACAATCACAGACGTGTGGGCAGCTGATGTGAGAGCAGGCAGGAGATGCAGGAAATTTCTGAGAATTGCACATGACATGTACAGGAGGTTAGAAGTAAAATGTGCCCGCTGTATCTGTCAGCAAAGTTATCAGTACTTATCTGGTGAGATATACAGTATATTTTCTGATGCACATCTGGAAACTTGGGAGGAAAGTCTCTGAAGATGAAGTGCTACAGGGATTCCTTGTGGGTTGGCATGGAAAGACACCAAAGTTGCTTCCAGTATGAAGGGCAGCCCAGGAAAAGGCAGCCGTGCACTCCCCTGTGCCTTAATACTGGTGACCCTCAGATAAACAGTAGCAAAAAGTAAGCAGTTTTGTCCTAATGCCCCTGCTCTTTTCCTACAAGGCCACCACTTCACAAATTAGAGAGCCTTTTAAAGTTAGACACCTCAACTATCTGATAACATTCTTTAGTCTCAAAAAGTAGGCAAAATAAATAAAGAATCGAGAGAGCTCAAAAAAAGATAAATGTTGTGAAAGCATAAAAAACCATAAAACTTTGTTATTACAGTTTAACATTACTCAGCAGTCATTAGTAGGCTTGTTTGTTCGGCACCATGAATGTTCTTCCCTTGCTGTTCCAATACACTAAAGAGATTAACTATGACTCCTTTTCAAGATGAAAGTGATTGCTACCAAGCCTTGTCTGATCTGAAGCCAGGGAGTGATACTGCAGGCTCAGTACCTCAGCTCTGTGCAGGCTGCAAAGCAAGTTTCACCTGATACAGTAATTTTTCATTCTCAAGTGACCAACTTTCTGGAAGCATCAATGGGATGAGGGCAAGATGCAAGAGCACAGAAAGGAAGCCTGCACCAGCAAAGTGATGGAGATGGATGGAGGTTGCTACAGACAGACTACATAGCTCAGGGTGGTTTACATGCTTGTTTGCATGGGCAGACTTAGCAACCTGTAAACATTCAGTCTGTTTGTAGCAGCTATGCTAAACCATGGCTTCACTTACAGCACAGGAGGCTACAAACAGTTACTGGTACCAGTACAGTCATGGCACTGGCATTGCCTGTGATTTACACTGCATGTTGCCTACTCTAACCATCATCCTTGAATCCGTGAAGATTAGGCTAGAATATACACCCTTCATGCATATGTATTTTTAACTGCAGAGGTCTGTAAACTGGTCTATACAGGCATGCAAGATACTAATCAACAGTTTTTAAGTTGATTTTAAGTTTATAGTTCACTGCCTTGAAATGACAATTCCACTTAAGCAAAAAGCATCCCAGATGACCTGCCTCCTTAGTGGTAACCATAGCGAATGAAAGAAACTATGAAAGCATTAACAGCAGCCTGCAATCAAAATTAAAGTATGTGCAATGTGTTACTTTTCCTGTATGTTCTGCATGCTTCCCAGAAGTTATGGGGATTTCTTCAGAACCAAAAGAGGTGAAGGGGAAAAACATCCAATACAGCAAGGCCTTCAAAGCAAGCAGTCTCAAGTGAACAAGCACAAATCACAGGTTTCAGAAGAGGTTTTGATGCTGCAATATTTTTACCCTATACAAATTGTGGGGAACAATTAGGTGTAAGGAAGGCACGTTTAGAAGCAAACAGAGCCCAAAGACCTGCAAGTCTTTCTGCTTTGACTGACTCCTCCAGGACGTCTTTCAGCCCTTCAGATTTGCTAAAATAAGATTTAGGCTCAAGTATCAGTTCTGTTATTCAAGCTCTTTTGGCTAGTGCCAGGGAAACAACGAGAGTATGCCAGACTTGTTATTATCCTAATCAATGCAGATCAGCTCAAACAAACTGAATAATAGCTGCTTCTGCTGCAACTGATTGAGCAAACACCTTCAGTCTGCTGATTAGCTTACCAGCACTTACTGATTCTTGTCTGCAAGCCTTTCAGACTCCAAACCAACACCCCTTACCCTACTTGCTCTGCTATGGATAAAGACAGTGACATAGACATATATTTTGTTATATCACAGTGATAATTAAACCCAGTACCAATAAACTCATTTTGACAAAGGTCTATGAGGCAAACAATAAATAAATGACCCAAAAATAAAAGGCTCCACTTCTTATGCAGGTACTAATTTTGTAAGCGTCTCAAATGGGAGCTTCACCCACACAATCTTTTTTCAACCTTTTTGGCTTTAATCACTTGCTCACAGACCACAGACAAAGAGCTTATGGAGCGAAATGAACCATAAGAGCAATGCAAACACATCATTGCAATATAAACACTTTCTTCCTGAAAACAACTTATTTCACAGAGGTTACAGACTAAATTAAGAAACAATAAAAGAAAATTATAGCAAACTCTATAAGGCTGGGTGGAAAAAAATGAGAAATGCAGCAGCAGTACATGTTAACTAGGCACTATGATGATAATATACTTTCATATCCTACTATCTCCACAGGGCATTAGAGTCTTCTGTAAGATATCGAGATGCTTTGTACTGAATTTTGAAATTTTAAAGTGATAAATAAAATTATTTTTGGCACTCTCTGAATGGAAAAACTAAATCACTGATATCTACCCCTGAACTGTCATGGAGCACAAGGAACCAAAAGGATGGGATTATAAAGCACTATAACCCCTTTATCTCCCGCTCAGCTCACAAAGCAGCTTGCTCAACAAGCAGTTAGGGAATGATGTGTTACATTTTTCTGCACCACATATGGTGAAGAAGTTTTAAAGAGTGACAAATTCTGAGCTCCCAAACTCAAAGACATAACCCTACAAGCAGTAAAGGAGGACCATGCTGATTCTCATCTCAGCAAAACCAGATACTTGTAAAGCTAACATGAAGTGTGCGCTCTTAATTTGAAAAGGCTGATTAGTTAGCCTAAGCTCTTTCCAAATTAATATTGCACAATATCACAATCACACCAATTTTGTCAGGCTTTGGCACAGCATTCTGCATGGTTCCTCCCAGGGCTTGGCAGTCTTTTCTCCAGCACCTGTTTCTTGGAAATTGTAAAACTCCCATTCTTCTCTCTCTGAGGACAGTCAGAGCCCTGCTTCCAGCATTGTGTGTCACAGATGTAGTAGAGCCTTTCCTCATACTCTGTTCTTATTCAGTTTTGATTTTTTAAAAATCCCTCTTTGTTTAGACACTAACAGTACTTAACCATTAGAGCAGAATCAATCCAAAGAGCCCAAATAAAGACTTACACAAATACACTACAATGTCTAAAAACTATGAACTCTATTGACTTCTTGACACAACTCAAGTAGGTCTGAAAAATATAAAGACACAAAGAGAAAAAAAAAAAGCAAATAGCTTTCATTATGGGAACTTCTGATGCCCTAGAGGCTCTCTCCACTGCTTTCAATTGCTGATGCTGGTCTCAAGCACTTATTAGAATTGTTTTGAATTTCAAGAATGGCCTGAGAGGCACATGAATTTAGGTTTCAGGTGTCTGACGCAAATCAAAAGCACAAATATTATAGTTGGGCCAGATAAGCTTTCGGTCAGGGATTTTTAACAAGTACATCTCATTAAAGAATTCCTTTCAGTGATGTTAAAGCCATTTATAAACTTCTCTTTCATCAAAATTTCCCACTCTACATGTGACACAAGTTTACCAGAAATAAATGCAACTCAATTCAGCATACATGCATGCATAAGGAGTGTTATATCAAATTCAATAAAACCCCACAGTTGTGAGTACTTAGTCTGATGATTTACACAAACCATTCCATCCCTGTCTCGTGTGTAGGGATACTCATGACACAACCTCAGGAGAAATAGTGTGAAGTCCTTAAATGCAAAACTTGACAATAAATTCCAAAGAAAGAGGAGAAAGGCCTGGAGAGAAAGGCAGAGCAAGAGAAAGAAGACCAAGTTCCAGCAATTTTCTACCTTGCAGCAAAGCTCTGTTTGAAAACATAGCCTTCCAGAAGGAAGCAGAACAGTGATTCTTTACATTAAACAGCTTTGCTCCCAACTATGTGTAGCTGTTAATATTAAGCCTTTACTTCCCTACATCATACATCCCAATTTTTAATATTTGTACTGGGATTACATGGCATGGTTTTGGTAGCAGGGGTGGCACTTCAGGGGGCTTCTGTGAGAAGCTGTCCCCATGTTGAACAGAGCTGATGCCAGCCAGCTTCGAGAGAGATCCACTGCTGCTCACAGCTGAACCCATCAGCAGTGGTGGTGGCACCTCTGGGATAACAGACTTAGGAAAGGGTAAAAAAGACAGTGCAGCGTCTGGAAAGAGGAGTGAGAACATGTGAGAGAAACAGCTCTGCAGACACCAACATCAGTGCAGAAGGAGGGACAGGAGGTGCTCCAGGTGCAGAGCAGAGATTCCCCTGCAGCCTGTGGTGGAGCAGCTGTGTCCCTGCAGCCCATGGAGGTTCACCTCAGAGCAGACTTGCACCTGCAGTCCACACTGGACTATGTGGAAGTTCCCTGAAGGAAGCTGTGGAGAGACCGCACTGGAGCAGTCCAGTACTCCAGGACTGAACACCACGGCCAGGAGGCCAAGCTGGAGCAATTCTTGAAGCACTGCAGCTAGTGAGAAGAACCCAGAGTGGAGAATTTTATGAAGGATTGTATCCTATAGGAGAGACCCCATGCTGGAGAAAGAGAAGAGCATGGGGAGAAGGGAACAGCAGAGTTGAAGTATTATGAACTGACCACAACATCAATTCCCTATCCCCTGCACTGCTCAGGGCTGGTGTGGAGGGGAACCTAGAAGAGGTGGGAGGACACTGAGCCTGTGAAGAAGGGAAGGGGAGGGGGAAGATGTTCTTAGTTTTGAAATATTTCTCACTGTTCTACTCTGTTACAATTAACTGTCAATTAAGTAAAAGGCACTAAATTCATTTTCTCAAGTCAAGCCTATTTTGCCCCTTACAGTATTTAGTAAGAGATCTCCCTGCCTTTATTTGTATCCATGAGCTTTGCAATGCATATTTCTCCCCTCGTCATGTCCATGGAGGGGGAGTAAGAGTGCCTTGGTGAACAACTGGCAGTCAGCCAAGGGTAACACAGAAGGATATTGCACCATGCCAGAAAAAAATCAATATTAAGTACCTGCAGAGCCGGAGAAATTCTGATTTGCTCTGAAGAGATTAGAATAGGCCCTCTTTATTTGGAAAGCTCTTTGACAAAGCTACAGTTGACAGGTGTCTGCTTTCACCATCAGCCACACAGTAGATAACAACAAAATAATATTTGAGAGGAACTATGACCTAAGTGGATGCAATACTGAGCATCATTCCAAGGGAGAGTATCTAGACAGATGGCTGATTGTGCATGAGTGAAATGGACTGACAACTTCATATTGTGAGGAGGAACATAAAAATAATACAGATAGAATTCCAAAGACTTGAGATACCGTCCCATGAAAAATGAAAATTAAAGGCACTATTTAAGAAGCATGTGAGAAAACTAAACACTAAAATGATGAAGTTTAAATCAAAGTGCAAATGTGTACCCTCGTAACTCATCAACTGAATCAGAACTCATTTTCACCAGCATTTTCACTTCAGGACATCAGTCTTGAAAACTCCTTTTGGAACTAAGGCCTTCAAATGCATGTTCACAAGGCTCCTTTTTCACAGGCATTGACAGGCAACAAGAACTGGCTGTACAGAGAAACACAACATTACTGTATGAGGTCTATAATCACAGAAAGAAAAGATCAGGCCCCTTTGAGTAGCTAGCTAAAATATTGTGCACACAAAGACAGAAAAGGAATGAGGCTTTTAAATTGCATCTTATTTTGAAAATTCGTTGTTTTAATAACAAGCAAAGTAATCCTGCACTTTCCACCATACCTTTATTAGCAACTATTACCATCTGAATTTTAGGCTAGTGCAAGCCCAGGCAAGTGTTCTCAGACAACTGCATCTCACACAGAACTTATAGAATATATACAACATATACAAACATTAAAAAACCACATCATCAAAATGCACCACAAAGTGCAGCTGCATGTTATGAAACTTCCATAAGTCATATGCCAACAAATAATGGGACCAAGCTAATATATAATGTGACTTTGCCTTGACTCTGCCTTAAAAGAATAATGAACATTCCAGTTAATTTTTCTGGTACATAAGCACATTCACAGCACATTTATAATCCAGCTTCTACACAAATATTGCCACACTTCTGCTACATATTGTACATCTTAGAGTATATAGCTTATGGCTATTATTTTTAATTGCTCTGTTCAAGTACAATACACCCAGAAGACTTCCCAATATTTACTAGTTGAAGAAATAGAGCCCAGATCCTAGGCAGGTCAGCTTTGATTCCCTCCTTACTCTTGAAAAGTCAATACTAAAGCCTTATATTCTATAAAGAAGATTGTGAAGTGAATGATGCAATCGTAATTAAGCTAGTTTTTTTTCTTTAAGACATCCAAATATGTCATAACTGTGGAGTAATATTGATTGTGCAAATGCCCCAAACATTCCTTAACTCACTTAAAGAAAATGCCCTATTTCTTCACCAGAGACTTACTTGGAGAAAAGGCAGAGTTTTCCACCAGAGCAAAAGGAAATTTTCTTTCTGCAACATAAGGTTTTTTTCCAGTGGACATCTAAACACACATATTCATGTCAATATTTGGTGAAGAAGAGTGACCTTAATACCCATGATCAGTAACATAATCAAAGATTGATAGAAGTGGGGAAAATTACGCATTAGAAAAGAAAATACCTCTAGGTTATGGGAACAAATGAGGCATGGTGCGAGGGAGGGAAGGAATGAAAGAGTGAAGCTGCTGCCAGTGGCTTGGAGTGACATTAAAAAAAAAAAAATCAAGAAACAATCTTAAAACTGATCTGATTTATAGTAAGAGGGGGAAATCAATAAAAATAGGAACAAACACTTCCATAAAAAGTACTACTAGGAATTGTGGACTATAAAGGTTCCCTTGTAGGACACATCAGCTTAGTAAGAGGAACCATGAGCTTCAAATCACAGGGTTTAGCACAGAAAGCAGACTATAAAGGGAGGCTTTCTGCTTCTTTTCAGTTCTGCTTGATGCCAAGTACTTCTAGAAATTCCACTGACAGTCTCTACATTTGTAGTTAAGGCATTGCAACATGGTTCCCAGACGGTGCTTGTGGGTTTCACATAACTTTCCCACAATAGTAGTGTGTATTTGGGGAATAGAAAGTGCTGTGGAGATTCACATTTGATCATGAAAAGCTTATGTGAATGACAAAGAAGGGGAGATCTGTTCCTGAAAACGCCAAGCTGTCCATAGTTAAGACAGATTCTTACTTCCTTGTGAGGGGCGGCAAAGAGACTATTCAATGAATTTGTATTCATGTATTCCTTTATCTTCCTAGTTCAAATTGGCTTGAAACCTTTAGTCCTGTGGGCTGCCCATTTCCTAAAGCCTGTATATCACTATTACATCAAAATAAAGGCTACGACAAGATTTCTGCTGGTTAATACAGAAACTGCATGTTATGTGATATTTTTCACTTCTTTAGAAACCTGAGATTCAATTTCATTGGCCAATTTAATGCTTCAGGCCAGAAGAAAAAGCAGTAATTCTCCCAGAATTGATGAAACTGCCAAATGAATGAGCGTATCAGCTAGAGGCATCTCTCCTTAGGTGGAAGTTAATGAAGCCAAGATCCTGACTTCGGTATTAGACTATGTTCATAATACATGACCTGGAGTTTGCTAAGTGCCAAGGGAAAAACTGAAAGGCAAGGCAGACCAAAATAATATTTTCTAAGATCCCTGCTTAGGAAACCGAAAACTTAGAATTGCTCTTCAAAGAATTTGATTTCTGCTGTCTCTTTTGCCTTTTTATGATTCAACTGACTGAAGAAGGCTTGTTAACTTCCAATACCAATATATTAATATTTTACTTAAAGCCAGCTGTGTGCTTTCCACGTTAGACTAGCACAATGATCCAAAATAATTTCTGCAATGCTTTCAATTACTTCAGCATTTTTATGGTAACTCTTCTTGATATGTTAGTCATTCCCAAGAACATAATTTTCACAAAAAGCACTGCATTAGATACAGAGATAGTCCCGGGATCGGGGGTGGGGGATAAAAAAAAAAAAAAAGACATTTCCTTCTAAGACAAGTGTTGAACAAAGACCAATGGAAAATCACACTTACTGATACTCACATAATGCTTGGGGTCTTTTCTCTCCCGAGATAATGAATCTTAGATACATTTCTGCTCAGAGGCACAATATTCAAGGAAGAAATGGAGAACATTTACCTTCTGCCTTCATGAGCTGCTTGCCCAATCACCAGAAGTGAGTCTGAATTTACTCGGGTGCAAGAAGAACATAATCCCTCCCCAACATAATCCAACATCCCTCCCACCCTGCTGTTGTGAAAAAGGAGGTGCTGCTGCTCCCACTTGCTACGGTTGCTTGCCAAAAATACAATCAGTGGGACTGCTGAGGAGACCTGGATTTATTGACGTTTGGCAAACATAACCACAAAAACATCTATGAGAGAGACCCTTGAGTGCAGGCAGATGAAGACATAGTTCCCAATCTTGAGCTAGACCCTGTATGAGCATGGACAGCTTTCTGACAACCTCATAATAGACAACATTTGCTAGACTCCAGTTTAGTGCTTCAGCAACAACATTCCCAAGTCACTCTTAAATGATTGAAGTTTCTTTGAATCTGGACCATTAACAGTTCTCCATGATCAGTAAGAATTAGCTTTATAAAAATAGAAGTGCTTACAACTATATGAGTGTATTTGGAAATGGTGAAAAATATATGTAAATATCTGTCAGCACCTAATCAAACAGAGATTTTTGCTTTTCCACATGACTGGCAAACTGCACTAGCCATTTGGCAGGGCACATGCTTGATTCAAAATATGCCTACATAATCCAAACACAAGTATGCAATAAAAATAAGTTTAGAAATACTCCCAGTTGCAAAGTTACTCTCCTAAACAGATAATAAACTTAGAGCCAAAATGAAATTTTCTAATATACCCACTATACAAGCAACATCACCATCACCACACTGCTCTTTATCATATTTTGTTGGAATATGAATAACTTTGCATATACACATATAGATAATCCATGCTAATACACACATTCTCACACACTAATGCACATACATGTTTGAATCATATTTTTCATACTTCAACATATATGGTATATATAAGCCAAAAATCCAAGTCTGTTTATTTTAACACAAATCAGAAACTTAAAATGTTTCTTGAAGTTAGAGCTGAAAACTTTGAATGCATCTGGTTCTTCTTTTTGTCAACAGTAATTATGTAACTAAACTCTTTTGAATGTCATTCAGTTATATCACAGAAGAGACAGATTTTGTGCTTTGGATTTAATTTAATGGAAAGAAGTTTAGAATAAAATAATTTATTGACAGGATGGTAGATATTCCTTTAAATAAGTAACTACCTACCTATCTGCAAGAAATGTCTACGTAACTTTTGCAGACACATTCTCACATTACTTTTTTGTTGATCAGTGATCAATAGCCTAGATGGATCTGAACCCTATAGTCTTTGAAACAAAACCAGAAATGAAAATAAATCTTCTTAATAATAATAGTGAATCACAGTATCATGTTCATATCATTCATGTGCGCCACAGCTAAAACTAACTTCATAAAAATCACACACTCCTGGAGGGCCACGCCAAGGTAACTTCATCTCCATTTCACCACATGGCACCATGGCAATATGGAGACCTGGTTGTGACCTGTTGGAAACTCAGCTTGGCTAGTCTGAAAGCCCAGGTTTTGGAACTGTCAATATTTTGGCAGGGTGGTTCAGAAGGGAGCAAGCACTCCTAGGGCACAAGGTAGTCTACAAGAAGCCCAAGGCATTCTCCAGGTTGAATTAACTGAGTGATGCATCAAACTGCAGAGAACAATCTTTTAAAGATTATTTTTAGATACTTCTGGCAAAAGAGAAAGGCCTCCAAATCTGCCTCCTTATCTAGTAATAGTTATTTGAGAAAGAGAAATGAGAAGCATTTGAAGGCTAAAAAAAGGAAGGGTCACTTTCAGCCTGAATATTAGCCTCAAAATAAAGAATACTTTTCATTGCCTTCAAGGATTAACCTCAAGGTAGACAAGCTAAGGCAGGTTTCTTTCTTGTCTATACTGTGGTAAAGAGTGACCACCTAGTATGAATTTTTCCTGATTCTCTGGGGAGTTTCACAATGAAGATATAACTCCCCCCAGTTCCAAGTAAATCAGTTTTGCATCAGTATTTCACAGATACCTCTTCATATGCCATACTTACAAATTCTTCGTAGTAAACTGCAGTCACTGGTGTAACTGTAATGTCATATTTTGACATCTTCAGACAGCACTCTAAATTTTAAAAGATGGGCATATTTGCCTGTTTTAACACGTTTATGTTTTCTGACAAAAGATGTTTCGCTACTGACTTTCTGAACATAAAGAAGAAAAAAAGAAAATACAAGACTCTAGGTAGATTAGACCAAAAAGCAGTCCTTCCTCTCTTTCTTGCGTTACATTGATCCTTACAGGCTGAAACTAAAGCAAGATGCTTACAGTATTGATGTTCACATAAACAGATTGCTGGTTTCCAGCCAGGACTTTCCTGCACAAAATCAGGAACTGAGGCCCTACTGCTTAAGAATAAGAGTAAAAATAATCGCTGACATTGCTCCCTCTTTAGACAAATACATTCAAACTATACAAGTGTTTGCACTCCATGGACTTCCAAAATATTTTCATGTGCTCAGATGCTACGTGTGGATGGAATATATGTGTGGCCATATAGCTGGCAAAGGACATTTAATTTACTTTTGTAGTGTTTAGATCATGCTCTGTGTAACTCCATGAATTCCAGAGAAAAATATGAGAATAAATCAGGATTTGAGTAGTTATTCCAAGACTAGCTCACTCTATCACTGCTGCTTTGACTTTTCATTCTTTCATCTCAAAAAGACGATGAAATAGATTGTTCTAAGTTAAATTCAGTGTGACATTCAGCTCTGTCAGTAATTTAGGAGACAAACTAAAAGGGTCTTGGGGACTTAAATCTCCATTACATAGACTATATTTTAAACAGAAGAGCCAAAATTTGCAATTCTGCACAGTATTAAGAGAGAGTAAGTAAGCAGAGAGATTTAAAAGGCAAAGCAAGAGGAGAGGTACCTAGGGAGCTGTGAGGCAGACTGTGAGTTTATGGAAGCTGCTGATAATCTAGATCTGTGCTCCATACAGACAGAAAAAAGTTAGCATTTCCTAGTTAGTAAATATAAATCACCACTGAACTATGTTTGCTCTTTTAGAATCCAAATTTTAAGACTTCTGAATTGCTGAAGACTCCTAAATCTTACTTAAGGAGACAACTGAGACCAAAACCTTCTTTAGCAAAAAACCCGTATATATTATTTCACAATTTTTCTATTTGAAAAGCTTTGCTCACATTTTTCTATATGCTATTTGATGCCACAGTGTCACTCAAAATGTAAACCACTTTTGCTCTCTTTTAGTAAACTGCACAAGATGAAAAGTAAAGGTATAAAATAAGAGACAGTTTCAGGGCTTCCTGACAAGTAACACTAAAGCCATGATTTCTTAATTTTCCCATACTGCAAATGATATAGGCAAAGCAAAAGACACCCAAGCTATTACTATGTCACATTGAATTATAGCAAAGGGCACTCTGGAAAGCTGAACACAAAATGCATCCTTCATTTCAGCAAACAAACCTTATTTAGTGAGGAAAATGTGATATCCTACCACAACACCAGAAATGAATGAAAATCATTTTGAATTTTCAGGATCAAGAATAAGAGACGCCATCACAGAAACACAGCACCTTCTAATTTATAGTAATTTCTACCCATAACATCCAGATGGAGGATAAAAAAGCTTTTCTATACACATACACAGGAAAATGCTGTTGCCAAATGTTTCCAATTTAACTTGATTTATGGGCAAACACTCTATTATATTCCAGGATCTGCTACCCTGAAACATTAAAAAAATAAACTGTTCAGCATATCTATCTTGCCTACATGGATAGTATGAGCTGTGAGATAGATTTTGTTTAGAACAATGGGAAAAAAAGAAAAAAAGGCAAAGAGCAAAACCACTGTGGGGGACTGAACTGGATTAAAGGAAAAGCAATGATCTGCATTACTATAAGAAGTGTTGCTCCTCAGACTGTTAATTCTTCCCAGGTACCTACCAGGCAATGGGAAAGAGAAGGGGAGGGAGAAGGTAATTAGAAAGGAAAATTGTTTGTTGGTGGTCCGCACTTGCTTATTAATTAAACAGAATGAAAACCAGGACACAATTACTTTTAATACTTTGAACAGTGTGAAAAATCACTGTCAAAAGCAGGTATGGTTTCCATATTGCCTATGGAATAGGAGTGGCAGAACATGTCATGTGGGCACGTGCATGGATGTACACACAGAAGGTAGGACGTGGGACTGTGTCACTGCCTGACAGCCTCTTTGTGTGACAACCTAGTCTGCCTCTCAGGGTGGAAGCAGAGCATTCTGGAAAAGAGAACTTTGTCAGGAATGTTCCACTCTTCAGACTCTTACCAATGGCACATCAGTATGTCCTACACCCCAGTCTGATGCTTCCTTGCTAAGCTGCAGTACCTGGAGGAAGGGAGGTCCCCTAGATCCCTCTGGATGTTACCAGGACTCAGAAATCCATCCCAGCTGACAGAGAGCGGCTGGGAAACCACATGCCTTTGCAGAATGCCAACTGTTCAGTTTAAAACCACTAAATCACCTTAAGAAAACAAAGGAAGAAAGACATGAGGTCAGATATGACAGACAGAGGATGGGACAGGCCAATGCACTTCTTCAATGGCTTGGATTTTGTTTCAATTTATCAGTTGTAACTTTTGGCCTGGTTTCTGGACTTCACCCAAGCTAGAGGCACATAAGCTATTTTAGACATAAAACTACTTTGCAGTACAGGCAATTAGTGAGGCTAGGAAGTCACCAGAGAGCTGCACGTGATGAATGTAATTGCTAGTAGGAAATCCTTCAGGGTTTTTGACCTTGTTGCTAATTTTTTCTTTTCTTCTTCTTTGGGAATACCCTGAAAAGATCACACAGCTGGGACAACACTGTTGCCACAGAAAGAAATTATGAGGTAATTTACTCATTAAAGAATTAATAGCTTCAGAGGCTAAAGAGTTTAGGAACAAGATTGTTAAAAAGATCTTAGTGCCACTGCATAGAAAAGCTGTTAATAGCAATCTGTTCAACTTAATACCTAGCACACCTAATGTTCTTTGGACAAATAAATAAATTAAGAAAAGCCTTTCTAATAAAACAAGAAACAGCATCATTCTGCAGAAACACAGATCAAAGTCAGGTGGTGAGTACCTGCTGCCTTCCAAGTAACCACATTCAAAACACAAAGAAATAACGCAACTGAAGCTACTGCAATGAACTTGTAGGATTTGCCTTCTTATTTTCTTTCCAAAGAGCTAAAAGGGAAGTTCCTTAAGTCAATACAGCATTGAAGCCATGGCGAAGGATGTACCAAAATCACTGTCGCTCAGCAGGACACCTCCACCCCCAGCATTCAACCAGCTCATCTGGACACTGCCAGCGAGGAGGCTGGAGCAGCCTGGAGCTCACCCTGGCACTGAGGTTGCCTTCGAGCTGATCATAGGCTCCGACGATTTTTGAAGTTCACGTTAAACTTAATGGTGTGACAGCTACATCACATTACTCCAAGTCTATCCATAGAAGCTGTAGTCACTGCAGTGCAGATATTTGCTGTGCCTGTTCCTTTCCAGCTCAGTGTTGACAGCTCCTTTAGACAGGTTTGTACTTTTTGGGTGTGTAGAGGGCTGCCCTGAGGAGGTTAGGTCTCCTCTGCAGAAAGGAAGATTAACTGGCTAAGAGTAGTGCTCCTTCTCTTGCATACAGAGAAACTGATAAAAACAAGCATTAGATCAAAAAAAGGGGAAAAAAAACCACAACAAAAAAAAGCATCAAAGTCTAACAGGAAATGTAATAACAACACTCCTTGGGTAACCGCAAGGAATGCTCTGAGCTTCACTGGAGTTTGTCACCACATACAGTGACAAATATGTATTCACATAAATCATTATGCCCTCACTGATGGATAATATTTTACTCAAGCTGCCTATTACACAGAAGGCATTTCAACATCCTCTTGCAGAGCCTCAATAAAAGGAGCATCAAACGGAAGGTTTAATTTTTCATCATCACAGGAACACTCTGATTCCCGCGGGAGCGCTCTCAGCAAAGCCAGGTGGATTGTGCCATCAGAGAAATGCAGCAGACCTATGCCTTGTAATGAAATCAAACAGCTCACTAAATCTAATACACACTCTAGCTGAAATTTCAGCTTCAAAAGCAACAGCCCATAACTTCAGAAATTAAACCTAGCAGAAAAGCACTGATGGTGCTCTTAGATGTGCTATTTTAGTGTCATTCTTGCCTCACATGAAAAGTTTCTTCTGAAAGATCGAGCCAAGCTGTGTGGGCTTGATACTGCTATTAAGTCTTGTAAGGCATTATTTTACTGCATGCTTAACAAGGCTGAAAAATGGAGATTTAGGTTTTTTGTCTAAAAGGGAAGGAGACTTCCACATAAACTGAATTTAATAATTTTTGCTTGTGAATTGCTTTTTTTGTTTTGTTTGGTTTTTTTTTTTTTGTTGGCTTTTTTTAATACCTGTTCAAGATATTTTCCTTAAAAAGACACACGACAAGAATTAAAGTAGCATAAGAGAAAAAAATTATGTCTATTTTTTTAATTGGGAAAACAGAATGCATACCCCCACATGAGTAGCCCTAGCATAGCAAATACATTTAGAACAAACATTACTCCAGCTTCATGTTCAGCTGCTTTCTACAGTATTAAAAAAATACGACAATAGAATCATAGAATGGTTTAGGTTGGAAGGGACTTATAAGTCATCTTGTCTGATCTATTATTTGTCTTCACCTGCTCCTTTTTTACTTCTTGATGTACATGGAATTATGAAAATACAGCACAAAAATCTCATCTGGCTCATGCATTGCTCATATTACGCTCCAGAAGCCACTGAAGGCTCTCAGGATTTCTGGAAGAAATTGAAGACCGCTAAACCACCATGATGTTTGTTCAGGTTTATGTACTTTTGTTTACAGTAAACGATGGTAATTCCACCCAAACCTGAGTCCCAGCATGGCCACAGACTGAAAGCAGCACTAGCACAACATTTCTCACCAATGAACTCCAAATGCCATTGTAACTCAAGCCTATAATATGTTATTTTTAACTTACAGAAATAACATGAGAAAATTACAAGGCACACACTACTACCCCTAATGTTGTCCTTCTCAGAACTCAATGCAGTATGTCTGAATGTGAACAAACATTTTCACTGTTCCTATTAGACTTTTACACTGCTTTAAAGAAATCTCTTTCCATTCTTGTATTCTCATTTCTTTCCTGTGAACATATTGGCAAACTGCTTCAGGAAGGATGTTCCTATTCCTTATATTTTGATACTGATGGATATATCTAATTTTCCATTTCCCACGCCTTACCACTCCTATCCAGTGCCTATAACACTCTCCTTCCCCTCACACACAGTTGTATTTTCCTCTCCATTCTCTCTTATAAAGAGACAGTGCTATCTATTACACTCAAAACCACACCCAAATGTCTTTACCTCTTTGGGAGACTCTTCTCAACGAGGGAAGCAGCTGCAACAGCCTTTACTGTTCTTGAACCTACCATTAAAAATAGCCAATGAAGATCTAATTTGAGCTTTCTGGTGTTCTAAGAAAAAGTTTGATCTTCATCTCCTATCACAACTTTGATTTAGTATCAAAATTAAATATCCTTTCAGTGATCTTTCATATCGTCTTCCAGACAGAAGTAACATTAGCTATTCTCCCTCCTCCCTCACTGTACTACTTTATTAATGTTAACTCAAGGTCTCCTGCCCCCTTCCATAATTTCTAATTACCTATAGGTAATATTATAAGGAATGTCCATTAGCATAAAGATTATTTTTGGCATGATAAGGCAAATTTTAAGGCTATCAATCTTATTCCAGACTGAAAATTATATATTTTGCCACCTCTGGGTTTTACCTTAAGCTTTTTAAAAGAAGCATTCCATGGAAAGAGGTTAGATTCACTACATTCTCTTTTAATTTTATTCCAAGCTATTTTTATTCCACTACATTCCAATGTAAAATTAAAGCTTGCTATCACTTATAATGACTGACAGAAATTTTAAAAAGGATATTTTCATCTTTTGTTACATTCAGCAATAATGTTTAGAGTTTCGTCTGTCATTCTGTAAAACTGGCTTGGATCTGCAATCTGCAAATATACTTCTAAATACCAAAAGACATCTCTGTGAGCATCAGGCAGAAAACAAGTTCACCATTTGAAAAGGCTTGTCATTTGGAAATACAGGTAGGACATATGTGGCTCATAAATGCAAGCCTTCCTTGTAGCATGAAACGTCTCGTTAGTTGTCTGTTCAAGCTCATTTATTCTTCAATATGTAAAGGTAAACCTGCATGTGACAAATATGAGAACTTTCACAGAGGCACTGTAAAACACACATTCATGTTTATATTACACATCCAAAGGTAAATTGAAGAAAACAACTTGTTTCTTGCTCTGTGTGTTTGCAAAATGGTAGTAAATGTTGCTTAATTTGAAAACAAAGGCAGGTTTTTTGTTACATGGAAACTGCAGGAGGTCAGAATTTGCTGGTGTGCTCTCAGCCACACAGAACAAACTGCCTCCTCCTTCTCCAGCCGTACTTCTCCTACCCAGAAATTGCTCTGGTCTACTGACTCCCTTGGTGACTGCCCAGTGCTTTCTCCCTTCCTGCCACTGAGGTGCTGAAGCTATACATCAAAAGAAGGCACAGCTTTAGTTGTCCTGAGCTGCAGTCAGTGCAGCAGAGCAGACACAAGGAAGGAAATGAGATGCCCTCTTGGAAAAACTCTACTAGCTCCCTTATCTTTCCTGATCTTGCCCAAAAGAACAGCAAGGCAGGAAATGAAACATCAATGAAACATCATTTCTTCTTCCAGCTTGCTCTAAGAGCAGCAATTCCCAGCTGCTCCTGATGCTGACACGTGCTGAAAAACTGATGCTGTTCCAATCCATTGCTCTGTACCAAGGCCACAGCACAAATCTATTCTATATGAGAGAATGAGAAAGCACCAGAATAAAATCTCCTGGATTTCGATCACATTTTTCAGAATGAAAAACTAAGACTACTGGAAACATTTACTAGAAGTTTTGAAATGGGAAGAAGCAGCAGCTTAGCAGAATACATGATCAAGTTCTTGCCATTCCATGTATTGTTTATAAAACAACTGCTTCTCCTCCCTGAAGGCATTTTACAGGGGTCACAGCTTAACAGCTGCAGAGTAAGTAAAACTATCTACTTAAAAACGTCCCTTGGAATTTTTACACACAACTTGTTCATCTTACACACCAACATATTTAATAAAAGAATAAAAATCTATACCCACCAAGAAATAGTTCAGAGGTAATCTCAGGTGTCCTGAGGAGCTTTTTCTTCTCTGCATGCCATCAAGCTTAAACCCTTCTTTCCAAAGCTCTGTTTGCCCTTTCTTCCCAGGTCTATTGCTTCTGACAATCAGATTAGGCCACCTTATTTATATTAAAAAAAAACCCTACCAGTACACAAAGACAAATCACAACTGCAGATTTTTCAGGTGGTACTAAAATTCTTGAAGACTGAGCCTAAGAGTATGATTTCATTTTAAACTATATATTAATTCAGAATATATTCACAAGCTTTTATTCTGCTTTTACAGGGACTTATAACAACCTTCTTTTACTTCCAAAAGCCATTTTCTCTCTATATATGCATCCACTTCAAAATCACTTCACTTCCATGTCTGAAAGCCATCAACAGTAACACTTGTATAACAAAAGTATGTGAACATTTCAGTAATAGGGCTTTCAAAATCTAAAAACCATAAATATTGCGCAGGATGTAGCACTATTAGGAATACAAGCATGTATGTGCCCTTAACAGAGAACCCTATGGCCTTGGTGTTATGATCCAAATATTAAGGTTCTTTGGAAAAACCTCTGCTCGAATTAAGGTGCAAACAAGACCATATGCTAGTCAATAGTATGAGTTTTATTTGATAGAAAATATGAGAGAGAGAGAGAGAGGGAAGAAAAGAGAGACAAAGAGAAGTAGGAAAAGAGGTGGGGGGACAGANTCTACAGCTGGGCCAGTTTGTGTAAACCTGGCTTCTGTGAGCTGTGCTCTCCCCCACGCCAATACTCGGCCAGGGATGATCCTTAGTGCAGCTGGTGGCTTTGGCCTTTGTGGATGCATTCCTTTCCCTCAGCCTGAGATGATTGAACAATAGGTTTCCCTTCATCTAATCTCAGCAGTTTTGCTCTCAGTCCATAGTCCCAGTCAGGTATCTTCAGAGAGGCTTCTTTGATTGTAGCTTCTTTATACACCTTTTATTTTATACACCTTTTGTTATAATGAGCAAAACTTTATATCAATGTTTGAGGCATGAACTATTTCAGTCTCTGACACTTGGCGATTTATACTCATCTTTAAACAATGAAGGTGAAAACACAACAAAGCCAATGTACATGGTTCCACAGAAAATGCTGAGTTTTTAATAGGTCTTTTAAGTCCTATAAAATTCTATATACAGTAATCTATTCCCTTTTAGAGGATAGATAAAAAACTCCTTAACAAACACTTATCTTTCCACATCAAACCCTGGAAAATTTATTTAAAAGGAGATTGAAAGACTTGCAGTATCTTCTCAAGTGGCACCTATTGAATTGACTGTCAATATGTCAGCCGGTCACCGAAAGATGGATATTGCAAAAAGTGATATGAATGTACAGTGCAAGAGGCCAGTGAGACACAGCAGCAGAAATTTGCTATGAATTATTCAACTCCTGGATGGAGTAAGATACGAGGAAAATACTGGTATCTTACAACATTCATGAGATGCTTATAAGTGCTTAAAACACAGATGACAAATGCAGATCAAGAACAGCATCATCCCTGTTGTCTGAAAGGAGGCACAAAGAGCCTTTTGTCCAAGTCCTATCCAGAATGCAATGGTGCACTGGAGGTACAGGGGAGACAACCACGAACACACCCTTGCAGACATTAACTTAGAAAACTGATTGGGCTTGAGAAAGTGCTAAGATTACATTAAAGCATAACAATACTTACTTTAGATACAGGTAAAGACTTTCTTTGTAAATAGAATTAGCCTGCACTAACCTGTACTGTAACTCCTCTGTGCTATAACCAATCAAATGACAAGAACAACAACAAAGCTTTTTAATTTGCACAGCCAGAGATCTTTTCCTTGTCTAGTCAAAGACAAAACAACTGCAATAGGCAGACTTTAAAAATAAAACTGATGACTGCACAATTCCCTATTAGTATGCAGGAGAAGGGAGTTATAAACCTAGCACCAATCAGAATACATCTGTGCTGCACAGATACACAGAAGCTTCTCGGTGCCCACAAAGGCCTTGCATGTGAAAATTCTGTCAAGCTGTTGAGATCTCTGGCTCTCAAAATTTAAACTAGGTCTTCAGTGCCCTTTTTTTTTGTCTTTTTTTTTTTTTTAAATACTTCTGAGGAGGGAAGAAAATGTTTAGCAGGAGAATGGCTACATCATAGAACCCTACAATATCCTGACTTGTCAGGGACCCACAAGGATCATTAAACTCCAACTCCTGGCCCTGCACAGGACCGTCGCCAGGAATCACACAGTGTGCCTGAGAGTGTTGTCCAAATGCTTCTTGAACTCTGTCAGGCTGGTGCTATGACCACTTCCCTGGGGAGCTGTTCCAGTGCCCAGCCACCCTCTGGATGAAGAACCTTTTCCTGATATCCAACCTAAACCTCCCCTGACCCAACTTCATGCTGCTCCCTTGGGTCACCAGAGTGAAGAGATTGGCACCTGTCTCTCTGCCTCTCCCCATGCAGAAGCTGTAGACCATTATGAGATCTCCCCTCAGTCTCCTCCAGGCTGAGCAAACCAAGTGACCTCAGCCTCTCCTCCTATGGCTTCCAGACCCTAAATGTTCCTGTAAAATCATACTGTCGTAATTTCCTTTATTCCACTGCAACAGAAGTTGAAGTACCGCAGTCACCAGCGCAAATTCACTATTCAATGTTACTGAAATCTAAGATGCTTAAAAACATTGTCTTCTAGATAGATAGAGTGTGTGTAGGAAAAGGTCACTGCTTCCAGAAGTTAGTTTTAGTGCCTGCATTTGGCTTTACATAAAAGAACAGAAGTGGGAGGTTTTGTCTGTAGAGTGCCCACTCTGCAACACCCCAGTTATTTCATGTTAGCTTGGAGGGCTGATCCAGACTGATCATCAGGCCTTCCTAGATCATCAGTGCTTAACGAGTGCCTCTGTAGTGGTTATTTAAACTCCAAGCTGCCAGCCCTACTTCATGTGTTTCATGAAGGTCTGTACATGATGCTGCAGCTGAGCTGCTGTGCACTGTCAAGTAGAACACTGGAATTCAGGCATCCACGGCAAAAACCATGGTAGTGATTATCTGATTACTTATGCTGCAAGGCCATGATGTGAAATCAGATCAGCACTTGAAACTGAAAAGAATGGCATATTTCAGATTTGTTGTTTTCAGTAAAAATTAAAATTGTTGACAAAAGTCTACATAAAAATTTAAAAAAAAAATACACAGACCACAGTTTGGGCTTGAGTTTACTTAAAAAATGAGCCCTGTTTTCATTAATGTCATTATTTTAATTTCAGCTATGCTTTGCCAGTCATGGTATGAAACTAAACAGTGCTTTGGTACAAGCACCCTCTTTGCTGGTATCCAGGGTGCAATATGACTTCTCTAACTGCCAGTAGTAGAAGCTATCAATGCTTTTTGCTGGGCAGAAACCTCTCTAAAATAAAGCTCTGCCTTGAAACCCTAAAATAGGAATAAAAATCTTGTTTTAAGTCCCAAAAATCTCACTACCAGCACCCTTCTAACTCATAATAAATCCTATACATTACACAATTATGAACACATCACTTTTCTTCCCTTATTCACTCCTTCAAAGGTTGTTTTCTTTCCTTCAGAAGCATGTGAGTGAACTTTTTACTGTAGTGGTGATGAGCAAGAAGGCCCTGAAAAATGTCATGGGCCAAAGCCATGAGGATTTCATCTGACAGAACATAAATATTTTATGTTACTACTCCAAAAAGCCATCTGGAATAATGGCTACCCCAAACCTTAGTCCTCTTGCTTTCCCTTGTGGTTGGAGCTCATAATCTTGCAACTGCAGACTGTATTTATAAAAAACAAAAACAAAACAAAACAACCAACCAACCAAAAAAACAACCAACCAACCAACCAAAAAAAAAACCCCAACCCACCCAACAAAAAAGCCTCACCACATTAAGAAAGCGGAAAAGCTCAGCTGCTTGATCATACTTCTGGAGTTCATGTGTAACACTTGCTAAAACATACACACACAAATCACAGGAGAGACAGATGACAAGAAGATCCAGATACAAGAAATTAAGCAAATTTGTCCTTAGAAACACAGGAGAAAGTGTTAATCTTAGTGAAATGGGATTCTTGCAGTACTGGCAAAGTTACTGTTAGGATAAATTACCTGCTTCAGCAAATACCAAATACAGAAGCAGGCCTGTCAGGGTGCCAGACTAGCCCAAACAACCCCCCTTCCAGCAAAGCATTTCTACATTTAGTTCATATTTCGCCACTTTTCTCCTTTTTCTATTTTTGCATCTGTGCTTCACTCCCTCTCTGTTTTGCAGCTATATTCCAGATCATGGCAGGAATTTGCAATTCAACATTAAAACCAAGATGGAATAAATGAAGGGTTTTTTTTTTGGTGTAACCTGCACAGAAAATCCTTTCTGAATGACAAACAGGAGTAAAGCTATCATTGCTGGTATTGCATCTCCCTACAAGAAGATCTGAATGAAAAAGTAGTTTAAAACTATGTAAATTTTTATTATTCTGACACATTGAAACAGTTTCATAAGAACAAGTATTTTCAGTTCCCAGCATGTCCAAAAAGGTTCATTCCTATCTATATCCCATAAGAAATGGAATAAAGTTCAGCATTGTAACCATGGCACAGACAAAACTTTAAAAAAAAAAATCAGCACAAGAATAATGTGCTCTTGAAGACTCACCATGTATCTATTTATGCACTGGTTCTACTACATGAACAAATGTGAACAATTCAAGTAAGCACTGGCTTTGAAACTATCACCCTACTACATGCTCCTCCAACTCTGATGGAAATGTGCTATAAAACACTGTATCAAACTACTAAAAATCTCATTTTTTTCCCCCTGTACGCTCTGCAAGACCACACTTCATTTCATTTATCTGTCCACAGTTCTGAAAATCTCTTATAAACACTACCTATTTAATAACTATGGAGAGCACAGCATTATGCAATGACACTATTACAGGACCAAAGTTCACACGAAACTCATTTTTTGCTATGACTTAAATATTTTTCAGGATATTTAGAAATGCTTCTCTATGATCCTCTACAGCATTCTGATACAAATATATAGGGAAAGGAAACAGAATAATACCAAAATAATGAGAAAAATATTCTGTACTAATTCTAATACTTGTATACCATTTTATACTAATTCCTACTAATCCTAACCAATTAAGCTGCACATAATGCAGCAAAAAGCAACTAGAATGTGAGAAAATAATTGAACCAAATAATACTATGCAATTATATTCTTGTAAAAGCTGGGATATAAATAGTAAAAAAATATATCTTGAGCCAGTAAATTGCCCTAATAAATTGTTCAAGAAGCTGGAAAAAGATGCCATAAACATGACATAATCAGAAAGATGCTTAAATTGCAAAAAAAAAAATCAAATATATGAATAAACAAACCAACCGTCAAATACTGTATTGTATCAGCAAACTACAGCATATGGTAAAATATGGCCTGCAAAATATACCGATGAAGCTTGCACTACCAAAACATAACAGCATCTTAATAAAGACAGACACCACTTAGAAAGAGCTTAATCACAAAAGTCAGAAGAAATACAGTAAAAGTTCATATTCACTAGAAAAACCAGTTGTGAAAGAATAGCGCACTAACAGAATGATGTAGGTCAGGAAAGTTCAGTATCTAAACAATAGTCTAAGAAATGGATTTTAAAAATACTTTCTATTTGAAATTATGTAACAGATTTTTGGTATGGGTTCACTTTTCAGCAGCAAATTCTACGCAACCATCAGTGTTACTCACAAGACACAGTGGCATATTTTAGGTATATCTGTAAGAATTCTATAGTAATGTACACACCTCAAAGTCACATGTATCTTCCTTAGTAATTTATTGTAATAATGTAAAAATAATATCCAGCTAAATACCCACATTTTACCCACAGACATACACACACACAATCACAACGGAAAATGGCAGTCAGGTCCACCAGAATGTGAATTATAATGACAACCACATACAAACAGAACCTGAGTATGAATCCATGTTGATGTCAGTGTCTTACTGATTCAGGGAGTCCAAAGCTCACTAACATCAAAGCAGAGCTCTCCAGTGCCTCAATGAACTTTGAAAGAGAGCTTTGATGAAATAAAACACTAGGCAGTACACACTTGTGATAGGTGACTGGTTTTACAAAAGTCTACAAAAGTTTTACAAAAGTCTGGTTTACAAAGGACTACAAAGACTCCATGAGGTTGTTATCTTAAATTCTACCTTGACTGTTCCATTTGAGTACTCCAAAAAGACTTATCACTGCTTCAATATAAAAGCAATCTACAAAAAAGGAATACAAAATTCTTATTTCTGATGGGGCAAATGAGGAAAGGTCCGGCTCAAGGGAGATTTGCTTACATAATAAGCAATATTGATTATTTTGGTTAAATCTTTTAGCTATAAAACATCCAGACACACTAAACTGTTTCTCTCTACATGTACCATGCCAGACTTGATTTTGAAAGCAATTGTTGCTCTGTAGCACTGTGCATGAGAAAATGAATATAAGACAGAGTGGGAGTAAAAGTTCAGGACCCCAACTGATCCAAACCTGCATCACTAAATGTAGAGGAGGAAAACAAAAAGGGGTTGGGGACTGGTGAGAAAAATGCTCGTCTTCATAGCAAAAGGGCTGACACAAACACTGCCTGCTTTCTCGGTGCCACTACCAGAGGTTTATTAGCAGCAGGAGTCTTACACAGATGAGCAAGGCCAGCATGTCTATGCACACTGGAGATTTAAAAATTTATAATCTAATTTCATACCACAGTTTAAATTCAAGACAGAGAACAATTTTCAGAAGATATTTTTGCATGGGGTGACAAGTATTAGAAACTGCTCCTGTTTTTCCACAGTGGCAGTTTGTAGCTGTGACCAGATATTTGTTTTCCTCATATTAAACCAATATAAAAAGTTTAAAAACAAAACCAAACCCCCCAAACACAACCACAATGATCAGCCCAGGAGGGACAGGAAAAACAGTGCCACATATGAAAAATAAAAATCCCAGGATATAGCTGATCCTTGGCTAGTAGTCCATTGTATTTATCTCTATCCTGCTTAAAAGAGGTGTAAGGCATCAAACTCTACACCACCTTAGCTGCTTTATGACATGCTCAGTTTCTACTGAGGCAACATCAGTTATATCTGAACATATACTTGTTCCTATTTAGATTATCTTCACACAGATTTGACACAAGAGCTGTTGATAAAAAGAAGAATCTTCCTCTTAAGATTGCAATTGAGGATATTGCTTTTATCTGACAACTTTTCAATACTTTTGAGTCCAGGAGGGAAAAAATGAGAGAGCTTTCAATTTAAATTTTAAAATATCCTAAGCATGAGTTAAGTTTGCATGTTACATCCATGAGTTCTTAATTACATGGATGATTATTCTCTCTGTAAAGGGAAGTCACCATGAACACAAAAATGTAAGGAGAAGGAAAGATGAAGACAGCAGCATTCTGCAAGGCACGAAGTACCAGCTGCATTAAATGCACCTGTGCTATTTCACACCTAGACGAGGCTCTGATCAGAGGCAGAGAACTGCTGTATTTGTAATATTAAGGTACATAAAGGAGAGAAATACAGACTATCGGACATATGCAATATTTCCTTAGATACACCACGTGCTCATGAAAAATACATGTGCCTACCAACTGGCTCTGAACAATTTCAAAACCAGCTGTAGGATATGTCCCTGATGTGCAATTTCTAAAGCCTTGTCCAAAAAAATGTTTATTTTTCTGTCACTGGGATTCATCACAAAAGCCTTCAAACAAATCACTTCATCTTCATGAATTCAAGTGGAGCCAGACTGCACAAAATCAGCACTATTATTTTCTGTCAAAATCACAGAGTCATAAACCAGTCCTACTCCCCTGCAGCGAGCAGAGATGACATCTACTAGATCAGGGTGCTCAGTTGTAAGCTTGCTGTATCAGCATTTCTCGTATCTCTTCTTTCTTCCACTAGAAAAATGATCAGCACTGTTCTGATAACCTGGGCTGCAAAGTAATGGAATGCACTGTGCAGAGACAACATTAAACAAATCTGCAGCACTGAGCTATGCCAAGATCCAGCTATGCTACAAACTGTGAGAATTTCTCCTGTGACTACACCAGCACTTGTTTCAGAAATTCTGGATGATCAAAACATTGGGGATAATTAGGAGATCCAATTTAAACTCTGCAGAATCATCTCTACGGTCATATATGAACACAAATAGTAAAATGGGTAACCACATGTACAGCTGGCACTCCATTACTGGAGTATAAGGCCTGCATTGTTATCTGTTACATTTTTATTCTTCTTGAACATCCATTTACAGCAAGAGTTGCGTATTACCAGTTTTACTGCTTTATCTAAAGAAGCAACCATTTTTCAGTGTCAAGAAAACTCTGAAAGTTACCATAAGGAAGAAAAAAATTTTGATATAGAGGGAATACAGGACTGCACAGCTTCAGAAATTGAGAGACTATTTAGATGAGGACAATTCTTTTTGGTTTTAACCTGCTGTACTTCAAGGCAATGGCACCAGCTATAAACCTCATTTGAAATGCTCTTTGTACACTACAAAACTGTTTGATGAGTCAGTATTTTCATAACTATAATAAATTTGCAGGAAAATCAATTATAGTGCAGCTTAGGTGCTGTGCACTCATCTTCATTCCACTTCTATTTTCAATTATTTTTTCCTCAAAAAAACGGATAACACAATAACTTATTGAGAAATTTGTTAGATCTGGCAGTATTATACATTTTCTTATCAGATATTCTTCCATCTACATTCTGTCATTTAACTCAAATTGCTCATGAGCTTTAACAAATTAGTATAATCAATTCCTTCTACAGATTCTTGCAGACATTCTGGATGTCTTCCACCTCTTGCTCCTTATTTTGCAATGCACTTCTTTGCATTTGTAGATTTATCACAAAATGCAATTGGTGTGATCAGCTCCATTGCCAAGGAGCGAGGGGTGGGATTCAGCTGACTGACCTGCAGCAACTGATCAAAACCATGGAAGTATTAAATGAGAAAATGGCTTCAGTTTTGCAACGGTTATAATTTTATGGTCTTCAGCCACAGGTGAATCACAGCCAATGGCACAGAACTGCTGATGCAGGGACATTATGTATTAATAGGGTTACTATTTTTAATTCCTCTCTGCAAGGTGCCACTAAGACCTGGCATGTTGAGGAGACTGGGGCACATTCTATGCAAATCCATGCTGACCTGGAGCACATTGCCCAGCCTTGGGAAAATGTTTCACTCGGCCAACCGCAGAAGAAATAAGAAAGAACTCATCACTTGCCTTCTAAATGCATGAAATAGACACTTCTATCACCACCGTGTCTACATGTGCAAGATAACATGTTTCGTGGTCAGTCTGGTTTCAGTAAGGCTGCAGCACATAAACACATGTAATTTACAAAGATTAAGCCACTAGGGTCAGTGGCAAAAAAAAAAAAATAGAAATAGAGAAGTGAAATTTTCCATTTTCAGTATTAAAAATTAAGGGTATTCATTTCATGCTGATAATGTCAAAGTATGGCTCAAAAAGAGTAGCTTTCAAAAGAGCTTTGATATAAGCATGGGCAATGACAAACTGGTAACTGAGCTGAACCAATTCAGACCCTTCTGCTGAGCCAGTATTAGTGTGACTCCACAGGAACCCAAAGCTGTGTTTCCATCCCAACCTGTAACCTCACACTCTAAAGTACACATAGAGTGCTGGCAAATGAACACACTGTCCAGGAGCATCTGTTATAAAGAACAAAGATCCTTAAGAGAAAAGGAGTCCAGGAAAGCTGGATATTCTTCAAGAAAGAAATCCTTAATGGCACAGGAACAGGCCATCTCCACATGCCAAAAGATGAGCTGGCAGAGAACATGAGCAGGGAAATGTGGCTCAACAGCAAGGCTCGGCAGGAACTTAATAGAAAATGAGTCTGAGACCTGTTTAAGAAGGGGCAGGAAACTCAGGAGGACTACAAAGACTCCATGAGGTTATACAGGGAGAAAATTAGAAGCGCCAAAGCCCAACTAGAATTTACTCTGGCTACTGCCATGTAAAACAACAACAAAACCTTTTAGAAATACAGTAACAAGGTATGGAGGGCTGAGGAGACTCTGATTATATCCACTTGCCCCCGATATTCTCTATTACCCTGAGATACACTCCTAAAACAAAAACACACAAAGAGCAACAACGGGGTGTTCTGCCCATCTTTGGAAGCAGCTGGGCACAGGTACGCCAATGTATATTTCCAAGTGAAAAAGTGATTTAACATGATAAATTAAAATCCTATTACTAAATCTAGTACATTTTTATTATTAGTTATTTAAATTTATGAGTATATGCAGTGTCAACATACCATGAAATGAAGGAATTACCAATTTCCAGCATGAATTACTTGATAAAAGGGACTGTGTTAAATGCAGAGTTGTTGAATAAATCAGCAATGCTAGAGTGGTTAATTACAAAGTTACTTAAAGGAAGAAAACCTGCAGTATTTTACAGTGTATTAAACTTGCAATTGGGTCCTAGAGTGGCTAACAATATCAGCAAATAGAATACATTTCATAGCAGACTGATGGAAATGCTTTAATGTCTTTAAAAACCATAGTTTAAGGCCAATTCCATATTGGCCAGCAATCAGACTACAAACTATCCAAACAACAATTAGCTTTCTCTCAGTACTTTCCATCACTGGATTACAAGTGCAGCATAAAAGGGGATTCTATAATTATGCTTATTTTACTGATGAGGTGAAATATGCATGGAGAGAAGTAATGCAGCCAGTGATATCTGACTGACTAATTGCAGCCTGAGTGGTATCACTCTGCCCCACTAATCTCAGGCAACCCTTACAGCCAGTCTCACAGCAATTTTGACATAATTTTCCACAGTTCTCTTTTTTTCAAGTTTTTTTTTTTCCAAGTGTAATCTAAAGACACTGTATTGGACACATTAACTTTTAATGACAGCCCCAGGCAGCTGCAATTTCCCTCAGTAAAATAAATGATTAATTAGCAAAACACAGTATGCAATATATGTCCAAAGTGACTTAGTCCTATTGCTAATTGTAGCAATTAGCTAAAGCTCCATAGCCTGAATAGTGTTTTGCAGAGCTCCAAAAAGAGCATGGGCTGAATAATTTATATTCCAAATTACACAAACATATAGACAACGTACCTTAATTTTCCAGATTAGCAACCAGTAAGGTCACTTCTGATAGCCCCATAAAAACATCTGAAAGTAGAATTATGTAGCTGATAAACTATATATTTCATAAAGAATACAGGGAAAATATGACCTTGTTTCTACAAGCCTAAAGATTTTCTTTTTATTATGGCACTCAATAAAATTAATCAACAACCTCAACATCTAAAGTTTGAACAAAATCCCATTATCACAGACTAAATGGACTCCTTCCCGATACAACTGTATTTTTCCATCATGTTTATTTCAGCATAAAGACCTTCTCCTGCTAGGCACAGAGCCAAAAGCATACAACTTTTGTTCACATGTCTCTGCCTGAAATTTTCTATCAATGACTTTTATAAAAGGCAAAGCCCTTAAATGTCCCCTCGATTAGCCAGCCTTCAACATTGCCTAAACCAGCTATAACTCAAGCCATGAAAAAGCTAACAGATGGAAATAATTTCATTCTCATATGGAGGACTACAGGAAAACCAACATATTGCTTGCTTAAGAGGTATTATACATTCATTATTGTTGATAGCAGTGAGTGAGAGAAGCTACAGTCTAGTTTTCAGAAGCTCACTGGCTATACACAATCAGTTGCCAGAAATGCTATAAATCATAAGAAGTATAGAACATCAATTGTTTTATACTTTCCCCAAAAATGGGGGAGAAAAAAATGGCAGAGATTAAGCTGAAGGGCCGTTCAGAGCAGAGAGGCCTATCTGAAGTCAGAACATAATCCATTTCTTAGGAGTGGACAAAGCTACCAATTTTATCCAACCAATTCCTATTTTCTTGTCTTCTGTCTTCGAAATGAGAGGAACTATTGCTGACAACAAAGTCAACACCAGGTAGAATTTGAATTAAAAAAAAAATCAAAAACTAAATAGTCCAACTAAACAGCAGAGAGGTAGAGAGAAAAGAAGACCAAGAGCTACTTGTAGATCATGGGAAATCTACAACACAGCCTGTATTGCCTTCTATGCTGAAGCGGCTTTTATTGAGCCACCCATGCTGATAACTTCTGGTAATACTTTTCCATGAAATGATGCAGCCCACAAGTCTTGGGTGAACCATTACCTGCAGATTTGTCTGTCAGAAATGGAACATCCATGAGAAAAAGCTGCTGGAGAAATTCAGAGATATTTTCTGGAACACTTGGTGAATCATCAAGTTTCCTAACTTGTCAGGGTCCTCCAGATTATTGTAAGATTTGTTCCATGAGTTCCCAAAACACTAAGGGACAATCTGCCTTACAAGCCTTGCATGGCCAAAACCATAAAGAATTATTAGTAGACATTTTCAACGCTTTTTCCCTGAAAGTGAAATGGTAATTAATTCTCTTAATTGAACGATCATTCATTAGCCTTTTACTAAATAACATTCTCAGTCTTGAAAGTTACTGCCATGTCTTCAATTTCCCTTTTCAAGATAAGACTAATAACAAGCCTGTAACTCTGCAGCACAGTATGGCATACATTGTATGCAGTTTTTCCATTTAGATTCTTCAATTACAAGCAACTGCGACAAAAAAAAAAGCATATTTTACTAGCTAGTGTTACATTTTGGCAGATCATAATTAAATTATTCCTTAGAAGCAGTGCTCAGTGCTTAAGAAGAAGGATTACATTGAGTAACAGGGCTAATATTTTAACTCAATTAGCAGGTTATTTTTCAATAAAGAGGTGTACACTACTGTAATTCCTTCTTCTATGGGTAATATCAGCCATAAAACAGAAATACCGCAACCTTTTTTTTCTGGTAACCTGTGTAATTTTCCCCATGAAGTTTGTATGCTTTGTATATTTTTAAAGTGGATGAAAACATGTGACATATTGTTATTTTTATAAATATATAATCTTATTTTACACCCTTGCAAGCATAAACTATTTCAATTCTATACAAGTCCGCCAGACAGTATGTTTGACTAACTAAAAATGTCTGAACATTCCATGGTAAGAAAAGAATTTTTCTTTTGTCTTTTTCTGTATTGTTTTGAGTTTGATTTATAATATTGGTTGGGGCAGAAGTGATTTTTGGATGAAGAAATTACATCTAGTTGCAATGAAAGTTGGGGATCTTCTCCATGGAAACTGTCTGCTAAATATGCTGAGATGACTTATTTATCAGATTCTTCAATATAATATTTCAATTTGATGGGATTATATTTTCCTGTAATCTTTCACTAATAATTTAAAAGTGACATAAATGTATAAATGTCTGAATTTCTGAAGATAATCAAGTTATGTCATTTCAATATAAATTTCTAATATATTTCAAGGTCATCTTCTCTTTGGTTGTTCAAAGTAGCTACTCAGGTTCTTTTGAATCATATTCTGGGTTGGGCCTAATTCTTAGTATTTTATTGTGTTTTAAAGATTGTGAATATTTTATTGTTACTGTTCTTTCACTGTTCTGCAATTATACTGTGGATAACACCCATTGTATAATGGATAGGTTTTTTAACTATGAAAACTGCACAAACCTTAAAAAGATGTTTGAATTATTTGTTTAAATAATTAGTGCATCAATTTTTATCAGCTGAACTACAATACTGCACTACAAATCAAACATTTGTTTCTCAGGTAGAGTTACTAAGAAGCACATTCCCATACCATTTTATGGCATTCCTCATCTCTTTTCTATCACTGATATTAGACAAGCCATTGATTAAAAACTAAAATAGAAATAACAACCTAGGAGAGCAAAAGTTCTCACTAATCATCAGATTGGTAATTTCATTCTAGCCCTGTAAGAGTTGTAGTGAATCAGCAAATGTGTAACACTACCAAGATATTCCATCTCCAAGGTGCTGAAAAGCAGGGAGGTAAATTGTAGCACATACCTGCATCGAGACAGAGAAATAGAAAAAGGCCACTCTGATTTCAGAAGGCAAGACAAAAAGAAAAGGAAACTTTTACTTTTACAGTGACACACTGTTACAGTCAGCTGGGAAGATGAAAATAATATAGTATAAAAGAACAAATAAGTAAAAGGATGAATGATTAAGACAAAAAAATAGAATGTAAGAGTTACATAAGGAGGTATTGTAACTGGACATGAAATTCCTGTGACTCACACGAAATACCTTATGTTCCTTTTGTGGAGATCACCTGGTGAATGCTTTTAAAGATGAAGTACTGAAAGGTACAACATATTTCCAAAGAGGAAACAAAAGTAGATTCTTACACAAGTTAAATGGAGCTGTGTAAGTTAAAACTAAAATTCTTCTGCTTACCGTCATGGTAAGAAAGACCTTTTCTGAGCACAATAGATTTATTCACACTAGAAGCAACTGAAAATGCTGCCAATGTTGCCAACTGAATGTTAGAACTTCTATGTCACATAATATCATAATTCTTATTTATTTCCAGATACAATGAGGCTATAAGTCCTTTGAATTCCCTCTATATTCTCACATGACATAAAAACCAACTTATGGAGAAATGCTGATTTCAATTCTGGATTGAGCAAATCAGAAGTGCATTAAGGATCCATATAGCACAAATCAAGCTTCTAGTGAACTGTAGGAAACTGGAAAGCCTAAGGTTTGCCCTCCAGCAAAAACACGCTGTTTAGAGGACTAATTGCAAACTCCCATGCCTAAGCCTTTGACAAACCTTGCCGGATAGGACAACAGTTGGTTGAATTTAGATACAGTTGACCAAGAAGTGAGCAGTAAAACCCCCCCAGCTTTTTTTTGGTCTTTGTTACAAGATGAAGTTTCAAACAGAGAAATTCTGTTTCCATCTTAAGGAAAAAAGTTCCAATGACCTAGTCAAATATTGGAATGGTTACCCAGAGTTGATGTGGAGACCCCATAAAGGCACCAAAAGTTTAAGTGGACAAGGACCTGAGCAACCTGTTCTGAGTTTGCCTTGCTTTGAGTAGAGAAGGTGGACCTCCAGAGAGCCCTCTGAACCCAAATTATTCTGTATTCTGTGAACTACATAGACAAAAAACAACTGGTCTTTCCTGTAGATTAAAAAGATAATGCAAACTGTAATTCACTAACATGAAGATGAAAGTTCATAACTTTTACCTGAGTAAAGGCTCCACAGCTGGAAACTGTCCAAAAAACAAAAACTCAAAAAAAAATCTCCACAATTCTAAAGAGAAACAGACACAAAAGAAAATTTTCAAAGCAACACCTGCAGCCCACAGGTGAAGTGGGAGAATATAGCAGGACAGGACAAGCCAGGACTCTTGAAATTGTTAAGAATGGCCCAGTGAATGGCCTAAAAAAAACTTATTTCAGTCATCATTTACAAACTCAAGCTGGCAACCTTTTAGTACTGTTACTTAGGAGATTTTTTCCTTTGCATCTCTCCTCTAAATAAATTGCGTGTGACTTCATAATGGAGAACAAATGTAAGAAAACTGAAAAGCTCTGAAATACTGGAAGAAAACAATACAACATATTTTGACCTAAAGCAGTTGGCCTCCCCTGCCCCCTTTCTGGTAAAAGCTGAAAAGAAGAGTTACACTCTGGACATCAAGATGGCAGTATCATTTAAATTCTGATAAAGTATAAACTTTGTGACCTTCACCATGTTGAGGCATGACTATTTATACTTCTGCATCAATCCCATACATTCAAGACATTAAAAGACATCAAGTCCATAACCTTTTCTGCTGCCTAGCTCATTAACGCTGAAAGATACTAATCCAACAAATAAGTGAGGGATTACCTCTTGAAGAACCCTCTTCATTTTCAGAAGCAATGTCTTTACAGCTGTGCAGTCTTGGAGCATCAGTCTGAAGGGCAAAGATTCAATGCCTCCACCTTCTTCCAGACAAGGGAAAGGCCACTCCACGGATGGGCTGCCAGCCAGCTGGCTGACACGAGGGTACCTGGCCTCTCCTTGGTCCACCTCCTTCGACAGCTTCAGGGATAGATTCCTTTGAAGAGAAAACAGAAAGATCAATGCTAAAATATGAAAAAGAACTAATAATTTGGGGGAGGGGAGTAGTTCCTTTGAGCTTAAAGACACTTGTACGTTTGCTTTTTGAGCCTGCTAGCATGAACAGCCTTTATAATGTACATATAGCCATATGGTGGTAGCAATAAAATACACATTTATAAAAGCACCACTTTCTACAGGAATTAAAACCATGCTCTAGCTCATGCCCTTCAAAAGAAAGCCATTTTCTTAAAACAAAATATCCTGTGGGCAAAACTGCTACGGGTCTACTTTATTTCAGTTCAGCTTTACAAAAAATGAATCTGTCATGCACTTTCAGACGCTAAATCAAATCACAATCTTCCATGTGCTTTGACTTAGAACTCAGAAAGAAAAGAAAACTGAAAAAAAAAAAATACTCCCTTCTGGGCTGTCCCAGTGACATAAGATGAACCTGCTATTGTATGAAATGGAATTCGGAATTTAATTAATCTTCACTCACTCTTCATTTTAGTTACTACTAAAGCTATATAAACCGAACGTGAAACAAAACAACAGTAAGTTGTGGTTGAGAATTCATTAACGTCACAGAAAAATTCAGTTAGATTTTGATAGACTCTATAGGTAATAAAAGCCATTATTCCTTTAATATCAGAGCAAGTTATTTAACAGAGTTTTTCCCATGATGAAATTAACTCAGTACAATTAACAATGCTAGCATAAGCAGTGAAGAATTCATTCATTTGAAGTATTTTTCCAATTTTCTGTTCCATCTGAATTTTTGTGCAACATGAAACTAATTCTGTAGTTTGGAAAGAATCAAACTGATTTTGTAGTTTGAAACTGATTATGTAGCTGTAGTTTGGAAGGAGAAAGAGTATTTTTCCACATAAAATTTTTCTTAGCTTTGGTTCATAGGATCCACAGACAAAAACAGATAAATGTGATCTCTTAAGAATATCTTTTATGGATGGTTCATTTTTATATTTTGCCATGCAATATGCAGTAAAGACAACATGTTAGATCAAGCAATGTACCACAGAGACCACATATGGACAGATACTCATGATGGCTAATGGAACTAAAGTTTCGGGCTTTTCAAGACTCTTTAAAAATTAGTCTGTTTTGATTTTAAAATGCATTAAAACCCCTTTGAGTAGATTACTTTGCATCCTATAGAATAAAAATCTGAGATGGATGGTAAAGTTGCTTTTGATTGAAGGGTACTAAAAAAAATGCTGTTTTATAGCCTTTATTAAACAAGACTTGAGTATAAATCATACAAAGAACAAACATCTTATGAAACTGAAGTATCATAACATGGGTCACTTTTAAAGGTTTATCAAAGAAGCCACATCCAAACTACTAGAAGCTGCTCTTGCATAAGATTTAAGTATTTGGGAAAGTGCATTACTTAAATCGAAAAAGATTAAACAAGGTCCTCTTTTTTTTTCCCCACCCAGTGCCTGCAGACTAGAAGATGGATTATTCCTTAGAATATTCCACACACTCACTTTTCAAGTCTCACTAAAGCTTTATCTTCCTCATACTCCTCTACAGGCATCCTATGAGGGTCCCACCCTGGCACTGAGAAAGCACCAATTTAAGATGTACTGTCTCCCAGAAGGAGTCTTTTACTGCACCTTATCAGGGAGAAGGACTTGGAATCACCAGCCACACCCTGCTCCCCAGTGATGAGGAAAGAAGCAGTTCTCTTGAAAAACTATCCTCTCTTACATGGAAGGGATACAGTGTTTATGTACACACTAGAGATGTACTGGAAATATAGCAATTCTGAATTTCAAATAAAATATTCTCAGTTACTTCACAGTGGGCTATACGTTGATATCACACTGCTCAACACACAAAATTATCATGTTTCCAAACCCAGAATCTTGTACTAAAGCATGAAAAACACCATAATAACATATTACCACTCACAGTCTTAAGAGTTTAAAATCTGACTCAATTGCTGCTCGAAAATGGTGACTCAGAGTTAGTTGGTACACAGTGAGCATTCAGATTATACAGTCCTTCCTGATAGTTCAGAGGTACTTTAACTGATCTGTGACAGAAAAACTCTTCACTCTGACACAACTCATTCTACTTGCTGCAGAAAAAAGCAGCTCATTTAAAATTCATTCCAGTAATGGAGTTTCATCAAGTTGTTATTAACAACGTCCAGGTGGTTTGTTACATTATTACTACAGTAATCCACTGCAACTCATCTCAAAGCAGCAGTAGAGATTTAGAAAGGAAAAAAAAAAAAACCATTCTTCCAAAATGAGAAGTTTCACTTGATTAGTAAAACATCTCAGCCTCTGAAGCTGGAGTAAGGGCTGGTTCCTCACCTGGTAATGAAGGAGCTCCTTACAGATGACCAGACCCCTCCACCTCCCCAAGATGCATGTATTGTAATAAAAACATTTCACAGGCAAACGTTACCTGTGACAAACTTCTTAAACTACTGGAAAAAACCCTCAAAAGGTGTATTTTAATGACTAAAGACAATGTATATCATTAAAGAGATAATATTAATTATATAGTATTATCAACATACGATATTTCAGAAACACAATTTGGTCACTCTTAAACACCTGGCTCCAGTCTGAGCTGTAAATTTGCCTGACATACACTTAGGCAAAGATCCTACTTTAATAAAACCATACCTGAAAATATTCTGAGCACTGGAAGTCAGTTTCAAAATGCTTCTGAAACGGCTTGACCCAACCCTGTCAGCACTCTTTCAAATGATTCCTTGGCATGGTTTGGTTGACACTGCAGGCAGGCAAATTGGATGCTGGAAGATGTCAGTGGTGGGGATGTGCACTGAAGTACTAGTCCATACAGATGCCACCTCAAAGCCCTAGGCATGGCTGTGGAGCCATGAAGCTCCAGGCTCAAAATAGGAAGCCCAGGCACTCTGCTAATAAGCAAGGGAAAAGCCAGCCTCTTCCAAAAAGTCCCCTGTGAGCTGTGGATGCAGTAACAAATCACACCTGAAGAGAGTTGCTGCAAGATGATATTAATTTTCTCCCAGGTATTACAGACTCCACCGCCCAAATAACAAGTGTTTCTCATATTGTTGGATGAAGATCAGAGACAGAAAAATGGTACACTTAACACTCTACTCAGTCCTCTAGATCATTGACAGAGGTAAACAGGGTAATCCAAATTACTCAAGTGGTACACACCACAATCTTGTGGAATATTTACTGTATACCTGCATGTTCCATCTAAAGAGACCACAAATGACAACAGAGAAAAGGACACGTTAGTAGAATTACTGCCACCAGCAGGTCAGAAAATCCACAGTTGTTACAAATCTGTAAATGTTAAAACGGGTGAAAAGCTGTGCAATTTGACGGTACTTTGGGCCTGCTGGCTTGTTCCTTTTGTGTCGAGACATATCCACTGGGCACCACAAATCTATTCCATCATTTCTAATTGATACAAAAAATCAGAAGCTTCAATATCCACGTTCAGTAAAACGGTAGTGCCACTAAGGCAAATTTCTGTTTCAAAAGCAGTCTTTATTGAAATAGTATGCTAGCATTAAAATAATCAATCAGAGGCTTTTAGCATTTAATAGCCTCCATCAATCCAATGCCACCCAGTGCTAACTGAATAAAAGGCACAGTTGTGCAGCTCCTTTGGAAGCTGCTTCTCCCAAGGAAGGTAGAACAAAACCAATTTTCTTATGCCTAAAAAATTCTTAAAGAATTTAACTAAAGAAAAAAAATGGGGGGAAAACAGACAAAAAAAAAATAAAAAAAGGAAAAAGGAAAAAAAAAAAGAGGACCTAAAGAAATGGATTTGCAGCTTGAGCTTAAGTTATTCTTCCCTTCTTACTGATCCTCAGATCAATGATTTGAAGAGCTTATGGTAATTTGAACTTCACTTACATAAAGATCCCCAGATTATGTGGACTTTAATCTTCTTAGCTTTCATCAGCAGTGCTCAAGATGTTGCTAAAGCAGAATTAGCCTAAACTAATACAATTGGTTCCCCTGAGTCTGCTTCTCTTGGTATCAGCTTAACAGAAGAGAACCCGTGTAACACTGTTGGCATCAGGAAGGCTCTGAAAGCAGAGCAAAAGACCCCAGGCGCTATGAGAAGAGCTAAACGCACCTTCTTTCTGCCCTGAGGGCTTACCTTCTAAAGCAGGGTCTTAGAAAAAGCCTTGATTCACTCATTTCCAGTGTTTTAGTGCACAGTTGTATGTACATAGATATAAATAAAGATACCAGTTATAAACACATGTATCTTTACAGCTCTGTGTATATATATATATATATATATATATCTACATATATATCTCCACATTTGTATATGTATAGTTGTAGAAGTCATATACATACTCAAACACATATAAATTCGGTCTTCATTAATTTTCCAGAAAAACAAGTAGTTCTTATTTGTCCATAGCTTGGCCCATCAGAAACACATCCTTTTACATTTGAAGAAAAATGGTTTTACTTTTACACAGAGGTTATATCCTGAAATCCTATTTCATACAAATCTAGAGAGCCTTCAATCCACACTTCTTTCTCCCACCCAGAATTTTCTTTTTGCTCACCAACAGTAAATAGATTTTCCTCCTTTAGAAAAATAACTAATTAACATTTTGTTAAGGGTCCCTCAGCTGGACCACATAAAATATGTAGGAGCCATTGCTTCTGATTTGTAGAAAAAAAATCTGCCTACCTCAAATACTTCAAAACTTCAGTTAAAAGCACTCTGTGGCTTCCCTAAAACAATGTGCATTACCTCTGAAACCGTACTATCATTCCAGACTGAATCTTAATCCCTGAGTGGTCTCCTACTAATCTCATCTAGTAAAGAGACATTTTCAATTCCAACCAGCTTACAACTGAAATATATTTTCATATTTTGGTAAAAAAGAAAGGCCTCTCACCATAATTAGCAGAATTGAGGCACAGACTTCTAAAAACATGTTCCTAAATATGACAATGGTCATATAAAAATGCACGGCTAGGTGCCTAAATGTTCTCAAGATCTAGTCAAGGAGGACAAAAATTAGATATTACTTGCTCAGTTCTGAAAACAAAGGCTTTGCAATACTAAAATAAAAAGGTAACCAGAACTTAAATAGTGGGCTAGTTACCCATATTAGCATTCTTCAGCGTCAAAATTTCTACCTCTGTCTCTCTCACACACTTTCTCCACATTGCTTCTGTTCTAACAGAGAATGCTTCAGAGGGACAAGATCTTGGAATCTTACTATACATCAGTGTGTCACATGGTACACTTTGCTTGATATTTTACAGCTTTTAGAAGTGTGTATCCTTTATTGGTGCTCTGATGCTATGATTTTTCAAGGTCAGCCTTTTAGAGAAATGATGTCCAGTATCTATCACTAGAAAGCTCTCCACCCCCACACAAGTGTGCACACAAACTCTAATGGCCAGTGCTGCTCTAAGTTAAGAGACTGTCAACCTTTTTCATTATAACTGCTCTTCTTTCCAAGGTTTATATCACAGTCATAGAGACATCCCAGTGAGCAAGAAATACGGAATCAAATACAAAAAAAATTAAAAAAAAAAAAATAAAAGAAAAGCCATCCATCTTTCAGCTGCTGGTAAAGCACAGCTTTTAAGGGCCTGTCAAGCATTTATTTTCTTTCTCTAAACTCCAAAGGAGTTAAGAGCTCTGTTTAAATCCCCTGATCTAGCACGCAACAACACTTCAAACTTCAGCCCTTTTGTTCCTCCTGGAATCTATTAGGAAAATTTAAATGTGATAAGATAATGTAGTGAATAATCAGATAATGTTCAAGAAATAGGTACTTGGAAAAGACCAGTAGGGCGTTTTCACTTTCAAATAATAACAGTGCAGTAGTAAGTAAAGCATTACAGACAAACCAGCAAAAGTAAATGAGGGCAGCTGGGAATTAAGCCTTTGGGAAGCTTGAGTTTTTTAAAATTTTATCCCCCCTCTCCCCCCCCCCAAAAACAAAAACCCCAAACCAAACCAAAAAAAAACCCAACAAAAAAAACCCCACCAGCCGGGGATCATAATCGAAACCTTTTTATAACCAGTAATTAAGACTACATCTCTGGTTGGGATACAAACAAAAGAAAGCTTACCTGTCCCTGCCAATGGCAGGGAGTTGGAACCAAATGATCTTTAAGGTCCCTTCCAACCCTGTGATTGTTTTATTTGAACTATGGATGTATCTACCTGCAGACATTGCAATGTTTGTTAAAACTACACACTTCTGAGTAGATGCTGCCTCAGTACAAACTAAAGCTAAGGACTCTTGGTGTTCTCTCCAAATGCACTCCATAGAACTGACCAACTCAGCTGACCCGGGACTAAAACCACAAGAATTTTATTTAATTTATTAACAACAGGCATTGAAATGTGTCAAGAAAACTACTGGGGGAAATGAGAAAAAATGAAGGAGAAATCCATTTTGCCACTGTCACCTTCCAGATCAGAACATTTCACCTTTTATCTTTATGCCTCAGTCTTTCCCTTAGATAATGTGCAGATGCAACATAAAACTTTCAAGCTTTTACAAGCTTAAAAAAACCCCTGGAAATTCACAATGGATATTGGATATGACGACTGCCTTCCAAGAAGCCCAAGTAGTGCACTCCTTTCATTCAGTTACCAAACTAGATTCCCCTACTTAAAAACAAATTGTCAAATGCTTCCTACTACTGGTAGTATTTATTGCTACCAAAGCTTTTTGAAATCCTCATCAAAATTATTTGTATTTTAAATGTAATAGGAAAAAAAAAAGGCAAATAATTTTCTGTGCCCAATAAGAAGGTATTGCACAGTTAGTACAGGCTTTAGAGGGAAGACACGTATGCTAACAGGAAAGGTTAAATCCACTAAAAGACAAAAGGACAGCAGGGTTTGCAAGAAGTATTTTCTTAGTGCCAGGCAGAATTCACATAACAGGTTAAGACTGCAAAGATGGACTTCCAATGGGACCAGGAAATTAAGTGGAAAATTCATATCCTTTGTAAAGGAGACAAGCCACTCACTTCACGACCTGTCTGAATTGGTTTTTAAATACTTGGGAAGCTCCTAATCATATTATTACTGCCTAACCCGAGATATTATCCTTTGATGAGCTATTAAGCATTAAGAACACTTCTGTGAAGCAAGCAAGCAATTCATTATACCTTGTGTTGGCCAAGAGGTTCACTGGGATGCATAACAGTCAGATTTAAGAGACCAATTGATATTTACTCAAATATCCGAAAATACCTTCAGCATTCTGCTCACTTTCCCTACAACCCTAGCCGTGCCTGTCTTCCCCCTCATCAGGTGACTCAGGGAACTCCTCCTGGGTTGGGTTCAACTATAGAAACGTCCAAGTTCCTGACCGTGCCAGGGCTTAGAACCAGATATAGACATCTCTAATAATCATCCTACAGGTTATCATGCTACAGTCAACACACTTTCCATTAGCAAAAAAGCACATGCCTACAGGATTAGATGGCAGATAAATGCCAGGCATTCAGAGAAAGAAGAATAAAACTTCAGAGGAGCTGAGCAACTAAGGAATGTCCTATACAACAGTTGGGTAGTTAAAACTGTGGGGGCGTTCAGCAAATTCCAACTAGTAACCCTAAAATGTAACATTAAAGCTACATTTTCACACAGTGAAATAATATAATCACCAAAATACTCAGCAATTCCAAACACAGCTTTGTGAGTGATGATACCTTCAATACTCTTCAATGGAATCAACCCAATTAACTTTTATTTTGGTGAAAATATATGATTTAACAAATGCATGCCTTCTCCCTGCCCTCTAACAGTTTTAGAATAAGGCCTAGAAAGCAGTTGTATCTAAATTCCGATGATATCATACACCTACTTTTTGTAGCAAATTTTAAAAATGTCAGGAGGAAACTGTAACTTTAAAACCCATCCTATTTCATGATCACATACAATAATTGCAACAGAATGTTAATGTTAAAAGAGCTTTTATGTTAAATCCTCTTTTATGACCAATAAATAAAAGCACGTAATGGATTTAGGGATATAATTTATGAAGAAATTCAGACCACATATGTAACTACATACCAATTCCTGAAGATATCAATCTATTTGAGGTTTTTTTGAAGGTTACCTTGTAGTCTTCTAGAAAGTTTTTTAGGAAACATTATGGATGTGTGAGCCACACAAAAGTAACAAAGCAACACAAGAATTCCAGCACTGTGTTCATTAATTGCTTCAGTGAAAACAGCTGACACTCCATCATCATGAAATAAGAGTCTGAAAGCTTCACAAGCACGAAGACTTCTCAGGAACCACTCACCTTCCAAAGCCTCAAAACCTCTCCTTCTCCCCTGAACAGTGTACAGCTCCAGGCACCAACTTACAAAAACTGCCCCTAGCATAAATAGAGGCCAATAACTTCTGAAGAAAAATTCTCAGCTCTATACAGAGATGAAAGCCTATAGTTGGGGGACCCCTCATGTGTTGTTTTTTTGGGAGTGTCCTCTCAAACAACCAGAGGGCTTTAATTAAATCAGAATGATTTCACTTACAAGGCAGGTGTTGCAATGTCTGCATTTGGAAGCTAATTAGCGAAATTAAACGCCTGCAATAGCACATGCTCAATTTTTTAAACAAAGGCATTAGAGACCAAACAAAAAGAAAGCAATAAACTAATTATTGTGTAAATTAACCTGATTGCTTTGTTCTCACATGACATTATCAATCACTAAATGCCACAGCAAAAACATATAATTTTATCATATGGTGAAATCAGCCCACCTACAGAAGATTTCTTTGACTTTGCCAGTATGGTCTTCAGTGGTTTTCTTTTAGAACACAAATAACTCATTAAAAATAATCAGAATATTGAGTTTCATTTGACTACAGCACTGCAGTAGTGATTCCATACTGCTCTTTTACAGAATAAAACATTTCTTGTTCCTCCTTTCCCCCATAATGTGGCCTGCCATGAAAAAGTAAATCTGATTAATCATCAAACTGAGGCCAGAGACAGATGAAAAAGACAATGGTTTTTGTTTTGTTAGACTATGAATGACCAAAGCTCAGATCTCTGAATCATTTTGAAATAAATCCAGATATTTGTACACCAGCACAGAGGAGGAAATAAGCATGAAAAAACTCCAATACTAGCTCAGCTCTTCGTGCTTTAACAGTATTTTTGTGCTGATGCAACATTGCCTGACAGGTAAGTGCTTACAAACTATGATCCATCAGAAGCTTCATTCTCTCTGCAATGCCTCCTGTCTCTCCTCACTTTGAGGACATTAGGTCCCCTGCCTTTTAACAGAGGGCTCCGAGACTGTCATATTCAAATTCAATGTTTCTTTCAGCTGTTTACTCTCTGGTTGCTACAGTCTCTAGTCTGGGGACTCTGCTTGAATTACCTGGATATTTGGAGTTGCTGTAATTGCTTCTAGTTTGCAGTGCCAGTTTGCAGTTTAAGGCTGAGAACAACATGAAGAACAGTGCTGTGCAAAAACTATGCATGTTTAGAAAAGGTGAATCTCACTGAAAACATACAGCCCATGATCTGAGTTTGATGTCTGACCTCTGAATCCGTTTACACTGCACATTTTCAAATTTTAAGCAGTAAATGAGAGTTATATTTGGAACATGATTTCTCTTAATTTAACATTACTGCAATAACTTATGCCATTAATTTATTAAGGCTTGCAACAAATACGATAATGAAAAAACACACTTGTAAAAGTTGCTCTAAGGAAGTTATTAAAAATTTAGTATGATTATTAATTTATAATAGAATTTGTAGCATTTCTTCCACGAAACACTAAATGTACATTACATAATAGAATAATTAATACTTTTAGCTACTTATTTTGCAAACTGTTTGTCAGGAGAGCAGCCCTATTAATTGCTGGAGTGTACCTTGTTGTCCATAGCTTTATCTGGACTGAGATTAAAACTGGACTTGCCAACTCATTTATTTTCAAGGCACTTCACAGTATCACTCCAGCTTTTGGAAAAAATTCCATTTCTTAAAATAAAATGCACAATATGTCAATTTCTGGCCCACGCTGTTGCAAGATTCAGCATGACATTTTGATCTAAGCTCATCCTGTAGATTTAGGACACAGGAGACAAAGCAGTCAAAAGATATGCCTGTGCACATATAGACATTGTACAATCTTTGAGGTTGAATACTGCCTGACTTAGGAGTCTGAACATTTTGTGGCAAGGCCATTCTCCTGCCTTTGCTTTCAGGGACCAGAGGTCCATCAGACACTTGGATTGGCATACATACTACTGGTCAGGCTGTTGTTCTCTAAATCTGACACACAAAACTTGAGGAACATGCTAGGGTGTGAGTGGATTAATAGGGAATACGTTGCAAAACTACACATTGGACACGGACAAGAAAAAAAGAGCTGCAACTCATTGTCAAGTGGTAACAGAAGGCTGAACAAGAAATTTGCCTTCTATTACCTGAATGTTGTTACCTTTTTTTTTTTAACTTTAGTTGCTTTTCCTTCTCCTGTAGGTGTTTTTTGGGGTTTTTGTTGTTCTTGTGGGTTTTGTTTTTTGGATTTTTTTGCGGTGTTGTTCTTAGGAGAAAACATTTGAACTTATGCCTTTGAAGAAGCAATGAAACATTTTGAGGATAACTGTAGAATCATAGATTAATTTGGGCTGTAAGGGACCTTTAAAAGTCATCTAGTCCCATCCCTCTGCAATGAGCAGGAACATCTCCAACTAGATCAGCTTACTCAGAGCTCCATCCAACCTGACCTTGAATATTTCCATTCAAGAGATGGGACATCCACCACCTCACTCGGCAACTGTTCCAGTGTCTCACCACCCTCATTCTAAAAAACATCTTCCTTCTGTCTAACATTATACCTTGTCCTATAACAACAGATCCTGCTAAAAAGTCTGTCCCACCTTTCTGATAGGCACCCTTGAGGTCTGCCTGGACATTTCTCCAGGCTGAACACCTCTCCCAGCCTTTCCTCACATAAGAGGTGATCCAGTTCTCTGATATCTTTGCATCCCTCCTCTGGACCTGCTCCAGCAGGCCCGTGTCCTTCCTGTGCTGGGGGCTCCAGCACTGCATGTAGCACTGCAGGTGGGGGCTCAGAGCAAAGCAGAGTTTGTGGGGAACAGAGAAAGATGAGTCAGACACCAAATTACCTCTATAAAAAATCTTGATGTTACAAAACACAGATAAGCCAGTAGCATTCACTAGAATACACAGTTCTTAGGACCCAAAAATTCAAATGTCATGCCTTTCAGTCTGCATCTGGCCATTTACGGAGATTTTTACCACCTAACTAAAAGCTCTTCTCCTGGTTATAATAGCAAGTTGATGTAAAGTGTGATCAAAGCGTGAGATAGGAAAGATGGCACTAAAGTCCTATGGAATGCAGAATGCATATTTTTAGTCACTCCTTTGAGTGGCCAGGAATTATTCATATTCCTCTGAGGCAATATGGAAGACTAGGGATATCTGCCTTTGAAATTTTTTATTCCATCTCACTCAGTGGGTCTGCTAGCATTCCATAGCCTGTGTCCCTGCATCTCCCACATTTAGCATCCAGAAGCAACCTCTCAAAATACTAAGGAGTTGATTCCACAAAGGAAGGTGGTTACTCCCTACACACCCCCCAACAAGCCACCAGCTTTCCCCTGAAAGGTTTCATGAACTAACAGGGTTTCATGTAGCCTAACAAACTGACATAATTAAGCGCAGTGAAGCTAAACTGACAACAGTTGACAACCTTTTTTTTGACCATTCACTTTGACCATCAGTAGTTTGAGAGTTTCAACACAACTCCAAGCATAATCCATAAGCTTTTCTCCATCCCAACAGAACTACTGTCCATCTTTTGCTGAAATAAATTTTCAGTTTGGCCAGGGTCATACAGCAAAACACAAAGTTTGCCAGCAAAATCTGGCAGCACAGAATGAAAAAACGAGTTTTCCCTCAGAGACATTTTTATTAGTTCTAGAAGCAGCCTTTTGAAATTTCAGTATCATTTTTCAGATAAAATGAACCCTGATGGGCTAAAGGCTGCATTTCTTTTACACAACATCATTTATCAAGTTTTTTTTGTTTCATTTTCAAGAACAAATGCAATGTTGGAAAAAGACAAAGAAACAGAAATGCCTTGATCAGAGCACAGATTAAGCAAAAATCTCTTCTAAATTACTAAGTCCTGTAATATTACTAATTACTTCTAGAAAACAGAAAATACAATAAGAAAGAATTAACCTAATACAGATTGTTCCTTTCATCCCATCACTCCTGAATAAAGGTTGTCACAAGAATAACTAAGAGATGAGTGAAGCAACTCATTCAAATGCAAGCAAAAAGTATAAGGCAGATAATTAACACTCTTATCTACATGCCAGAAAACAGAGACAAAACAATCCAAACCTACTGGACCTCTGATTTGCATTTGCAAAACCCTCAATGAAAGGTATGAGATCTTCACTCTTCCTCCTCAGGATAAGCTAGTACAGTTTTTGACATGCAAAACTTGCATGGTACAAGCCATGTGCTCTTGCCACAGCAATAATAAAAAATTTGCAAATGTAAAGCTGTTGCAACAGGGATATTAAGTTCATTTTTAGAACAAACAAAGTGAGGACAACAAAAGAAATAATTGCAATTCTCATGCCTTTAAGTGGAAGAGTAGACTTTGCAAACTGTGATCAGCTCACTACCGACAGGGAGGAACCCTGCAGATCCTACAAGGACAATTAAGTTACACAGAATAAATGATCATCCCTTCAGAACACAAACCAGAGAACCCACTTGCATATTTACTGCAGACACTGCAGTATCAATATAAGAGTTGAAGCAGCCACTGGAACAAGCAAAAGTTGTAAGGAAGAAAGTTTAAGATGGTGTATCTTTATTAGCCTCTAGTTTTCTTTGTTTTCATCCTGCTTGGCTGACTAAGTGAGACTACTGGTAATGTTATTTGTGCAGACAACATTTTTCCCCACAGCATCATCTAAAACAACAGGCTGAGCATTCTATACTTAATTACTTTATTGCCAATTGTTCGTGTGCTACAACTTTTTAGAAAAAAATAGTCTGGCATTTTAATCGGCTTTAAATTCCAGTACATCAAGACACAGTAGGTAACTACAGTGGTAAATGGCAAGGAATAACAAAAGCGATAAAACAGCAATTCCACACCTTGGCTAGTATGTTTACACCTGTCTCTTTGTATCTTTATGTCTGAAAACAGTGAAAGCTGTGGAAGTTTGGAAAATACATATATGCTCTTTATTCACAAAATTCCTGGAATTTAACCAACTAAACCAAACCACAAGTGCTTTTGTTTATAGGCCCACAAGATTATCAATAGAAACAGGTGCAAAATGAGTAATAGAGATGTGTGGTCACTGGAAGCTTTGTCATTTTGTGAATATCTGGCACATGCTCCCTCTTTTACGCTTGATACTGATAACAAAAACAAGGAAAGTCCTGGATAAGTGCACTGCTTATTTCAGACATGTAAGTTAAAAGACATAAACCTATTTGCTACTGATATACAAATTTCTCTTTCTAAACTAGGAAAAATATCCCAAAGTTTTTGAACAGTGCAGTATCCAGTTTAAGAGCAGAAATTTAGAAGCATCAACCACAAATAACACCTGGGGCTACTGCTCTTATATGTGAAATTTTTGGAATCTTAATAACATAGGCAAGAATTCTACTTTATATCACCGCTTAAGTTGGCACATTTTATCATCATACTAAACTATTCCTTAAACAAGAAAAGAAAGTACTGAGCCTCTCATTAGCACTACTGGCTACAGAGGCAGTAATTTTATGGCAATCCTGCATCCAAATGCTGGTAATAACACATAACATATATCTTGAGAAGTTTTTAGAGGGGAAGGATAATAATGTAGAGTGAATATATAAGGAGGTACTGGTGAAGGACATCCTCTTCCCAGCCTGGGGGACACTATTTCACCTGTGTTCCTGCAGTCTATCTCTGTGCATGTTCCAACTATGAAGGAGATCAAACGCAATTTCATATTCTGCTGAGGCATTTCAGAGCTTATCACACTATTTGTGCAACTTCTGCTGTGGTCTCTCCTGACTCTCCACTGAATTTCAAATTTCAACATCTAAGTGGAAGAGAAATCCATTTTCAGTTACCTTGCTGTCAGTATTTGAGTGACAAAGCAGAGTAAAAGTGGGGAACTTTTGAATAAAATCTTCTACTAAAAAAACTGAAGGCATGGGGTAGCTCTCACACTGGGGATTGTAGGGCCCATCACTGCCTGATCAGGTCAGCTTGGTCAAACGGTGCTCAACCATTTTACTCATGGGTTAAAGGCACGATGGACACAGCAATGCCAAACCCAACACTGCAGAACATCACAACCAGAAATGTATTTTGCCTCCCTCTTTTTCATGGTTGTAGAAATTAGGATGAAGATTTAGCTATGTAAAAGAAGGAGCACCATGTAGCAGAATGCTGGTTTCCATCTGATGTGACAAAGGCTACTGCCGATCAAGGGAACATTTTAGATGAAAAAACAACTTTAGCTTATGTAAAGGTGTGAATCTTATCCCAACCACCTCGATGGGCATTTACTGCATGAGGTAATTAATGCTGTTTCTTGACTGATCCAAGATTCCTGGCGTAGGTGCACAAACTGCACTTAGGTAGGGGTCAGCTGGAGGAAGCTCTCAGCCAGAGCATCATTGCAGGGGCTCAGGTGAAAACAGGCAAAACAAGAGAAAAAGAACATATAATCAAAAATACTCCCTTTCTCAAGGACTCACATGTGAAAGCAGAGGGTATAGAAGAAAAATTATCACCTCATTTTGGACTGCTAATCCCCCAAACTATCCTTCCAAACATATCCCAGTAATGCCAGACAGATGGCAAAGAGTGATTTCAGTGGTTCCAGGTGAACACACCTGGCTAAAAGCCTTATTATTCATTTGTTTCCTTGGTTTTACCAAAGACATTCAAGAACAATTTTCCTTGCTAGTGTTTTCTAACATTTCTTTATATTTCCCCCATTGCACATGCTTTCAAGAGACAACACCTTGCAAATGGGCAAGGAGGCTTCTGCATCAGAGCTCATTCAGGAAATACAGTTTTAAGAAAATATAAATATTGTTTAACAATCTAAGTGACATTTTTTCCCTGCTCTTTAGGGACAGCTGCTTGGAAGCAAAGAAGGACAATGAAAGAGTATTCTTCGCTGCCTGAATGCAAAAACCAGGACATCTTATTTCTGTCCTGGATATTCTTTTCAAACTTAGGATGATGAGAACTGTTACTGCTGTGTTTTGAAAATCCTACCAAGCAACAAACCCCAAGAGCCACATCACATTACCAATCCACTACTCATCACCGTCTCCTAGTAGAAGTAATGACTGGAAAGACAAATAAATATTAAGACAGGCATTTCATAAGGGAGTGAAGTGTAGAAGCTAAAATAAAACCCTCACTGAAGCACTAACAAATAAATAAATACAATATTAACCAGTTCTAGAAGAGAAAATCAATAACTGAGTATGAAATTTACAGTAAGAGCAATTTGACTCTAACACAGAGAATGACAGCTCTGAAGAGCAACAGAAATAAAGTGTAAATATATACTATATATGGAGTACCTAGTGATGAGAGGCAACTGCAATAACACTCACATCTGTGCTTTACTTTTTCACTCAGGACCACCCAAAATCCAGAAAGAGAGAATGACAATCCTACTTTACAAACTACATGTCCTGTCTCTGCAGTCCAAGCACATGTAAGTGACAGGATAAAGGAGACTACATACAAGTATTTTAAACTCTAATTTAGTTTAGCATTACCTGAGTTATTATATAGTTCCAAGCAGACTGACTAAGAACTACAAGGTAAGCATACAGCTGCAGGCAAGTCCTGAATGACAGCCCAGAATCACTGTCACCCACCCACAGATGAAAAACTCGGGCACAGATTATGTTTTTCATCAAAACTGACTTAAGCAGTGCTGTGTTTGAACCCCCGCTGGCACCTAAGCACCATGTTTAACCTCCTATCAGTGGAGCAGGGGAGATAATCAAAGAATCCAAATGAAAACAACCTTGTGGGTTGAGCTAAAGGCAGTTTAATGGGTAAAGCAAGAACTGTGCACACAAGCAAAGCAAAGCAAAACAAAGCAAGGAATTCATTCACTGCTTCCCACGGGCAGGCAGGTGCTCAGCCATTCCCAGGAAAGCAGGACTCTGTCACATGTCACAGTGACTCGGGAAGACAAACACCATCACTCCAAACATCTCCACTTCCTCCTTCTTCCCCCAGGTCTATATTCTGAGCAGATGCCACATGGTCTGGGATACCCCCCAGTCAGTTGGGGTCAGCTGTCCTGGCTGTGTCCCCTTCCAGCTCCTTGTGCACTCCCACCCCCTCGCCCTTTCCAGCACATATCCAAAATATAGCCCCAAACCAGCTACTGAGAAAAAAACTCACTCTACCCCAGCCAAAACCAGCACACGAACTTTGATATCCAATCTCGAACAGAAACCAAACCATTTCAATGAGAAACAAGCTAGTTTGTAAAAACTGGTTAACGAAAACTGTCCATTTGTATTTGGGCATGAACAGAATCAAGGGGAGAGTTTAATTGGCATTTTTTTTACCTTTTCATTAACAAAAAGAAAAAAAAGAAATCCTGATGAGATAGTGAAATTCAGCACTAACTTATCCAGATTTATTACTTTTATGAAACTGTAATTCTCAGATTTATTTGATTTCACTATACATTCTCAAGAGGTTACTAAACAAATTAGCTTTAGTCTAGAAAAACAAAATTAAAAACAGACTTAATTCGGCAGAAGTGGTTCCTTTTCTAATGTTCCTTTGCTGTATTTTTTTTTAAGTCACAGCCATCACATTTATCTTCTAAGTATACTGTAGTATTTTAAACTCATATCTAGAAATATTCATTTATATTTTAAATTTTCGTTAAATACCCTCCTACATAGTAGAAACAAAATGATTAACTACAAGTTACACATCATTCTTGCACATGTGGCAAAATGGGCAGAAATAACTGCTCATCTGAGGAGAATTTTTTAAAATAGAAGTAATATGGGGAAAGAAGAGAAGAAATAGATAGATAACACAAAATATGCTGAGTTTGAAGGGTCTCACAAGTCAAATGTCTGGCCCTGCACAGGACCACAATCCCCATCAACAATCTTAGAAATTTCAAGTATTACCTAATTGCTGTTGCAGTTCTAATAGTATGATCAGTAAAATATTTTAGTCAGACGAAGAAGTTAATGGAAGATTCTCTGCCACGGCATGTTCCTTTGCAGACCTGACATTTATAGCTATCTGGTTATATCCTTGTAGCAAAAGTGCATAAAAGCAATAGGTGAATCAAGTCACTCTATACAATCTCATTCAGAATAAACTCCAACGATTTATTTCACTTAATGTGAAAATCCTTTCTAACCATTAATGTTTTCATAAATCGTTCAGTCTCCACTGTCAGAAATATTTAAAGCCCGGAGGGAAGTTCTGAAGCATAAACAGGATTAAGATTTTTTTATGCTTTTTATATAACGCATTTCATACCGCAGGATGAAAAATATTCGTGTGTGAACGTTCCCATAAGCCTTTTCTATGCAGATGCTTTTCTTTTTTATCCCAAAGCACAAATACTGTATAAATAGCAATGACGGAGTTTCAGCCTTCATAATGTTAGCTTATAAAATAAATATTAAAGATAGCATAAAGGGACACTTCTTATTATAATAATGTACAGCAGACAGCAGGCTTTGGTTCACTCCCTATGGAAAATGTGCCAAACACGCTCTTCTGTATTAAGCACATAGCTGAAAAATTCAAACTGTGAAACCTTTGTTCTCCTGCATTTAAATTGCCTTCTCAGTATTGTGTGCCAGAAGGGCTTGTTATGCCAACAGGAAAGCAGTCAGGAGGAAAAGGAAACAGCAGGAACTCAGATGTGAATTTGGTGTTACTCTAAGATGTATAGAATACATTTAAAGTATGAAAATCAGTAAGACAAAGAATAAGGTAAGCTACTGCTGCAGCTAGATATCTGCAGATATGGCAGATACCTCTGAAACTGAGGCAAGCTTGGCCAAGCTGCTGCAATTCTTCCCAAGTGAGGTTGATAGGCTGACCTGCTGGCAAAACACAAGAAATTGCTCCTTCATGGTGATCTCCTCGCCTCCTTCAGCAACACTCCATGAACACGTACCTTTGTATGAACTATTTGCACCAGAACACATTTTAAGAGACCTCAGCTCTCCCAAGTCCACAAGGCTGGTTGCACTTAAAATGCTGACACATAAATGGCCATCTTTCAACAAACCTCTGTGTCACTTCTTTTAGTCAGGTCTATATTATCTTTGTATGCTTTCTTGTAGGAGAGATGAACCATTATTAAATATAGAACACCTGAAACAGAAAAATTAAACTCTAGACTTCCTTTTATTGCTCAGTTGTTACAGCAACTGTTTAATTCTACTTGAATGAGCTCATTTTTCACTGTAAAAGCAAGTGTTCCAGTTTGTGTTGCAAACAAATGCTTGGAGATATCTTTTTGGCACCTCTTTTTCACAGGAAATGTTAACACAAAGTTTCCAGTACTGAGAATAAACATACACTGAAAAGTTCAAGGAAACCCCTGAATGGAGTATGCTCTGTCCTGTCATCATCATTGCTCTGGTGATACAGAAACAGCAATCTAAATGTGTGATCTAAGTTTCTGCTTTGGACTAATGTAAAGCCATTACTGTAAAACCAAAGTAAGGAGCCCATTTCAGAGTTTGCAACTCTTTGCATAGCTTTGTTTTCTGCTTTTTGCAGAAAAGGAGAGTATTTTTTTTCCTTTCCTCAACAAAACTGCTGGTATATTCTAAATTGAAAGCTCTCTCCTTGGTTGTACATTTTTAGAGGCTGCTTACTCTTACAAACTCTAAATTTTAGTCAATGGCATGGGCCATGCTTTGATAGCATCTAAATCCTATTAGAAACACACTCAGAGCCAGACAAGAGTTCAGCTCTTGCAATGTGAATTCTGCTGCTCTTGATTCCATGACTTTCAAAAGCATTCCAAATCAATATATTCTACCCCTTGATCCTTGACATGCCATCCCATGGCTTATCCATTAAAAACCAAGCCTGGTTTTATCCCTGTCCCCCTTCAAATCTAGTTTCAATCTATTTCAGTGAGGCCTGTCAACTCTAGTATAAAGATCCTTTTGCCCCTTTGAGACTGCAAAATACATACACCTGTAATTGGTATCATCTCTGAGAAACACCATCATTTCAAGAAATGAACCATCAAATTAGAAATTTCTTTACACCTTTTTTTTTGCTTTTAAACTTCCCCCACTATTTCCATGCAGCTGGTTTGCTGTGAAATGATGCGTGATGCTCCAAGAATAAAGTAATAAGGATCCACTTATATTACATATCAGGAAAGGTAATTTTCTCAGATTTGTTACAATGGAAAAGTAAGAAATTGAACATTTACCCAAACACAGACAAAATAACAGATAATAGCACAATAAATTCAAGAGAAAAGAGATAGACATGACTTGCTATGAGTGCAGGTGTTTGAACTATTCATCCGATACAGGAGCTTATGTAAATGGAAGAACACAATATCTGTAAACTCTGCAGTGAAAAATCTTTTTTTTAACAAGTGAGAATTTGAAAAATTTGATTCCGTGCAGGGAAATGTAGAGAAAGAAAACCAGAAGGCAAGGGCTAATCTATGAAGTCCATGCCTATCTATATCTATATCTATAGCAGCTCCCTTCAGGACTACAGTACTAGTTTGTGGAAGAAAAAAGTTCTCTTACTAAAAATTCATTAAAAATAAATAAATAAAAAGGAAAAGCTTGTTCAACATGGGTGAATACACCTGAAAATATTCCTATGAGAAGTTTATGTGCTTTTAACAAACAAGCTATAACAACCGCTTCAAAATTATTAAACCTTTTTTTTTCCTGTCAAGTAAATTCAAGGAATTTTTTTTTCCTCACAGGAGATATTAGACAGTGGTTTGAAAGAGAACAAGGCAGGATGTAGCTGAACAATACCCAGTGAGAGGTAGCAAATCAGTTGCATCCTATTTACCATTTTGAGGTTTCTGAAGAAGAAATTAAGTTAGATGAATTTGTGCCAGAGAAGAGGTTAATCCTTAGCCTTATCTTTCCAAATTCAAAATCCATTTCTAGGCTTAGTTCCTTAGTTTTGGATTAATCACCTCTGCTTTAAAGTACTTTTTGTGGTTTTATTTCTCCTACCTTTAGTTCCTTCCTCTTCTACCAAATCTACATTATCCATTTGATTTTTCTTTAATTTTCTTTCCTCATCTCCACCTCACAAAATGTAACATTTTCTCTTGCATTGCCAACCTTGCGCCATCTGGTATCTTTCAAGAAAAACACACCACCACCACCTGAGTGGCTTAGAAATTTGTTACCTTGTTGCATACTTCTTACCAGGTCTCTGACATTTTCCTACGTCTGACTGAATAATGACTTTTTCAGCCTTTAATTTCACCTGCTGCTGCTGTTCTTCTAATACCTAATGCTTTTTCTTTTAAAGTCTACAGATACCTCTCCATTTGAACTTGAACCCTCTTCTTTTATCACTGCATCCATTCCAGACTCTATTACAACCTCCTGCTCTACATCCTATTGTGCCCTGGTTGCATACCCACACCTCCTAATTTAGTTCCCTTCCTTCAGCTTCCACACATGCTTTGCTACTCCAAATTTTACAAGAAATCTACATATTTAAATATATCTTGATGGCTTTGTATGCCATTTACTACTCTGCCTTTTCCTCCCAGTATAGATGGTATGTATGTAACCACCAGTGTAGAGGGGGGAAAGACTCCTCTCTGCCTGATAAAGCCCCAGATGTGGCAGTGGAATACCTCACCAACACCTTCGTTTTACCTCCTAATCAACTGCAGAGATGACCTGCACCTTTCCTGCTACCAAATTCCCCTTACCAAAGACTTCTATAACGACCTTTATTTTCTAAGATGACAGCCTTGCAATTCAGCACTACAGAGCTCTACCACTCAGAAGGAAGCACCTCAAGCAATATGAGAGTACTGCGTAGATTTTCTGGATGCATTCCGTAAACTGGCAATAAATCAGTCCCATAAAATTCAAATTGACTGGGGACAACAAGTACTAGAAGGACCTTGTCACAAAACTGAGAGGTTTGAGGGAATGATGCCGCATCACATAGTGTTTGGCAAAGCAACTCTGCTGAGAGAAGATTCTCCCGTCTTGAAATTTCTTACACAGAGAAGGGGACAGCAGAAACTGTGGCAAAGAAAACCTGCAGCTCCTTTAAGATGCAAATGCTATGCTTCTTTCTGGTGACAGCTTTGATGTACCAGACCACTGGACTGTGGTGCAATTAACACCTTACTGTGCTGGGTTCCACGGTTACTGTATCAGGTTCCATAATTACTGACATGGCATGCTGCATTATCTTAACATTATGTCTTGTGCATTACCTAAGAGGCACAGCTCAAAATGTGTGCCCAGGAAACCCTTTCATTATGGATTATAAGCACAATCTGTTCTCTTGTCTGTCACCAGACAAGAGACAGGGGTGTCAGACAGGCAGACCATTAGTTTTGTCTATGCAAAGTGGCTTATCAAAGTCTAGGCCCTAGGACGTAAGCCATATATTTATTTTCTGTGAAGCACTTAGTTAATATGGCTCTGTACCCTTGTGAAGCTATAGAATGCTTCCAAAAGCAAATTAAATATTGTATGAATTGCCATTCATTCAGCACACCTAGGTAAGGTATGTAATTCTACAAAGTTTTAGAAAAGGCTATTTATTTATTTCATTTATTTTTAACACTGTTGATTGCAGGGGGAAGCTATTTTCTTTTGTTTTCTATGAACAGGAGAAAAAGGAGGTTCAAACATTGTCTACTAACCAACCTATTTACAGAAAATAGAAAAGGTTTACTAGCCACTAGCAGTGAGAATAGCATTCAGCTACAGAAAATTGATTACACTACACAGGGGAAATCAATTAACCCAGGAAGGGTCTCGTACTCATTATGGAGTTCAATTTTGATGTGAAGTGCCTCATAGTGCAGCAACTGCTATTTTTTTTTTTTTTAGCAGATCTGTCTGCTAGTTTCTTAAATGTGCCTTTCTACAATGAAAAGAAATTAAACAGCAAGAAGCACAGAGTGAGTTGTATCAGCAGTTTGTGCAAAAACAGCACTGGAAAGTTACTTGAGAATCAATCTTACAGAAGCAGATTCAGTTGTTCAGGTTCTTATCAGGAAGCAACAAAAATTTGAATTGCATTGCCTAACACTATTTCAGGCTCATGCCTCTGTGACAACATAAACCCTTCAAAAAGCAAGCTTAGTGCCCATCTAATTTAGACTGATTTTTTTCATGGTCTTCGTCAAATAATATGAATTAAACCAAATGGCTGAAGCATGATTCACTTTTGTTTTAAAAAAATCTTCATGTAAACGATGATATAAAGCCAAATGATTAACAGTTAGAAATTTAGGGCTGTGTATCATTTTATTGGCACAGTAAAAGGCTATAGCCACATTAACATCTCTGTGTATAAAATGTCAATTTGCCTTTTAATGTCCATCCTCCTCTACTGAGAACGAGGCAAATCAGTTTTTGCTGGCTTTTAAAGTACCACTAACCTCCTTCAGCTCAAAAACTTTTAGTTCCTTTCTCCCCCACATGTGTGGCCAGCCATAAAATGTTCAGCAGAAGTTAAGAGTGCAGCACTTGAAGGCTTATGGAGACTATTTATTTCCCCATCTTAGTGCTCACTTCTGTGCCTTCACACTTGGTTTGTATGCCATCACTAAGAGGTAATGAGGGCCTAAAGATGGTTTAGTAAAACTGAACAGCATAGTAAGTGTCTCAAATGTCTCCACCACAGTGAAAGAAAGACAAGAGCTCGTTTTGCTCAAGTAACTTGAAACTTGGCTCTTCATATCCAGAGCCAGCACTGCTCTGCTGTGCAGTGGGAAGGGTGAGGTCACCATCAGCTCCACTGAGTGCCCTGCACCGCCAAGGTCTGCTCCTGGCAGCACAAGCACCAACTGGAAGTCAATTTATACTCTTTCCCCCTTCATCTGCCGAGAGAGATTTCTGCTAGGCCTCTGGTAAAGCTCCATCTTTCTGCTCCCAGCCCAACTTTATGGATGAAAGAGGTTTCACCTCATCCAAAGTTACAGGATGTACGGCGCAGCTTTTGAACCAGCACTTCATCAAAGCCCTCAGAGCTACTGGGGAATATCTCAGCCCCCAAACAGTCCAACAGTAGCTGAGCCCCTTGCAGAGCTGACAAGCCGTGGGGTAAATGAGACTTGGATAGCAGTGATTCTAAGAGGAATGGTGTTGGAAGAGACCAATACCACAGGCAGTAATGTGATAATCTACTGTGCAGAAGACACTGTACTACAATTCCTGTGTGATCGACTAAAAAGGTCAGAAAATGCAATGCTAAAATTATACAGTAATTTTCAGTTGCTATTAGTAAAATTATTGCTTTAGGAAAGTACCTAAGAAACAACCATTCAAAGAAATGATAAAAAAATGAAGGCTTTGCAAAGCTGGAATCACTCTGCTCCATCTGTCCTGGGGTGAATTAAAAGAGAACATATTTCACATTCCAAGTTTGAAGTATTAACAGCCTGGAAAGCACCATATGGATTTTGGCATTCCCTAGTTTAAAAAAAAAAAAATTAAAATATCGACTATGAATTGTTAAAAAGACAGACTGAGGGGTTTTTTCTTGTTGTGAAAATTTAGGTCTACATAACTGAAAATGTTTAAAAATAACAGAAGATGTCACATGCCACAGTTACTCTGAAACAGTCTCCTACAACCCCTCAAATTTTTCTGTTGCCTTTTGTTAAATTTCTGCAAGTACTAGAGTAATTTCACAGAAAAAGGCAATTGCAAAGTAAAATCTACTTAGTTTTGGTATTTGGTGTGTAAGTAATCTTGCCAGTAAAGGATAATTAAATACATTTGTCCTAAGAATTTCACTTTGGTTGGGCTTCAAAATAGGAAATTCACCAATATGATGCAAATAGAGACTGAATACTGAGAGCTGAAATGCTCAAGGAACAGAATCAAACTTGTATTTAGCGTTAACGCAGTGTAATAAAAAGGTAGCAACAGTTTATGTTCTTGAATTCAATTCTCTTCTCTAAGTAGCTAGAGAAATGCAAAGCTTATTTTATTCCAGGCAGCAGTATTCAAATGGATAATTGTACTTTTTATTAAAAAAAAAAAAAAGAAAGAGCCTAAAGCTAGTAGGATACACAATTTTTGTTCCTTAAAACATCTCTTAAAAGAGTGGAATATAATATACATGACTTGAAGCAATTCGTATAATGTATTGTAGGAGTTGCTATTATGTACTATAATCAATTAGAGTAAAGCATAGAGAGGGCACTTTGCTTCATTATCACTGTTTATTATTTATGGCAACAGAAAATGAAATTTGGAAGAAAACCAGGATCAAACACACTGAACATGACAAATATACATAACAAAGAGTGCAAATAGGAGCACAAGCTTCATTCTACAAGCAGTAACAACATTCATGATGAAAATGGTAAACTCTGGTGTAATTTGCATGTTTTTGTTTTTGTGTTCTGCAGCAAATGACACTTCTTCAGACATAAACTGCCTTTTAAAAATAAAACAGGGAAGAATTTTAAATGCAAATTTTTTACATCTCAGCACAAAAACATCCTTCATTAGAGATGGTACTGGCATCAGAAATGATAATTATACCACCAAGTTGCTTGTTTCTGCAGCTTAAGGAGTTCAGAATTTCTTGGAGTTGTTTAGCACTTCACAGCATTGATGTCAGGCTGCCTAACTTTTCATAAAAGGGGATTAAGCACTAGGCACAGTGTGTCATTCTAATTGTTATCACAGAATATCAGAGAATGGTTTGGGTTGGCAGGGACCTTCAAGACATCTAGTTCCAAACCTCTGCCATGGGCAGGGACACCTTTCATCAGACCAGGTTGCTCAGAGCCTCATCCAACCTGGCCTTCAACACTTACAGTGCTGGGGCATCCACAGCTTCCCTGGGAAACCTATTCAGTGCCTCACCACCCTCACAGTAAAGAACTTCTTCTGATATCTGATCTAAATCTACCCTGTGTCAGTTAAAGCAATTCCCCCTTCAATCCCTACACATCCCTGTGAAATCCCTCTCTGGCTTTCTTGTGAGTCCCCATCAGGTACCGAAATGCTGCTCTAAAGTCTCCCTGGAGTCTTCTCCAGGCTGAATAATCCCAACTCACTCAGCTTGTATGCAGAGGAGACTCTAAGAGGTATTAACATAAAACAATTTATAAATACAAAGTTAAAAATATAGACTGAGTCATTCATTCTTGTTCATTAAAGATGGAATTATTGGCATCCTGATGCCTTTCCAACAGTTTGTGTTCTCTACTGCTAGCTTTCCTTACCCCGAGATAGCACATCTGCCCAGCAAAATGAATACCACAAAAATCATTATTACTCATTTTGCTTCCAAACAATTTTACTAATCTAGAGGAAGCATGTTAAAATATAGTTTTGAGAATGAAATATGGTATATGCTGCCTATGAGCACTAACTAGACTGGAAAAACTAGGTTGAACATAAGTGAGGGGGGAAAAAAAGCTAAAGCTAACGTCTAGTTTTTTCCTTTTGAGAATTAAATTAAATATGCTTTTAGAGCTAGATATTAAAATGGCAATACAAAACAAAAGTATCTCATTTGTTGAATTCAAACTTGCAAAGCCGATTTCTAATATGAACCACCAGTATTACTATGTCTCAAAAAGGTAAACTTTAATAATTTAAGCTGATGCATTGTTTTTTCATCCTGTTCCCTTTTTCTTCTTTTCCAAAAAAGGACTGGAGGTAAGAGAACCATGCGCTCTTGTAAATAATCTGTTCATACTTGCTAAAATTGACCACTTTGTTCACAGACATATCTTTTGTTTGGAAGTGACATAAAGAAAAATTGGATTCTCTTCCTCACAATGGCTGCACAGTCAACTTTTATTCAGTGATATATATCAGAAAGATTAAGAAATTAAGAAAAATGCTTAAATGAATTTATAGTTTGAGCTATTATTATATGTAGCATGCAATGCGTGGAATTTCAGATAACATTGTCATAAAGTTGCAAAAGACAAAGACAGGAAATATTATGTAGCAAGAATTGTCTGATTCTTTTTTCACTTGTTGACTTCTACCTGCATTCCTATAGCTCTTATCTGTTAGTTTTAGTCATTTTAGACATGTAAAAACCAAAACATTACTCACTCAAATAAAGTAAGGACAATTAGCCAAAGAATTACAGGCAACAAGCTACTGAAATTAGTACTCCATCAAAGCAATTAATCCGTGCAAGGTATCATCGACATATGTACTAAAAATACTTTAGGTATTTTTATGTATTCTCTAGGAAATATACTTCAGGTTTACTTCAGGTGTATTACAAGAAGTTCCTTTAAGGAGCTAAAAACACATAAAATGTGAAAACTAAAGAGACAGCCAAGTTTTAAATGTGCCTAGCGTCATCACAAAGGCAGAATCAATTCCTGGCACCAAAATACAGCATTGATGACATGAAATTCAGGTTTCACCTACATGCCATGGAACAGGAATTTGAGTTGGTCTGACTTAAATTTTTTTAAGGATTATTCTGCTTTCATACACATGTGACATATACAAAAAATGAGATTTTGTATATGAGATTATTTATGCTAGAGTTCATTCGTCAACATACAAAAGAATATAAAACCAGGATTTTTGTACATGTTTCCTTTTCTTGGCAACTTGCTGTCAGGATTTTATTTAATTTAAATCCCTATTTTCCAGTTTTAGCTGCCCAAAGTCAGAATTTTCAAACTACATAAGGATATACCCTATCACCTCTCCAGCTGCGTGGAAGTCCTGATACTGTCAGGAGTGGACGTAAGTCTGAAACTATCAGACAAAAATATCTGACAGGATGGATTTGCAGCAATGCAAACAAAAAGCACATCAGAACCTCCAAATTGTGGCATCACAGAGTGATACAGGATTCAGCAGCAGGTACCCCAGCATGGTGATGACGAGGCAGCCTGAGGGCTTTCAATAGGACAAAGCCAGATTCCCTCACTCCCTCATGGTCTCCACTCAATACCTTCAAGCAAAATTATCATGTACTCAGCAAAATCTCCAGCAATTTTGTCATCCCACATTGTATTGCATCATGAAAACAAGAAGTATGTTTTCAGTTCAACAAAAACCACCAAGAAGGGGTGGTTTGCAAACTGTACAGACCTTCACTAAATGCAGACTATTTAAGCCCAAGAAAATAGCAAAAAACTACAGAAGCAGGACATTATTAGATCACTACTCTGCAATAGCTTGTTAATTTTTTTTAAAGAGCAGGATCCCATTTAGTCACTATCAATGGCAAACAGAGGAGGGCCCCAAGCTAGTGTAAAACTTCCAAAGCCATAAGCAAGTCTCACTTCCACGCAGCCATCAGTGGGAAATAGGTCATGCAGGATGACTGCACTCAAATTGCTCTAGGCATTGTAATTTGGAATTTCTTTAGTGGTTTGTATTTGTGTTTTTAATGTGATGCTGGGAGAACAAAGGTTAATTCGGGAATTCTGTGACTATCTTTTACTATCACACATTTTTACTTCATATTTTTACACAGTGAAATGCGCAGAATACATCCTCAATGACAACAGCTCTGCAGACCTCTGAAGTTCAACTATCCAGGCTGTCATAATTTTTTCCTCTTTTTCATAAATACATTCTGAAGCACTTTTCCTTTGTGACCTGCCAATTCCAATTGTGGCTCTTAAGCTTATAATTTGTACTAAAAGATTTCCCAAAGTGAATGAAGTTTGATGCAAAGAGGGAAATCATTCTTCAAATACAGATGTTCTTTATATTTTTCTTTCTCAGAATAGCAGATGTAGAAGCAAAATGGCATAAATTATGATTGACCTCAGCAGGAATAATTTATGCTCCTAAGCCACTTTATGTGTCTAGCCAGGAGGGAGCTGTCTGGCTGTATGAAGTTTTACATGTCTTTCAGCTAATTTACAGATCCGGTGTAAAATTCAAGGACATCATAAATATTTGTGGCACCCTCTGAACAACTTCGGGTTCATAAACCACTTAGTCGATTACAATGATCCACAAAATTATCCCCTTCATCTCCAACAGAAACAATCTTCATTTCATTGAAGAGCAACGTAGGAGAGGGCAGATCGAGGAGTCTTTTTCATGGTATGAATTGTGTGTCTCATTGCAGCAGGAGGAAAGCCACACAATGACCTTTGCTGACAGATTCCAAAGAATTTGCAACCACCACAGTCAAATAGTGGAAACCAGAGTGGCGGCATGTATTATTTGTGATCCACTGCAATTATCAGAAAACTAATATCCACTTAGACATCCTTATCTGTTAATGGTACTAGATCTTACTTTTTCAACTTCCCACCTTCCAGAAACTCATTTATTTTTAAAAATCGCTAATATGTCCTTCTCAACAATTATGAATGTGTCGTTTTATGAACAATAGGGGACATCTTGAAAAACAGGGTCAGACCTCACATGGCTTAATTAGCTAAACTCCATTAATTTCATTTCAAGAGGCTGGTCTGCAGTACTAGAAAATTTGGACATTTATTTCAAAACACAGCATGATGATAAACAACCATTTTTGATACAGGTATGCTGCCACAAAAAAAGTGCACACAGTTGGAAAATTGCATTTACTGCCGTCTCCTTGCAGAGAGTCCCATAAACAGCCAATTAGGGGAATATTTCCAAAAGGAGCCAAATTCAGCACTAAACGATAACAAAGAGAATTTAAATGCCCATGGTGAATATGTTCCCTAGTTTTAGAGTCCCAGCCTCCCTCCTCCTTATACTTTTAAATTATTTAAGCCCTATTTATTTTACTTAGGAGTTTACGAAGAAAAACTGCAATGATAAGAATACAGTAAGTAATACATCAATAAAAATAAAATAAACATTTATTTTCTTTTTGTGATGTTGACAAGTACTGTTTGTAACTGTTTCAGGTTAAAACATCTCAGAAAAAAGTATTCTAACCTTCCACATTATAACCACAGAAAAAATTCCCAGAAAGAGTTTATAATTTTGCTGACCAATTCAGTTTAGCAGTTTCACAGGCACTTCCTTACTCTTTCACTTGCCGAACTGTGGAGCAGAATCCATCAGTGTTGCAGAAAAAGGAAACAGTTAATTTCCAACAGGATTTTATCAGATGAGACAAGTGGGAAAGTATCACACAAACACCACCTCTATCACCATATTAGATTAGTAGGGTAATGGAATGACAGTCTACATTCATTCGGTAGTCGCAATATAATTACACAGCACACTCGAAAAATCCCACAAAGGGCCACATTAGTGAAGCCAAGGTTATTATAAGAAATAGCAGCATGTGGTTGTGGGAATGTAAGGTGAAACAAGTTAATAACTTCCTATTATCTACTGGTAAAGCTGCTACCTCCATATGTGAAAATAAATGACACAAGAGAAAAGCTAAATTGAACAACCAGTAATTTATGTGAGGTAGAAGCGGAGTGCAGATGGTGATCCTAAGTTGCACATATCACAGCAACAGCAAAAATCACCTCCTTCTATTGGGAAAACACTCATTTCAATGGCTTCTTTGGCGAAAAGCATGCTAAGGTAGAAAGCACTAAAAAGCATTAGAGAAAAATTAGGGTAACTACTTTTACACATTAGCGGAAAAAGAAATCTAGGAGGTGCTAAGCCTCTCTATTCCAGAGCCTGATAATAAGAATTTGAGAAAACATTCAGATGTCCTGGACTCAAATCCCTCATCTGCCTCAGGGACTTTTGACCTGCATGTTTCTACTCCTCCTCATGATTCAACCACAAAACTACGGGGAGTTTTTCAGAAAGTGTTGAATGCTCCACTGATTTTCTGACCAATTTAAACAGAAGAGCTCAGACAAAACTGATAAAAATATCCTCAGAATACTAATTTAATAAAGGAGCTCTGCTTGGTTCTAGGGCTTCATGTTATCTATGCCAGAAAGACTGAAATGGCAGCTTCCCAAATATAGTCCAGTTTTCAAGACATTGACCTAACACATAAAGCTGAAATCTTTTGGAACAAGTGATTCACTTGTTCCAAAATTTCCTGCCATGCCAGTTAGATCCTTCTTTTCCAGCAGAAATACAAGGTTCAAGTGAAGAAATACCATGAGAATCAAGTAATTGAGAAACTGGTAGCAATACTGTCAAGTTGAAAGAGGTTTATGCGAGAGAGTTGATAAAACCTGAAAGTGCTCCTTAATATGCTTTCAGTGGCTTTTTGAAAGAGCGCTGTTAGCATCCTTCTAACATCTGGTTCCACAGGTGAAGAAGTCAGGGCAATGCCTATTCTGTGAACCCCAAAGGAGCTGAAAAAAGGAGCCAGATGTCAAAATTAACTGACTTTGAACATGTCTAGAGGCATAAACCTGGAAACCACAATTTAGGTAAAGATTTTGTGAATAGTGGAAGTGCTTGAAACTCCTTATTTACATTTTTACAGCTATTCAGTTACCTACATCTCCCTAGTCACCGTCTCAAGTGGATTTCATTCTATACATTTTTTTCTGACTCTGGTATTGCAAAAACTGTTATTTAGTTCTATGGGCTGTTTTTTAATTCTGTAAAAAGTCATAGTTTTCTTCTGAATTCTGCAGAATTATGCACACAAATTTACGAGATGTTAAACATTCTTTAAAACCTGAAAAATATTATCAGTAGATTTGTAACAGACTTAGCAATATTTTTACTAAATTATTTATAAAAAATTGAACAAATACCTACTGGCTTCTCAGTTCAAAGCCTGAAATGGAAGTTAGCCCCATTGTCATGCAAGCCAGTTGAGAAGAGTTTCAATCCTTTGGCACTAGGTTCAAAAAATCACTTGTCTTAGAAGCAGCATGGAATGAACACATCACATACACCTATTCAACTAACAAACTTTTCAATAGGAAATTATTTTACAAAAATGCATTATGAAATAGCTACGCAGAATCATAGGCACAGAACATCCTGAGTTGGAAGGAACTAGAAAGGATCACTGAAGTCCAATTCCTGGCTGGCTGGCACATAGAGTCACACCATGTGCACCAAGAGCATTGTCCAAATGCTTCTTGAGCTCTGGCAGGTTTGGTGCTGTGACCACTGCCCTGGGGAGACTGTTCAGTGTCCAACAACCCTCTGCATGAAGAACCTTTCCCTGATACCCAACCTAAACCCACCCTGACACAGCTTCAGGCCATTCCCTCAGGTCCTGTCACTGTTACCAGAGAGATGAGATCAGTGCCTGCCCCTCCTCTTCCCCTCACAAGGAAGATATAGCTGCAGTGAGGTCTCACTTCAGTCTCCTCTTCTCCAGGCTGAACAAAGTGACCTCAGCCTCTTCTTGTAAGGCTTCCCCTTCAGGCCTTTTACCACCTTCATTGCTCTCCTTTGGATGCTCTCTAATAGCTTTATATCTCTATTTCATTTTGTCACCCCAAACTGCCCCCAGCACTCAAGGTGAGGCTGCCCCAGAGCAGAGCAGAGCAGGACAATCTCCTCCCTTGCCCGGCTGGCCATGCTGTGTCTGATGCCTCCAGGACACTCTTGGCCCTCCTGGCTGCCAGGGCACTGCTGACTCAGGTCCAACTTGCCATCAACCAGGACCCCCAGGTCCCTTTCTGTGGCACTGCCTTCCAGCATCTCATTCCCCAGTCTGTCTGTACATCCAGGGCTGTCCCATGCCAGGTACAGAATCCAGCACTTTCCCTTGTTGAACTTCACATGGTTGATGATTGCCCAGCTCTCTGATTTGTGAAAGTCTCTCTGCAGGGCCTCCCTGCCTTCAAGGGAGTCAACAGCTTGTCTCAATTTAGTGTCCTCTACAAACTTACTTAGTATTCCTTAAAGTCCTGCATCCAAGCAATTAATGAGGATGTTGAAGAGCACAGGGCCAAGGATGGAGCCCTGTGTAACCCCACTAGTGACAGGTATCCAGTCTGATGTCACCTCATTCACTACAGCCCTTTGTGCCTAACCCATGAGCCAGTTGCTAACCCATCGCATGACGTGTTTATCCAGCTGCTTAAATGCGGCATTATCTAAACCTTAGCATGGGCTGCAAGACACAAAAGCTGAGCAGGAAATCTGTAACAAGGAATGAACTGGAGGCAACAGCGCTGAAAAGAGAATGGCCCATGCAGGTAACACCAGATGAAGGTAATACAGTGGGTATATATTCCCTCCTCTTACTGTAAGAATCCAGGTGTGATAGATGCACAGCCAGCAGCCATCGAAGGGAGTGGTGTGAAGTTATCCCAGTCACAGAATACAGACACACACATACACCCACCAATCTCCTTAGGTGATGTGCCCTATCTTAATCTTGTATGCTTTTTCCATACCAGCACAGCTGGGTCCTAATTTCTGATAAAGAGTTCTCTGTGTGACCTGTTACGGTACAAGGACAACAAAAATTGTCCTCAGATAGACAAAAAGAATTACAAATCATTACAAGTGAGAGCAGCAGCAGAGATCTTGTATCTTCTTTCCAGGAGCACAGAAGTAGTCAAGAAGTCAAACCTTAAACTCAATAATTTATGTTCTAGGCAAAAAAAATAGCTTCAATTTCATAGTATCACATAATATTATAGATAGCAGCACTGAGACAAATTCTCTGTCAGCATATAAAGAACACTGGAAATCAGTGGGAAAAGTTAATAAAAAACCATACACATTTCCATTTAAACACCCATCAGGTATTTTTGTTCTCTGTTATACTTAAGAAGGTGATATATAATTAATAATTAATACTAATAATTAACTGTCTCAGAGAAATNTCATCAGGTATTTTCGTTCTCTGTAACACTTAAGAAGGTGATATATACAGAATAATTAACTGTCTCAGAGAAATCAGGATTGAGAACAAAGCACATAATCTTTGCCTTCTACTTCCACTAATGGCTGGAACACTCCATGAGAATAACCAGACAAATTGAAGATTTTCATCTCTGTCTGAAAATTATCACTGATTTAATGACATACACAGTCTTTTCCCAAAGCTTTCACTTCACCAACAGGAAAAAAAAAAAAGGTTATCTGCTAAAAATCAATAGAGCTCTATATTCTTTTGAAGAAAACAGCCCAGATTGCTACTGCGCAAGTAGATTCGTGCTGCGTCTGCTCTAAATTAGCTGCTTTTGTCAAAATTTAAAGACCTCTTCATGTGAACTCGATTCCTTCTTTATTAACTTGCCCTAATGCCAAGTAACTATGGAACAGTGTCTACAAATTAATCTAGCACTGAGACAACTGTGTTAAAACCCCATCACCTGTAGTGTGGAAGTTTTCTGTGATGCTGCTGGGAGCATCTGCCAGGAAAGCTGCTCTAGATTTTCAATTCCAAGCAGAATTTTATATGCCAAGCTTTTCGAACCTTGAAGCTGACATCTACCAAATGAGTTGTCAAGTTCCAAAAGAGATTTTCAAAGACATTCAGAAAATACTGTGCTTGTAAAAGAGTTGTTTCCAGCATTCATAAAACCCTCAGCAACAACTAATTCATTTAATTGCAAATGTATTCCATCTCACTTTTGATTTAGTTGCCAAGCACTTCTGCCTCTTATCGTATTCAGGCTTTTTGTACCTTTAGACACCAAATTCTTGTTCTCAGAGATGAAACTCTATGTCTTTCCCAGCCTCCTACTAATAACACAGGGCTTTAAAAACACTTCTACAATATTAAGAGTCATAAATAACAAGTGCTATCCTGATCATAACTTTCACCATTGATTTCTGTGTTTTCCTGGACACATACAAACTATGAAGTTAATATTAAATTTATTCCCCGTCTACTCTTCTGTTTCTATGTTCTTTGTCTCCTGGAAATAGTAACAGAGAAACTAATAGTAGCACTTCCTCTCAAAGACACAGTACAACCCTATATACAATATTATGACTCAAAAATGCAGGTTCTTCTTCAAGAACGTACCTGCTAAATAGTTTTAGGGAAATCACTAACTCAGCCTCTCTGTACCACAATATTCACTGAAAAAATAACAATCAGCCATTTTATAGTGTCTAGAGAACCACAAAGACAAACTCAGGTAATTTTCGTAGCTCTATGCAAGGTGGTGAGTCTGCTAGGGTTGAGTGTGATTTTATTTTTTTTTTCTTTTTTTTTCTTTTTTCTCCAGGGATTTTTCCACATAAGCACTGTCTCCTTCCAGGGCTTGAATAAGTAACTTTACACTGCCAACAGCTTTTGCAGAGCAAAGAGGCGCTGCAGAGTGGCCTCAAATACCTAGAACTCTGCTTTAATATCACTCTGTTTACAATATGGAGATACCAAGCAAATAAAGAAACAAAATGCAAAGGACAAACATAAAATAAGAATCATACACTCCCGAACTATATTCCATTCTTTCTCCTTAAAAAGTAGCATCTCACTCCTACGATGACTGCAGTTTCTTTTTTTCCTGAACTAATGATGCTTTAGCACTCTATTCTTAAAACTCACATTACTGGGCTGCAGACAATATCACCACAATTCAAATTTGTATTACCCACTAAAATGTCAGCATTATCTTTTTATATTTTTTTCACTTGCTCCCAGATTTTTATCAGTATTTTTAAATGCATCATGTGCAGTGCAAGTCCTTTCAAAGGAAAATCCCAACAATGCATTTGGTGGCAGGTGTAGACTTGCTGACACGGAGTGCCTAGGCTACATTCAGACCTATGTTCCACAGTCACACTTTTCAACAGCTGACAGGAGTATAGGACTACACAATAAAAATGTTTGACTGGTAAAAATGATTACTAGCTGTGAACAGAACTACTCCATAACACCTTGTGATTGGTGTCTTGACATTTCCCAAATCACTACTCTCCATAAATCCGGAATGATTCACAAAATCAATGGCTACTGGCAGAACAATATTTTACAAAGGTGACAGGCAACAGGCAATGCAATGTTATCCTTTCTAGCCTGTGTGGCAGTACAGATGATGTTATTGTTGTACTTTTAGGCATACATGGCTCTTAATACATATAAATGTAGATAGAACCATACAGGTGAATAGAGAATAGTAGTTGAATCAATGGGATTATGGACTCAACTCATGTACACCACAGAGGAATAGCAACAAGGAAAATAAGGTTGAGGGTAGAGAGAATAAGGGCTAAGATATACAAACACATAATTGCTGTCTTATATATTCTAGTTCTCCACAGGAAAAAATCACGAGAAATAGGTTTTTCATAGAGAAGGAATCTTTGCTTACATACAAAAAGGATTAGTTATCTACACTCGTTCATATAATGATACCCTAACATGAAGCCTAATACCCATCCAAAAAAAGTGATGACTACTTCAGATGTAATTTCTGGTAGGAAAAGGCTTAGCCCCTGTTCTATGATATCAATAAGCACACCCTCTTTAACCTTATGTTCACAGTAACGAAAATCAAATGGCTTATTTGTTGGAAATATAGGCCAGAAGATGTAGGAATTAACTGTAGCTTACCAAAAAAAAAAAAAAAAAAGGAAATACAGAATATTGAAGAGTATCAGTGAGACATTAAAATAATAATATCATAAATAATTGAAGAAAAATTGGTAAGAAGTATAGAACAAAGTTAAAAGACTGACGGACAGTATATCAACTGAAATTGAGTAGTAAAGTATAATTCACATGGGTTCTAATTTTCTAGGACTCTGCATCCAACTTGTGGTGCTTTCCTTCAGATTCAGATACCTAGTCCCCTTATTGCCTCAAATAATATGAATCACTATACATATAAAGGAAAAAGAAATTTCAAATTTGAATGGACACATATCAGAACTAAGGATCTAAACAGTTCTTGCTATTTCCCTTATCTCTGAAGCATCTCTCAGCATGGTAAATAAGTCTGAGCTGATAGCAGCATTTTGAGAAAAAAAGGAGGATGAAAGATTTGTGCTTCAAAATGAAATCACTGACACGTGAGAGAATGAATTTATGCTGTGAAGCCCTTAGCCTTGGATTTGTACAGAAAAGAGAGAGTTACTGAGAGTAGTCAAGGATATTCTAAATGGCACTGACACAGAGAGACAACCCAAACCAGGTCACCTGGAGTCAGAACTACATTCACAGAGTAATTCAGTCTGAGAAGTAAATACAGAAATAGAGAAGTTGCAGAAGCAGTTTTTCTATGAGGGTTCCTCCATATTATCTCCCTTGTTTACTTTTAATTTTCCACAAGACACAAGTTTTCTTTAGATTTAATCACCTATGAAAAGATAACCTCGTAGGCTTTTAGTATCCCTAAGCTGCTAACATTCCTTCCTACCAAAAGAGTTTGAAAATTCCACTGCTGTTTCATTGATGTTAATAGAGGAATCAAGCCATCAAGCCATTTTGCCATCAGACTCCAAAAGGTGTGTTCTCCAGCCTTCTTTGTAATAGACATGAAATGGGATGAAGGAGGGCATGAGTGAAACAGGATGAAAATATTGCATTAGAGCAAATTTGCTAAACCCACAGAGTTCAAGATGGAAAAGAATTAATAACTGAGGCTGTGCTATTCACAATATTTAAAAAAATCACTCTGGATTTTCTGTTTTCTCTTGTAGTTTATATAAATGAAGAACAGAAATACAGAAAAGCACTTCACCTGTGAAATGAAGAAAAAGTGTTGGGGGGCTGGGAGACAGAATCTCCTGAGCCAAAACCACTATAATAAAAATCAAAAATGCTTTTACTCTCTATCCCTTTCATTTTGAAACATGCAAAACAGGATGTGATCACTTATGATCGTGAAGATTCCCAGAGCAGAGGTTGAAAGAAACCAGGGGGGAAATTTAGAAGTTATTTGAAGTAAACAGTTTTCATATGTTCTATAATTTAAGTCAATTAGATGGTTATCCTAAATTCCATTAATAATTGCTTCGAAAATATGACTCGTTGCTTCCAAAATACGAAATACACAAGCTTTATTTGAAACCAGGATTTTTAATTCTAAGTGGTTCAGAAATTATGACCCTTGATGCTGTCACTACCAATCTATAACCTCCATCAACACTTTCTGCTTTAACCAGGGTATTGCTAGTTATCTTGCCTTCCCCAGGCCCCATGAAGTGTACATTTTATCCCATTTAAGTTTCTTGATGTTTGAAATAAATTCCTACCTGTCATACAACTTATACAACTTCATTATATAAGGAAAGATGGCCAGATTCACTTTAAATGGAGTAGCAAACACATTGCAGTCAAATATAAGTATACCTTGCTAAACCATTCTTAGTAAAAGAGCACTTGAGTGAAATTCTTGAGTTTATTTTAAGGAAGAGGCCAGACACGATGACCTGCTGATCCCAACTAGCTAGGACAATCTATGAATTATTTACTATTATTTACTGTATGATCAGAATTCATATTTTTCACGAGTTGTGCTGCTGGCCTTGGCTTATTTATGACAAATACATGAGAATGAAACTCAAGATGTCAGGGGTTTATACTGGCATGAGCAGTAACAAAATAAAACAAAAATCTATAAACTAGAAGAAAAACAGGTCGGATGCCAGGTTCCTGATCAGGAATTAAATTCTGCTGTAATTTGAGATCATAACCTATAACATAAAATCTCATCAATACTCAGTAATCTTGTGTATGCACATGGAGGGTATGAGGCATGTGTGAGAAATCTCCAAAAAGGCTTGACCTAGTCAAGATTTTTGTATTTGTTTTTTCTGAAAGACAAGAGAGAGTATAGCATTAAAAAATAATAGAACAGCTGCCTCTTAACCTACGAGATCTAATCAAAACTTTTGACTGAAAATTATGTGTATTGACTTATTTATACAATTAAATCCCTATCATGCTTCATAAAACTAAATTCTCAGTTCTAGATAAGATGCAGAAATATAAACAGGAAGTGTGCTCTCTTATTGATATGTAGTTAGACAGACAGTTTTATGAGAACTAAAATTGTAAGGGAAGTTTGCTCTTCTCACAATTTCCTTTGCTCTAAGACACATTTATTAAGATATTTTGATTAAATCCCAGTACATTCAGTGCTTGCAGCCGTCATTGACATCTGCAAAGAGCTGCAGATCTTTTCAACAGGAAATACTTCATTTCTAGCAGATCTTATTTGCAACTTTGGCAAATTCCCCTCAAGCCAATGACTCACTTTTGTATTTGGTCTCACTCTGGTGCATTGGGAATTTTACATTCTGGTCTGTACTCAAAGCCTGTCGTTCACTATTTAGATAAAAGAAAGCAAACTGACAGCACAACAACATAAGTATAGCTTTAATTTCTTGCAGTGCAACTAAAGCCTCAAGGGTTTACTCCTCAGCAAAGAGAAGTGGAAGCTGCAAATTAATCTGGCTGAAAGTTCCTAATATTACAAGTAGTAGGGGATCATTAAGCTCTCAGCAGCATAGGGTTATAAATGGCTTTTTGCAAACTGTGACAACCAAACATGAACCTAGAAGGCCTCATATGACCTGGGGACAGCTGGAGCACAATACTGTGTGTGCCTGCCAGGAATTCCTCTCACAGGTGTAACTCTCAAACAGGTATAAATCCATGGCAAGAAGATCCACGTGTGCAACCATCCCAGAGAGATCTGTGGCTTCCCTGCAGCATGGATTCACACATGCCCAGTTCTACTGCAGCATAACCTATTAACCGCCAATTTAACAGTGACCACCAACTTGACCTCAAAAACCAAGCTCTATATCGAATTTTTGAGAAGAGTACTGTCGGTATTGATACTGGATTGCAAAACCTTCAAGAAGTTCAGCATTACAGGAGACTAAGTGTGAAGAAAAGCTGACTGGTCAGAAAGCAGAAATGGATAACATCCATTCTTCTCATGACAGTTTTTAAGTGAAAACTAGTTTGACAAAAGTAAGTAACTTCAATGAGGCAATCAGTCTCACTTTGTTAATATACAACAATCCTTTCCTCCACCCTTGCATTTATCAGAGAGTTTGTTACATAAGGATTAAAAGAGCCAAGCCCTCATGTACACCGTTAAAAGTAAAAATGGGGGTATAAATTTTAATGCTTCATTGCACCTCAGTTGATATAAGAACAATCCACACAACTATCTTGCCTCAAGAGCCACCATATTTAGCAAACATAGAAGAATTACTTTGCAACTTGTCTTTTTGCAAAGAAAATCAATGCCATTTTACGATTGTTAGGCTGATTTAGTCCCCCTCTATATTCAAATACTATCTATATTTCTTTATTTACATATCCCATTACAGCATTTAATTTTCCTCATTTCAAACAGCATACTGCCTATATAAACATCCTACCATTCCTGACTATTTCAAGCATGTCTACTATTATTTCATAAATAGGGGGTGATGTATCATTTCTAGTTTAGGCTAAGCACCATGTTTAATACGGTATGTCAGAGTAAGTTCCATTCTGCATGCCATTACTTTCAAATATGTTCCCCATCTCTCTTAATAGTCAGTCATAACGGGTTTTCTTGCTTGTGTCTGACTTTTGTATTAATTTTTACTTTTATTTCTGTGTGGGTAACTTCAATATTCCAAGAGAATTATTTCCTCACACCTTTATAGTAGTACTGAAGTCATACCCATTCTCTTGTGCTTTATAATCCAGATATCATCTTTTTGTTCAACATTATCCTGTGAACCACCATGCCCAAAAAAAGCCACTAAGTAACATAAAAAGTAAGACACTATTTTACTTTATGTTGCTGTAGCATAATACATCTTACATATCACAATTCTTTTTTCTATTATATGATCCAGTTCAGATGAATGAACAGTGAAAAGATCTTCCAACTAATTTAATTGAACTTTTGCCCTTCACATAAACGCAATAAATAATGCACTTATGAAATAAATTTGTCTATGTCTACCAGTTGACAAAGATAAATACTGCCATTTTTTAGCAAACTGCAAATTCTTTAAATCTAAATTTAACAATAGCTACCTGAAGACTCAGGGCAAAGGTCAGAAGAAGATCCAATGTCACATTTACAAACTAATCCTCACCAGGAGATATTACACCTCAATTCTTAGGGAAATATCCTCTCAGTGATGTTGTTTAAACTTCTTCTAGATTCAAACTTCATATAACATTCATGTGTTCCCTTTTTCCCCCCTCAAATTTGCTTCTTAATAAATTTGGACAGTAATGTGCATGTATGTAATGATACTGAATAGTACAAACACTGCATTGAACATATTAATTAATAATTACTTAATTAAGCAATAATTACTGCTACTGCTCGTGATGTGCCAACTAAAAGACTGCTGTGGCTGATCTCAGCACACATGAAGACAAACCCTGCTTCAAGAAATTACAGAATCTTCTGTAACAACAAATTTGAACAGTAGCAACTACTGAAGCCGTAAGAAAAAAAAGAGAGGTTGCTAACTTCATCTTTTTTGTACCTTCATTATTTTTGTATCTTAACCAAAAAAAAAAAACCAGATGAAGGGATTTTCTGACAGTGGGCTGTATCTGGTGGGTTAAGCAGAAGCAGCCCTTCTGTGGGAATAATACTCCTAAGACTTTTCCCAGCCGACTGATGGCCTGGTGCCATGACTTGATTCCAGCAACAGGAGGAAATCCAGGAAACAAGATTCAGAAAAAGGATAAAAATTCATTTCTCCGGTATCACTAACAGTATACTATAGAGGAAATTCATGTGTACTTGGCATTTGTAATTCAGTTTTAAAATATATTTTAAATATGTACATGAACTCAAGTGTATATATATTAAATAAATTTCTTCGAATACAAATCAAAAATTTCATTCAAAAGTTTTTATCAAGTGTTTAGAAGTCTGACTCCACTGAATACAATAAGACTTTGACATTATTTCTATTGAATTCAAAATTCACTTGACAGCTATTTTATAAATTTCATAATACTTCCCTCTCTTTCAGACTTTAGTCATAACTTTCAAGGATTTTCTTTCTCTTTGCAAAAATTCTGCAAAACTTCTACTGGCTTCTATGGGAAAGAGTACAAGGAGAGTCGAAAAAATCCTTCAGCAAGTAGGGCTTTTTGTTCTGTTTCCCAAACCGTACATCAATCCACCTCGACCAAATGCACATACCTCCTTTTTCCTACGGAAAATGGCATTTCTGGGGGGTAAAGGTGTTTGGGTGAAGAAGGTAACATTGCCAAGATTGCTGGAAATTGATCAAAACCAATCAGTCTATGTAGACTTCCAACACATTCAAGGCACAGAAGACCCGCAGTAATTACAGACAATGTCCTCCTATGCCAGCCAACAGAACTTGGGGGCAGACAAGGAGCACTTTTACCAAGTGAGTTCTGGCAGCTGCAGTCTTTGGACAAAGCTGGGAAACCATCCATGTCAAATGTAAAAGTGAAATAAGACCAAGGGAAGTTCTAGTATGAGAAACACTCATTCAGTACAATTAGGTTTCTAATTCCAAAAAATAATTTCAACAATTATCTCCTTTTTATGCATGAAATTCTGTAAGCATATTTATTACCACTCTGCAAGTTCAAGTACTGAGTAGAAATAAAAAAAAAAAATCCCCAAAATATTCAACATTTTTCTTCTGCAAACAAAATATAAAATTTAAAATGTAATCAACATGTCAAACCCACGTTCAGGTGAAGTCTATTCATCAGCAGCTCCCACTGCTATTAAGCCCTACTAGACTTCACAAGCTAGTCTGTCCGAGAAAAATTATATTGGGAAAGAAGATGTAGCAGTAAGAAACTGTGAGTGCTGAGTATTAATATATTTAAAATTTTTAAAAAATTTTAAATCAAAAATCTTAAAAAGAAAACTGTCTCTTGATTAGGGTTGATATTTTGTCACATAATGCTGAATTCATCAAAAGAAGCCTCGCACTTTCATTGCTGCAAAGAATGTTGCATTCAATATTTCATTTGCTGCAGCAGTTGAAACACCATGTGATATCATTTAAAGTCAGTCACAAACTTAATATTATTCCAAAGCAATTGATTACCACTGGGTCTGCTCTCACTCCAGAGCTGTTAATAGGCTTCACAAATTAATCCAATATAGATGTTCGTGTTATGTAGAGTTGTTCACTTTGTAAGGACAATATAGAATAAAATGTTCAAGGAGTGGACTTCATTAATAAAGTAGAAATACTGATTCACCCAGAAACAGGGAAAGGAGGAATTTTTTACTTTGTTGAGTCAAGGAGTTATTACCAGACATGAAAACTTCAGGAGATGACACCTGCTCACAAAAGAAAAAAGGGGTATTTGTGTCTCCAGTGAGATATCCCAGTTCTTCCTTTAGCAACTTGAAATTATCTAGAAATATATCATGGGGTTCATCCTAGAAGGTCCCTCCCAGCTTACGGTGCAATCACTTCCCACATTCACAGGTCAAATGAAGGTCCAGTAAATGAAAAACATTGTGCAAAATTTAAAACTTCTCCATTTCTGTAAGACCTTTCCACAACTGCCTTGAACAAAAAAGATGTGATAAGCAAGGGAGCTGCTGCAGCTCAGCAGCACTGCAGGAGCATGGATGATTTCTTCCATTGCTACTGCAGGTAACCATGAATAACTGAGCAGGTTAATGCAAGCAGAGAAAGGGGAGTGCCCTGAAGCCTGGGATTCAAGGAAAAACTCCTGCAGCCAGGGCAATGCCCAGAAACGGACAATAAACCCAATAAATGGACAGAGATGGACAAGCCCACACACATACATATGCCAAGGTGGAACATGACATCTATTCATTTTAAACATACAGAGGAGCAAAATATTTGGTGCTTTGCTTCAGACTGTAGGGCTACTGCAATGAAAATATTCTTTGCCTACTCAATTTACCCCCTCAGCCCTCATTCAGAAGAAAAAATGAAAGGGCAAAGAAACTGCTCTAATTTTACTTGAATGCACAATGGATTCAATCAAATAGAAAAAGAGTTACAGCACCGAGCAAATTTTATTGGAAATCCTTTGAAAAAAAAATAGAAATAGCTAGTCCTTATAACTTAAAAGAAAACTGTGATTTTCATTTGGAAGGAAATTTTTTTTTCTAAAATAGCAATTTATTTTTTAAAAGGCCAAGAGAAACCATTAAAAGTTTGAAACAGAAGCAAAATGTTTTGAGGATATCCAGCTTATACTTAGTTCCACATCTGCCAATAAAGGCTTTAATTCCAAATTGGAAGAAAATAGTTTTAAACTGCCAAGTAACCAAAGTGTAATATTGCAATTGCATTACACTCAGGCTTTCTGAACTGTTTATTCAAACACTGTAAATTGCCTATGAAGAACACTGAACGTCGTAGAAAACAATGATATTTAGGTAACTTGAGTATTTGAACTGGAGGTCTTAAAGTGAAAATAAATTTGAGATCACTGTACAAATCTAGCTACATATCAGCTCATCATATGGAAGTTACAAAATTGTATTAGTTACACAAAAAGGTCACTTTATGAGCTCTCAGTCTAAGTATATCCAATGAAGGCAAATAAAGGCAAATTTAAATTTATACTAACTTTTAATCCAAAAGAGAACAACAACAAAAAAATTAAACAGCCTGCCAGTTTACTGGTCAAAATGGAGAGTGCTCAGTCTTAATAATGCTAGTCTTTTCTCATCTGTCTTCACCTGATTGCTGTCCACCCTGCTGTTTCTGCGTTTAAAGCTGACAGGCACAAAATAACAGTGAGTGATGTTATTTTTGTCAGTAAAAATATGAAATACTAACATTCTGGATTTAAATAGGGACAAAGATACAAGGAAAAGGGATTTCTCCATTTCCACACCCTTTAAAAGGCTTTTACTGGAGACCAGGTCCAAGCGTTAGGCCAGCCAGTGCCCATTTCAATACCATCTTCACTGAAACTTCTACAGATGCAGAGGCCAAATCTGAACACCACTGGCATGCAGAGAAACAATTCCTTTCATGTTCTACAGACAAACCCATTTAGTGATGTGTAGGTCCATAATGTTGCAGACACAGACTTTAACACTGTGTGACTGGCAATATAAAGTGACAGAGCCTGTTTATTATATGATTCTCAGTCTCTTTCTTCGCTCCAATTGAGAAAAAACACCCACTAAGAGCTTGGAAATTTTCTTTTCACTGATGACTGGATTTTCTATACCTTTTCTCTACCTGCAACTTATAATAGTAAGAAGTCAGCCATCAATTCAGCATTAAATAAGCCCTGCTGACCTGCATACTTAGGAGTTAACATCTGTATTCTTCCAAAGTGCAGAATGACATGCCTGAGCCCATTACAGTCTCCTGGGCCAAAATAAAACATTTCACAAACACAGCTATGAAAAGTGAAAGCTTAGCTTTAAAAGGGTGTGAAGCTGGAGAACAAATCACTGGAAGCTCCTTGTTAGAATTGCACCAAGTGTTGGTGCTTATTTTCCAGAATATGTTGAAGTTTACTGTCTTTCTACATGTTGTTAAAACCACCTTTGTCAGAAAGCATAATCCCATAGGCACATAAAAATTATTGTAAAAAGTCAGACTTAAAAAATTTGTAGAAGAACTGATGGTGCCAGCTAGGAGGTCATTTCTCCACGTTCTCAAGAGTCTGTCCCTGTGGCCACACTGCTCTGTTTGCTGAAGCCACAATTTGGCTTCTCTCTGCAGTGACAGGAACTGTTCGCCACCGTGCTGTTAAGACAAATGCTTTTAGGGAGCAAGCAAATCTCTCAAGTCAGCAGAGAGATGCAAATGAACACAACCCCCTGCTGAACAAATGCAATGTTCCAAATTCATCAGGGGTAACCCCGAGGGCACAGCTTGGCTTCAAAGAAAATGCACAAGAGGAGCTTTGGGGGGAGTCTGCCCAGTTGCCTGTGAGTCAGGCAAAGCATGCCAGTATAGCTGGTGATCCTAAAGCATTTCAGATTTCGTTTAATCTATGGTTACAAAACTATGTTAGTCTAAACTTAATCAATGTCCTTTAAATTGAAAAGAAAAATTAATCCCCAAGGCCATTATTCAAGAAGGAACTCTGGTTTTTATCTTGCTTTACCCACTTGCTTTCCAGTTTTGATTTATCAGGTTTCCTACTAAAAATTCTCTCAAATGAGAAACTAAAGCAACTGAACCATATTTGCATAAAAACAACTTCACTGGGGTGCATGAAGCTTGATAGCTTTCCTATGATTGATGCACTTGTTACCAGCAATAGGGAGAGAAAAGGGGGAAGAAAATTTGTGAGCAAAAGAACAATGTCTTTAAGCTTGACTGTCATAAATGCTCTTCTCACTTTCTTCTTGTGTGAAGACTTGTGTTCATCTGAACTACAGAGTATTTCAGAGAATTGAATGTGATCTGACAGCTGATCTTAAATTGTGTCACTATATAAAAAAGGGGAACAAAAAAAGTGCACAGACTACATTATCTACCATACATTGAGGAAGTTGTACAGGGCTGGAGCAACTCTCCTACAAAGACAGGCTGAGAGAGCTGGGGTTACTCAGTGTGGAGAAGAGAAGGCTCCAGGAAGACCTAACTGCAGCCTTCCAGTAGTTAAAGGGAACTACAAGAAAGCAGAGACAGATTTTCTAAAAGGCCAGATAGTGACAGGACAAAGAGGAATGGCTTCAAACTGAAAGAGAGTAGGTTTAGGTTAGATATTAGGAAGAAAATCATCACTGTGAGACTGGTGAAACACTGGAACAGATTGCCCAGAAAAGCTGCGGCTGTCCCATCTCTGGAAATATTCAAAGCCAGGTTGGATGGGACCCTGGTCTAGTGGAAGGTGTCCCAGCCCACAGCAGGAGGGCTGGAACAAGATGACTAGTCCCTTCCTTAAGGTCCCTTCCAATCTAAAACCACTGTTTTCAAATCTAACATATAATGTAAGCATTCACTGAAAAGACTGCTTGATATATTCTGCAGTTATATATTCTGCAGAGATGTACTCTCTTCCTTGATAACCATCCTTTCCTAATGAATTGTATTTCTGGTGCAATAGGGAATCATCAGGCCCCTTTCCCACATTTAGAGTACATTCACTGACAGTAATCTCAAGTAATCTCACTGTCACATGAAGAGATCACTCAAAGCATTGCGCAAGATGCCACACAAATGCCTCCAAGCACTGTGTCCCATGGCATGCTGGTGTCACTTCCCCCGGAACCACCTGGGGCATGAATCAACTCAGAAACCAAAAAGCTCTACTGAGTATGTCCTGTCTTCAGTCTCACAGGCTTTTATCTTCAGGATCAAGAAAAAACCCTTCAAGGAGTGTGGAGCACAGTGACAGACATTGCTCCTCTTGAACACTGGAGTCAAGAACATGAACAGTTCAGGAGCAAAGGTCAAGTGGCTGAGACACTACATCTCCCTCCTCTGGCTTAGGACAACCTTATATGTATTTTGATGCCTAAAAAGAGAGAGATCTCAGGTAAAAATCTAGAAATCATTTGAATTCCTTGCCCACAGTAAAAATAGCAAAAGAGAGCATTTTTTAAATACAGTTCTTTCTTTAAATGTTTGCCTTTTTATGGATCAAATTTCACAAAGTTTCAATAAGACTGACTGGACAAACTTTAAAAATGGACCTTCTATTTCCAAAAGTACTGAAGCAGGTTAGTAAACAGAATTTACCCCTACCTAGAAGCTTGAATTCATTTGTATCCTTCCATTCAGCCACAACATTCAGCTAAGTATACAACCTAATCATACACTCAAAAATTTCTTACTTGAAGAACTGCAGTCAGCTGTTGTCTAGGCTATGTGTCCACTGTACACTTCACTGGGTACAGTGAAACCTAACAGCTCAAGTATTGCAAGCAGAAACATTTATTGTGTTCTGTACTTCCAGGCACTTCGGAAAACATTACCTCTAGCAAATGTAATATACACATTATCCTTTTATTTCAACATCTGATTTTAGTAGTATTAAAGAAAATTAGAGGGATTTTTACATCAAACCTTTCTGCAACTAATTTTGCAATCACAGCAACTCTCTTTTGGAGAAAATGCTAGTAAATATAGTAGATGCAAAGCTGGCTGATAATGAAAACAAGAGGTTTGCACATAATACTTGTGTGTAACATGTGTCTAAAGCCAGACTATGAAGACTAGGAAGAGATCTACAAATTAAACACCATTTTCACTAATATCATAGAACAAGTAACTTTACTAACATAATCAGTCTTAGGTTATGTATTCCTCAAAACATTTTCTTGTGGTTACCAATTTAGAACACTCCTATTCTAAAGACGTGTTTCAATTAACTCCAACCCTGCTAAGAGCTGTCACAACAAAACCTACTAACTTCACAAATTCTGTTGTTCCTAAAAGACCTGACAGACAGTCTTTTGAAACAGCATTACTCTAACTTTTTTCTAAAAAAGTTACAGCAGAAAATACAGGGTGGCTTTTGCATACAGCAAACTCTTCTGAATGAAGTTCAGCTTCCACTATAAAGTGGAGATATTTTGCCTGTTGCCAGCTTAATAGTTTGCCTGTAGTATATCTTCAATCTGCTAAACTACCTTCTTTTTAACCTTTTTTTTTTCAGATTGTTCACAGTGATACATTTAATCTGCAACCAAAGATGGAAATAAATCATAAAAATAGACCAAATGGATTCTGTAGCTGCCACATGAACTGTATCCTAACTGCTGACCATTCAGGTTTGCTCTGAGATGCACATTACGTGTAAATTACACACCAGAGGCCATTTGCTGTCCTGGACCACTCCAGCATTCATGCTTAGGTTTGATTTCCACAAAAACTTTGGCACATATGGGAGGACAGGGATGATGTGTACACAGCTGCCACCTCCAAAAAGATACGGGACACAGCTGGAGAGCAGCCTTCCCAGGAAGGCACCTTCTTTGAAACTCAGCATCCTTCCCTCCCCATGCCAACCCCACCATTCACCTTTGGCTCCCATGGACATGGATTCTGACGTTTTGAGAAGCTTGGGTTACCTATTACACTCAAAGCAGGGACTGCTTAGATAACACCACTCCTCCTGGCATTTGTTGCTGGAAGGCTCTTCATTGCCTCAGGGCTTAATTTATCTGGTTTGAGTTGTGTTTTAGAGGACAAGAGAAGTAGTAATTGTTAATGGGTTTTTCATTATTTCTTCTTTAAGAAACAATCTTTATACTCTTCTCAAGCTTCCCTTTATCTTTATACAAAAGAACGTTTCTGCTTATCCCTCTACTCCCTAACCCAGAAGAATCTTAGAGATCCTCTTACACTTCAGCCCACTCTAGGATTAGAAAAGGAGGGCAATTAATGGCTTCTGCTTTGGATCTGTTCTTACACCTTGCTTACATTCAAAGCAAAAAAATAAACAACGTGAAGAGTCCTAACAAAAAAAACATCTGAAAGTCAAGATTTTCAAATGCAAAGCACAACATTTCAGTATGCCCAGCAACACAAGGGTCTAACAAGGTGCCTACAAAATCTGTTTTCTATTATCCCTTTGTAACTATAACCTTGGCACTTATACACACAGATTATAAAACACCTTAACTCTAAACAGAAAACAAAACACACCAACAAACCTGACTTAAGGTAGTCAAAGTTTATTCACCGAGTGATCCAATATAATCTGTCAGTATCTAAAAAGCACAATTATTCTTGTCACATCAGGTTATTAGCCTGCCAGTCAGCTCTGTCTTATTTTCCAGTAGCAATGGCAAAACTGGATTTTAAATATATTTCTTGTCCTTTGATTACTCTACAAATGCACTTGCACATTGTTGTAAAGAACAAAAAATATCCAGCTACATGTTTAAACAAATAGGTGACACATTTTTGTGAGGAGAAATGGGGCACTAACTTGACCTGCTAGAGAGAAAGACACATTTACTCTCATGAAGCGTCAGTCAAATCTCACAGGACATAAACTATGCTAGATTATGATCTTCAGCTTGCAATCACAGGAAGTACTTCAAGGCAGGAAAAGGAATAAAAGGCATGACAAAAGGTGTAAGATCAACTTGACAAAATAGCACATATTTTGAACCTGGGGTATGAATTTCATGCAATTAAGACTGTGATTTTAAAAGTACTTGACAAAGCCATTCTTTGGGGCTCTTTGGATAACTCATTTAACATGTACTCGCCTCACAAACATTAAACCAGGAAAAAAACAAGCTAAATATGTCAAGTAAATTATGCAGAGTGATCCAGTCACTTGTGGCAAGATACAAAAGACACTTAAAGGTTGTGACACTGAACAAGGCAACAGATGCTGAGAACCCAGCTCCTTGGAGCAGAAAGCACAGCCTAACTTGGGCACCTAAACTTACTCTAAAGTGGGTAGAGAAGATGCCTAAAAGTAGAACAGGCTCAGAACAGAAACACTTGAACAATCCACAAGAAACATTACAGGAGAAGACCTTCTTAAATCTTTTCCATTTAAGATGTCTGAATTGGATGTCAGAGACATCCCAAACTGGAAAATAATAACCTGCAATGTCCAACACCTGCTCTGTTACAGATCACAACTGTCAGACTGACACTCAGAGTTTGTTTACTGTGTTTAGGCATCTAAGCCATGAGAAGATGCTCCACCCTTATTTTGCCAGCAGAGTACAAACCAGATGGAGGAAGCAAGAATGGAGCTGTTTTCCTACCCCCAAAATTACACCATGCACCAACAGAGAGCAGACACTGACAAGACAGAAAGCAGCTTTGCACAGAACAACTTCAGGCTCCTGGTGGACAAGTGAAGAGTGGTCAGAGTATGTCTCCCTTATTTCATTGTGTCTCTAATGATTTCTGCTATGTGAGTACATAAAAGCAGATAAATATAAAGGGCTAACTACGCAACAGTTTGTATTTGGAACTGAGTTACTAACAGTGAATATTACCTCGAGCATTTTGGTTGTTTAATAGCAACACATACACTATATATAACCATGATAAGAATCCCGGACAATTGCTAAAGCTTGATACTCAAAGTTCAGATTGTCAAAAAAAGATTAATTTACACACCACTGAAATACTGCTAGGTTGCAAAAATCTCTCTCTCACAAGAATAACAGAAATATAATAAAGCATAGACGTGAAAACCTAACTGAATAAAACTTCCTAGTTTGTAGTTTTTAAATCTGCAATTACCTGAATCCTTTCTAAAATAAATTAAGTGATAAAATATATAAGGTAATACATAATTTGTTTTACAGGTTTAAAATTCTAGGTGTGAATACAATTTCATTCTTATCTTAGAAAAAAGAACTAACTTCCAGATAAATACGGATGTGTTTAAGAAAAATACAATAAAGAAGTATTACCTCCAATGTGAAAAATAGAATTATTTATCTACAGTGTAGCTTGTTTTATAACCATGATAAAATACTAATTTAAAAAAATAAAATGCTTAGGCTTTTGCAGAAATTAGTTTAATCTATCATCTGAAAGAAGAGACAAATAATCAAGCTATAGTATTTTGGAAAAAAAAATTCTGAATCTGTAGTTCTCAAACAGTAGCAAAAAATGAACAGTATGGAATGGAAAAAATACATGTGACAAGTCTTAGACCTGAAATATTTGGAGATACAAATTTTAACATGGCCAGGTTTTGTTGGCAAATCTTGCAACAAGTTGACTAATGCTCCAGCTGGTATCAATGACAGAGCCCTCATTGATTCCAAGCAACTGCTTCCATTCAGAGAAGCAAAATGCTTTCCCAGCCCAGGGGAATATCTTAAATTCACATACACAAAAATAGCAAGAAACAAACAGAAAATAAAAATGTAACTCTCTTTGCTTTTCTCTGCATACTTCACACGGTCATTTCCCCCACATCTTCTTCCGAGAGAGTTTAATGGGAAGAACACTCAGCAAAACCAGTAAATATTTAGTGAAGTTCATGGAAAGCAAAATAGTACTGTCTTACAGCCAAAAGTAGCAAACAACTCCAAAAGAACATATAAACCCCACATCCAAAAATGTACATGCCCAAAAATGTACATTCTCCAGCAGATACTAAAAACCCTACCCAGCTCACAAAAACAGTGAAGAGAATCAAACCTAGATTCTTCCTAGCACCTATAAATCCTGTAATTTATTAATTTAGCTCCTCCCATCATGACTTTTGATCACAGAAAACATAACCAGGGATTGCAGCCATTAGAATCGTGGAAAGCAATTACGTTGTTATTATCATGATAATTTACTTATGCTCATCTGAGAATGGTAAAATACTGTCAAATTAAATAAATCATGATATAGGGGGAGGGGGAAGGGGAAAGGCAGAAAAGCAAATCAATATGTCACAAAAGGCAGCAGAGTCAACAAAATTATTTCAGTTTTCCCCAGCAAGGAATGCCTTCTTTTAACACCCTTAGGTTTTCAAATTGATGACTCAAAGGCCTCCTGCACCACTAACTGCTGTCAACAGAGACTCAATAATTTAGCACTAGTTTGTCATTTGGCTCTGACAAGCAATGTTTGATCTTCATCATCCCATCAGAGGATGCCGTGAGACAAGATGCACAGGGCTGTGCACCACATGGAAGTACAACTCCTCACTGGGATCAAAAATAACTTAGATTAAAAGGTTCTGGAGTTCTGATCCAATGGGATGAGTTTGTTCCACCAGTCCAGACTGCTCTGTTTTCTGAGCTATGGCAGCCGAAATGTGAGACTGAACAGAAAAATATCTAGAAGAGTCTTGAAAAATTCACTCACAGAAAAGCCATGTAACTGAGAGGTAGGAAATACATTGTGACAGATGCATAGAATAAGAGGAGCTACTACTTTTTTCCCCTCATTATTTTTATATACAATAAAGTCTTCTGCACAGCCAGTGACAAAGCATTTAGAGCTTTTCCACCTTATTACCTAATTCCTAGATCTATTTAGTTCTCTACTTAAAACTCCACACATTTCAGAAGACATTCATCTCCATTATTAAAATTTCACTGCTTTTTTACACGTTATTTCTAAAAAGCTTATTTCCATAGCAGATAAACCCCAGGATACCAGAAAAGCACCTCTATTTCACTAAGCTAAATTTTATGCTTGTGGCTTTGCAAGATAACAGTCTGTTCAAGATTTACAAGAGGCAATGACAAACCTATTCATTAAATTATTGTGGCAGATTAGGATTTCCGCTTGAATATTTCTATTTCATAGTCCACATTCAGTGCCTCTATCTAATTATTCAAACAACTGATGCATACTATGCAACAGAGATGTACACCTCCACGAATCATTAGTTACATATATATACACCCTAACACGTAGTGAGGTCCAAATTAATTTTAAAGAAATTGATAAAAGATATGCCATTTTATGTGTGATGGCAGAATCGTAGCAAACCACATTAAACTGGAATTCAAATGGATGTATTAAAAACAGTTCAACACACAGAATTGCCTGGCTGGATGCTTATGGTGCTTCTGTAGAGTTAATCCTGCCAAGGAAGAAAATTATTATTCATTTCATCTGAGCAGCTAAGCATAAGGTAATATAATGAGGAAGCTCAGCTAGCAGACTACTTAACTTTTCTCCCTTGAAGCACTGAAACCCCTATTAAATTTCTGTACTGAGAATTAAGGAAAAAATCTAAGCACCTTATGATTAACTGGTGCTTGCTAGGGAAAGCAAAATCATCACCTGCAATAGCACAGCAGAGGAAGGCTTTTACAAACAGATAAAAGAAACCTGCAGTGAGAGCGACCACATTTAGTTGAGATTTGCACGCAAAGGCAAAGGTCAAAAACAATTTTCTCCTGTGCCCTTCATACAACAATAACAATTGGTTTTTAGGATGCTATTGTTTTTTGTAGAGCATAATAAGGCTTTCCTAAGGCCTCATTTAAAGTGTGCAATTCTTGTAACAAATGCTGTCTTCTTCAATGAGTCTTTTTAGGCAACATTAATTCACCACTACTTTATAAGGCACTGCTCATGGACAAAAGCAGTTGGCAGAGAGTGCAAACTCACAGAAAAAAAATGGAAAACACAGGTTTGTTGACAGAAAAACTAATTCATAATGAGTCATCTTTGACTATGATTACTGAATGATTAATTTTTGCTTTCAACTTTCATCAGTTCTTTTCTAGGGATTTAATCCTGCTCAGGACAGCTCCTCCCACAAATTAGCTTGATATCATCTGTCTGACTTGCATGTATTCATACCATCATGGGATTTGAAGCTGCCTTCTATCAATATTGAAACATTTTGCCCATTAAAGAATTCCCTGGGGATGTGTTTGCTGTAATCTTGGACTAACTCTACCAGCTCTCCAGCTCACCAGAGATTCGCCTGGTCCACCCACTTTTGACTTGATGCCTGCAAAATGAAGCAATTTTGTCCAACACCTGGACGAGCATGGCATGAGCAAAGTACTAGTTTTGTGCAGCCACCTGCAAACTGAGAGAAACTAATGACAGCTGAGGTGATCCCAAATCATCACAGCTTCTTCAGCTGAACCTCAAAAAATGTAGCTGCTTAGTCCTATATTTTCAAAACTGTAAAATTCTGTCATAAGGTGAATTTCTAGTTAAGACTCATGTTGGTGCTTTCTGCCTCAGTATTTGCCAGGAACCTCAGCAAAAAGAAAAGACATTCTCACCACATTTTGGCTCTTGTAATTGTCATCCCATCCTCGAAAGCAACATAACATAGCACAGAGCAGTTCTGGAGTTTTCAGATCATCAGTTTTACCAATGTTTCTCAGTAACATTTGCACCCTATAGGGGACTCATCCCTCCATCCTGAACACCAGCTAAGCATCTAGTGAAAGAGCAAAGAATTCCTCCTCTGAGACAGCAGAAACACAAAAAAGATGGAAAAGAGAGTGAAGTTAATGCCACCAGTCTGATTGTACCAGGCAAATCCTCAATGGCTGTGCCAAGCTCCCACTTACTGCAGCAGAATAAACTCTGCAGGCAGAGTTTAGCCAGTGTGTGCACTTCAGGATTAAAAATAAAAAATCCTGCTACACTACGGCATCCATTCTGCGTTTATCTTGTTCCTTCTGGAGTGAGCAGGCAGATTTCCATGCTTCAGAACAGGTTCATAAAACGTGCCTGATGGACTGCAGAAGGTATTTCAACTGTCCTGGAAAATTACATAAATCAAATGCTCAGTGATTGTCCTATTCCAGCTAAATGCTAATATAAATAACTGTTTATATGGACTTAACTTTTTTTTCTACCTGTCAGCTACTGATAAAGATTCACTCCCTAAATCACAGTAATTTCCTTTTAGCTTGTCAGAAAGGAGATTTATTATGGTGGAAAAGAAATACATGAAAGCAAGCATGATTTACTTTTCAGAAGAGTTATATAATTTTGTGAATCTCTTTCAAAAGCATTGTGCTCTCATTTTTTAGTTCATGTCCAAACAATGACACCAATTTGTCATGACATATGATATTCTCTTTGCAAATTTTGATACAAATAACTTGATACAAGTGTCTTCTCCCCCCTCATACCTAGCACAAAAAATTTAGTTGGAAATAATGTCTATTATCAGGATGCTTTCCGATTTTATAAAGTCGAATCACAAAATCGGTCTCTTATAATTTTATTGGAATTAACATTCAAAGCTGAATATCCTTCCCCATCATTTGTAATGTCACAGAGATCAACTTAATGTATTTTACTCTGAGTACCTGTAAACAAAAATTCCATCAGAGCCACAAGAACTTATGCATTCACATCTAACATCACAACAGTATTAACTACAGAGACTATTGTGTGAATGGCATATTCGGGGGGTAAAAATTAGATTACATTCAATAAGATTTGAATGTAAGAAATCAAGTCCTGCTCAGTACTCTACAGTTCCACTTCTACATTCTCCCATGCCATCATGCAGGATGCAAGTGTAGAGCCTGGTATTTTTTTCATCCCCTCAAATAACATAATTTTTAAATTTAAAAATATTCTTCAAAGTAAAACTGTGAAAAATTAATTATAATATGAACTGAAAATTGCAAACAGAAAGAGGAAACCCTTCAAACTGTGGTTAGCAACCACAAATATACACAAATATTGTGTTGTTCAAGAGTTTTAAACAGAGGACATGATATATTTCTACGTGTAAATAATACCTTTGAGTTGTGATCACCCTTTGGCAGCATTAAAATGGCATATGTAATTGCTAAAGTCAACAGATTTTCTTCAAGAGCTTCGCTGCTTATGTTTTCTATCCAATTTTACAGAGATTAGTTTCAGAAAACCAGAATTTTTATATGGCAATATCCCCAGGGGTATGCAGTCGTCAGTTTGCATAATGATATTTTATAAGATAGAAGAATAGCTCTAAGAGTCTTACAAAGAAATACAGCTCATCCTTTTAAACATGCACACAAAAGAAAACAAAAGAATTAATCCAGAATATATTAATCTTCATTCCTTCTCTTTTTTGAGGGATGAAAATAGAAATTTTCAACCACAAATGTTACTTTAAATTTCTCAACAAATAAAATGGTCTGCAGTGGAGAATAAAAATATTCATTTTTCCAAAACATAGCTTTTTTTTGTCTGGCTTCATACTTAGAAATTAAAATAGTTCAATTGCTACTATGGCAGTAGTAACAAAAACAGTGACAAAACCAGAAACACCAGTGATGCCCTGTGCTGCTCCAGTTGGGAATTCTGGGGTAGTTAAAATGGCTATTTTATATTAACTTCTTTTCAAATATCATTTCCAAAACCTCACACATGATATTATGAAGCACCATTACCACCTGGTTTTCACACCTGCATTTGGAAATGACAGACAACTGGTTTTGGCATAAACCTTCACTGTCAGGAATACATTAGACCTGATGCAGGTGCATAACCCAGCTTTTCTTGCAATGTCTCCCTTCAGTTCAGACAAACTCTCCCTTCTCACGGCCAGGAGGTGATGTATGGCAGAGGGCAGCCAGGCAGACTCTGGGTTTATGAGGACATTTTCCCTACTGACTTCCCAGGTGAGCCATTTCAGTCATGAAAGAAGAACATTAAGTGAAAAGACTGACAGATCCCAACAGGCAGAGGTAAGGGCAACATATGTCTTTCCAACCTTTACTTGTTCAAACTGCTTTTTGTCCTTCCAGCACCCCTCAGCTTTATCGGATACAGAGCGCCTAGAAAATTTCTTCCTCTGACAAATTTTCTTCCTTCCTGAGATAGGGTCAGTGTTCTTGTTGGCCATATGATGCTGAAAAGATATATTGACCTGACTTCTAGGTAAGTTTTCATCACAAAGGAGTCACCAGTTATCACTTTAACCAAGCTGATGCCACTGACCATATCTGAAGAGGTAATCTTGTAGTGTTAAATTTATTGGTGTTTTTTATTGATGGCAGCAATATAAACTTGAGCTAGGCAATGAAAATAAAAATCAAATGTTACGACAGCTCTTCTTTTTCATTGTCCTCGTAAATCCAATCAGGTTTAGTATTTAGGCGTTTCTGGTAACGAGTATGATTCCCATTGGACTTGTTTGACTTCACAGACCTGAACAGTAAGTGAACAGAGTATGTGTGGATATAATGCACCTTAATCAAAGATCTTCCCAGCACTCTTAGGAACAGTGCTTTCAATTCTATTCTAGACTCTGTAAGCAAAGTCTACTATTTCTAGTTACTTCAATCAAGGAGTCACAACGAATATTTTTCTAAGCAGATTTAAACCAGACTTTCCTCTGAGAACAAAAACATCAGGAAAAGAACCAAAAGTGGACAGATGTCAGTAATATCTGTTGCTTTTCTTCTTTCAGTTTTCTGGATATTTACTAAATTCCTGATAATTATAAAAAAGAAATGTGCCCTGTTAGTTTTCCATACTAAAATCAGCAAAGAGTCTCACATCAAACTTGTTGCATTTCAGAAGAATAATGAGTGTTTCCTTATTTTGCAGTGTTTCCTTTTCACTACTTCCCTCCTAATGCTAGAAAACATTTGAATTTTTCTGAATGTGATGCTGTAGCTATTTTCTGCATTTTAATATTCCAGCACAGGGTCCACATAAAGAACCAAAGAGTCTATATAAATTTTCTATATCTTCAAATAAATGTTATTTAGAAAAAATCATTCTCACAAAAGCATAAAGGCTTCTCATGCCATTAAAGGATTACAGACATAACTGAAACACTCCTTTAAACAAATACTTTGGTCAGATTTTCTTTCCAGTAGTTCAAGGATAACCTGAGGTTTGGAGCAATCCCTTTGAAATGGCTGGTTTTGCATTTCCTGCCCTTCAAATGATTCCCTGTGTATCCATACCATCATCTCTTGGGAAAGGTCATTTTGAGACATTATGTTAAGAAACATGAAATTGCCACACTCTTACAGCATTCTGTGATTGTTAATGCTATGATGAGGCTTAGTTCCCTCTTCAAGTTTAAGTATCTAAAGGTTGATTAAAATAAAATCTATCATAATGTCTGATTGATTGGTAAAAGGAAGGCAAGAAGAAAGAGAGAAAATCAGGTTCAAAATAATAAATTTTATAAAGCCAGATAGTCCTCAAGTTCATTATATCCATCTGTCATTATTCAGGCATAGGTACAGTGGGCTAATTAAATGTTAATGAAATATAAATAATCTGCTGGTCTCAGAGCATTAGCTAAGGAGCAGTAACTGCACAACAGCTGCTGTAGCTCACTGAAAGTGTTCATGTCAGCACCTCAAACAACATCTAAAATCTGGCTTCTAAACATCTGAATGAAATAATAATGACTTCTTCACGCAACTCATTTCAGAAGACCTGCAATTATTTTTACTTAAGACAGAGGTGAAAGATTCATGTGATAGCAAAAAAAAGAGCTTAACAGTTACACAGAACAGTACAATTAAATGTAAGATTTTTCACCTGCTGTTTTGTTAAAATCTTTTTAAGTAAAGCACAGTGTCTGTAAAAGCAGTGCTGTATCAAGATGCTCACAAAATTGATATAAGAAACTCATGCCAGAAATACTGTTAGAGAGACAAAGCCTTTGCTCCTCTTCTATAGCATGAAGGTTAAAGATAAGTGCATTGAGCAAAGATAAGATTTAAGCTCACTCCTCATTTAAAGCCTGACTTTTTTTATGCACAAACCTCCTCCTAGCCAGAAAGACAGCCTTCATCTTATTGGGGTCCAGTTGGAGACCACGAGGAAGACAGAAAGGACTGGGATGTCCAATGCAATGTCACACACCCAACATGCAGGAAGCTCAGCTAGAGCCTGAGGTACATCACAGGATACACAGAATGAAGCAAACCACACCTTATCCATTGTAAGCAGCCCCAACAACCTCATGTTTAAAGTCCATCCTTAAAATGGAAATCTCTCTCAGGAGGACTGAAGGCATTCCCTCAGCTCTGGCTGCACTCTTAGAGACTCCTCCTGCAAGCCAGAGACTCAGGGGTGGGAAACTCATCTTTTTGGGGGATCTCATTTGGGCACAGTTCAGATGCTACAAGACAGGTGCCTGTGCTCACTATCTGCTCATAAATAAAGAGATGCCATCTACAAGAAAGGGATTCTGAACGTCTTGTTTGAAGTTCTAAGATGTCATAACTTAGGGAGAATCCTTAAATCCTCAAAAATCTCACAATTAGACAACCTCTTTTCCTCCTAATGCTCGACCAACCATTTGACCTTAGCCTAAGTCAGACGAATTTGGCATTCCGAAGTTATCTAATTACTTCTCCCCATCTTTAAACCCACATGGTGCAACAACAGAGGGGTAAAGAACATTTTGTCTTCTGTTGGAATGAAACATACTTGGTAAAGCCACCTTTGGCAAGACTGCTGTGTTCCAGAGTTCATAGCTGCCAACTATCCCATGTACCTGCTGTATCCTGGTCTCCATGGAAAGCAAAGCAATGCAATGGCTGGAACCTGCTAGGATAGATTCCAGCCTTCAGTTTTCAGCCATGATGGCCAAGGGACTATACTTTCTTCCACCCCACTGCCTGGACACAGGCTGTGAGATGGAGCTCAGGCTCTTCCTGCCAAGGCCGAATTCGCGCTGTCACCAAAGTCCTTGAAAACAAGCAGATCCATCATTGCCAGCATGGTTACAAGAACCAACACAAAATCAAGCACAAATCACTGCACAAAAAATTTAGCAGGCAGTATTAATGCAGGCATTCCTATGTGCACACAAACACACATTAGCACCCATTATAAAAACACACCTAATGACTACGAAAGGTTATTGACTGATGGTTTCTAGGGACCTTCTCAGCAACCTGTAAATACAGGCCTGTTGATTGAAGCTTTTCATATCAATGCTGTATCAAGAAAATGAGTTACCACTCCATACCAAAAGCCATATACCCCAAAGATACCCATTACTGCAAAGATACTTCCTGTAAGAGGTACAGCAAAAGCATTCTTGAAAATACAAAGCAGCAGTACAGAATCTCTGTTCTAAGTGCCATCAAAGTCCATCCGACACAAACTGTGACTCTGAAGCTATAAGGGAAATGTTTCACTCCAATGTTGAATAATTTGGCATCTACCCAGTTTCAGCAAGACAAATTTGTGGGAAATGAGTTGAGAAGCTTGATAATCAGGTATGCTAATCCCATTCATCCCTTTCAAATAATGCACAGCAAAATTAAACAAACTCCATTGTTACAAAGACACAGTTTCAAAATCAATGAAAAACTTCTGATTCCTTGGTGTTCTGAAATCAGGGGAGCTCTTGTTATAACCTGAACAGAAGTAGTAATTCCCTTTACTATTCACATAGCACACCAACGTTTGTAAAATCCCTTTAGACTGCGTGGGCACACACTGGCATTTGTTACGCAGGAAATCTGCACTTCTGTGCTCAGATAAAATAACTGAATACTGGTTTTGAACCATTAGTCGAGAATTTTCCAGCAAATTCTGGCATTTGGAAAAGACAACCTCTTTTCATCTCCTTGACTGGGATTATTACATACATCATCAGACATTATCATCATATTAGAACACGTCAGACATTTGGCCACCATACGTAAATTCCCACTGCCTGTGCTGGTGTTAAAATTATAATCTCTACCTAGCAAAAGCATTTTTCCCAAATGAATCCACAATTCTTACCTAAATAGCAGACCACTCTCTGCTGAACTGCAAGAGTCTTCAGGCTGAAACCTGTGGCTTAAGCAACATCAAAGCAACTCATACCAGGGATTCTGGATGGGAAGTAAAGAATGTCACACCTAACCAAAACTACAGGGAGAATAAAGTAATCACCATGAAACTAACCAAAGTTGAATTTGGCCAGGACAGGAAGGTTTCCCAAAAGCACCACAGGATCTTTCATAACTACAAATGATCAGAATCACATCTTTACACTTAATTAGAAATCAGGTACCTTGTGACTCTGAGCCCTTAAGATCTGCGTTTGCACCTAAGTTGTAGAACAACACCTGATAAATCACCAGCACCAATCTCCTTTTTCTTTAGGAATGCCCTGACCCAAGTATGCATCCAAAGAGAATTATTTAAAACCAAACAGCATAGTATCTTTAGTTATTATGCAAAAAGAAGAGGAAAAATCTTGCTCATATTATGCTTTATACTACAATTTATGTAGTCCTAAAAAACATTATTAGGTGATACACTAATTCGAGATTTCAAAATACGTCATTATGAAAAAGATAAAACACAATGGAAAATTACTGTCATCTTCAAAGTTTTCCTACTTAACTTGGGAAAACACAAAGAAATTTCAAGCTTTTCTCGTCTTTTTTTTAACGTTTAGATCATATCTTTCATCTTTTGAAGATGTCATTATACTCTTTTAATCTTTTATATTTTGCTTCTTTTTAAGCTCTTGTCCATATCCAGGGAAGCAATTAAGGACTGGGTTTTGTGTGCAACTGCAAATAGATAGGTTTAATGAGTCTCTCACTTACACCATGAAGAGATATTCAAGAATGCATTAGCCTTTGCACTGAGCAATATCTATGGAACATTAAAAAAAAATACCCATCACACTTATTCCTGTGGAGAAAAGGCAAGAAAAGAATACCAACATTTTATTTTCATTCTGTATGAATTCTCAGAAAACCCCAAAAGCTTTTCTAACCTTTCCTCTCAAAATAGCCAATAAGAGAAGTCAGACATGACAGGTGTGAAGCTTCCATTATTTCCCGTAAGTATGGTGAAAATATATTTCATTCAGGGAACTGAAAAACAGAAACTGACTTAGTTTTTACCTCTCAACATGAAATCTCACCACAAACTTTGACTCTTGTCTTTGCAACTAAATGAATGCAGCATATTGGTCTAAAACATTAGAAAATAAATGAATTAATTAAAACGTTTTAAAAAATGCACAAAATTTTTAAAAAATTAGAATTAAAAATTTTAAAAAGTAAAAAATAAATAACCGTGAATTATTGTGTGGGATTTTTTTTTCCTCCCTCCCTCTCTGAAATATAGCAAGATTCTTTGACAGGCCATCACTGGAGAGTGAACCTTGGATGCAGATCATGAGGCTCCAATGCCTGTTCTGAAGGGACAGTACCAGGCAATTTCCCAGGAGAGACAGATTCCCAAATCTAAATTTGTTGTCTCATCATTAAGAAAGACAAAATACTTTCTGCATGATCACTGTATACTCCAGAAGCAGGGCCTTCAAAAGCAGTGCTGGAGTAGACTAAACCCCCTTTTCACAGAACTTAGGTATCACATTCATCCTGACAAGACAGCTGAAGGCACATAAGTGATGAACTGGCATTCCAAACTCTATCTGTACTCAGAACATCATTCCTGTGCCACAGCTGGCTCAGAAATTGGAATGGGAACAACAAATAGTTTAAAGCACTATAAATACAAATACACTTGAGAATACAGTTAAAAGTGTCAATATTATCTGTAGAACCTCAGCTGGTGAAGTCACTGCTCATTAATTCATGCAGAAAACAAAGTTAGCTACTCTACACTCTAATTCTCCAAGACATATATTTTTTAATAACTCTATTAACAAAAAAATTTCCTTTCTTTGCCCATGTTATGGTTTGGCTTTTTTTTTTTAATTCATTCTTTGTTGTATTTCATGGTTGTATTTTAGATGTAGAGGCAAGAAAAAAATGCAACTATATTGCTGATGTATAGCCAGTGCCTGAATGACATGTGGATAGGACCAAGGAGAGCCACAGTCATCAACTCAGACACAAAACTGGTGTTTCACCATGCAAAGTGCTGAATAAAACATAGCATCATGTGAAGAAATAGGATGCAGGGATTTATAAGAGCTACACTAAGCAGATTTCTCTCCAGATTTGCCCCTCCAGTTGTTGATTTACTGCACATAATTTATAAAGTTATTTCAATTAGTTAGAATGAATAATAATGATGAAAGCAGCGCTGAGCTGTGGGCCTTCTCCAGATTTTGAGGTAATTTTTGTTACTCTCTTCCTTTTCTCAGGCTCATGTAACTGAAGTCTGTGCTTAAAAAAACATGACAGAGGCCTTCAATATTCTTTTCCAGCATAAAAGATGGTAGCTTTTCCCCCTACTATTAAGAACTACACGGCAACAAAAGGAGAGAACCATAAGAAAACTGTTTAAATTCCAGCCTACTGTGAGATTAATAAACCATGGAAATCTGACATTACTGCAGATGCAGAGCATTAATTCCTTCTGGCAAAGCCTACAAAAATATATTCCATAAAGGTATAGACAAAATATTTTATATTAGGGAAAGGGGTGTCAATGTTCAGCTCCAGAAGTACCTCCTGAAATGCCACCCCACCTGTACAATGTAGGGTTTTTGTATTTTAAAATAATTACAACAGAAATGATTACTGAAAAAACCAACCCATTATGTCCAAGTCAACAGATTTAGGATTTTCAGGGTATAGAAAGCACTCCCACAGACCTGCCCGTGTGCCTACTGTGCTGCCCCACACCTCTCCCACATCACCACTAAAAACTACTGCAACTGCTCTCTCTACTTGTCCACAGCATCCACCCTTCAACATTTGCTACACATTTAGCTTCCATGAACCATACGGATGGTTGCTGCCCAGTATAATTAATTTCCTAGGCTTCTCTGGGAAACCATCCTGTCACTTGGCAAGGAATGCAGCTCTCCATCTGACTCCTAGCATGACTCGAGATTACAGTGCAGGGAATAGAGTTCATGCTTTCATACAGAATAATTTGAAATATGAAAGCCAGTATGTTGATCCTCAAGCAAAACACCACTGTTGGTGTTTTTTTTTAAGTTAGGAAAATATACATCTGTAAATCAGAATTAAACTGAATTTCCATTACAAATTATAAATATCAGCACCGTAACACTTTTTATGCCCACTGAAAGTAAGATGACCTGTATGAGCTAAGTCCTCCTCATTCCCTTCTGGGAATAAATTAATTTCACAAAATCTTAAATTTCAGCAATATGACCTGGCCAGACGGGGAGGAACTGAGAGGCTGGGCTGGGACAGTGAAGCTGGGCAAAGGCAGCTCTCAAGTAAATACGTAAGGTTTCTTGGCACCTGAGACTGCCAGGCTTCTAAATGTGGGGTTTAAATGTACAGAGTTGGTGGGTGGCAGCAATAGTTTTGGTTACTCTGAATGTGAGCAGGCAGAGGTGTGAGCAAGGAGTTTACACAAACTACATTTGTGATGGGTAATGAGATCTGGTGGCAAAACTCTGGGTTAGGACAGCCCTAAGGAGAAAAACACATAGCTTGAATCTACAACTCACTGAATCTTGAAGAAGAAGGCTGTGGACAGGAACTGGGGCCAAAGTAACCATAATAGACAGGAAAAACTAGGCAATATGAAATCAAGCTGATTCTCATCTTCAGTAAGGTTTTACCATCTGGAGGTAAAAATCCAGCTATGAATTTGCAGTGAGAAGACAGCTTGTCATTAGCCCTGTTAGAGATGGATATCGAGGGCTCAGTGATATATTTTATGATAAAGCTTGGGATTTCTCATTCATTTTAGCTTGACTGTAGCAAGTATTATCAATTGCACATGGCAATTTGCACTATAATCCATTAAAGTAATATGAAATCGCTGAGCAATATCATAGTTTTTTATTTACAGAACTTTGCAGTACTATTGAATTACTGAGGCAACATAAGAATGCAACATAATATATGGTAGAAATACAAATTTAAGAGCAATAAAATGCTTCAATAACAAAATGAAACTTCTTGCCCAGTCACAGATTTGACAGCACAAAAAGTAATGGTTTATTTATCTTGTCTGATGTTAATCTTTGCTGATATTCCCTAAGGTCAAATATATCCACACAAGTTTATGTTTTTTATATGAAACTATATATTGCACAGGAGATTATCTTTTGCAATACATTCATGAGGAGGAAAAAAGAGGCCCATTTCAAATTCTCAGTCGTTCAAGTGAATCTCCAGCAGTTTCCAAGGTATTGTATATATCCAAACAAAGGCAGAATTTACACCAAGGAGTTTTATCGGTGTAGGTTTATGCATGCCTGACATCTAAAAAGGCAGAGGCTATTCTTCACATGCGTATCTTCTCATCATACATCCACAACTTCAAAATTCAAGATATACAAACTTGAAAATATGAATTTTTCATTAGATGTTAGTTGCAAATCAGAACAATGCACTTTCAGTTTTCCAGAGATTCCATCTTGCTTGCACTGTTTGTCATCACATTGGCTTCCAACATCCTAAACTAACACTGCCCTGCCCAGAATGAAAACAAAGAATTCTTGACAAAGGACAAGATTTTCCTCTGGAGCTAAATTAGATTATACAGTTGATCATTTCAAATTACTGAACCCTACAGCAAATGCACAAAAATGTCATGCAAGTAGGTAAGCAAGCTAAAGGCATTGCATTGTAAGAACCAAATTCCATTGGCTGGACACAGGGCACGAAAAAGCATCTGAAAGTAGTTTTTTCCAATGCCTCATTTTTATATGTGTCATACACCATCTAAAAATATAGTGCAAAACTAATGAAGTTTTTACATTTTGCTACATTTGGCAGATGACTTCTCTGCTCCTCAGACCTTGCACAATACTAACAACAGTAAAATCTTTCAAAGGAACATTTTAACACTTCTCTTTTCTTGCATGCTGATTTAATTCAAGTAAGATTCTTTTTCTTCAATGTGTTTATAATAAAATGCTTGCAACAGAGAGAAAATTGAGATTTAAAGCAATATTGTTGGGCTTCAAACAGCATGAGTTCACTGGAACAAGCAGGAAAGATATCTTAACATAATCACTTTGCTTCAGCGAGCACCTCATGAATTCTGGTTTAAAAAACAAACAAACAAACAAACCCAAAATCCCACATTCATTTTTAGCTGGCAATCACAATGAGTTTCAAGGGGGGAAAAAACTAAAACTACTAAACCAAGTTTAAGTAAACAAATTACTAAATAAAATAAACAACCTGTATAATCAATGTTCTTGTATTTTTCTTCCTCCTGACCACATTTCAATTCTATAAATAGGACTAGACATTTCTATTTCCTTGTGCAGTCATATTTTAGGAAATTTTGTTTGTGCAATTACTGCCAAGAGCACTGGACATCAATGGAAGCTTCGACTGGGTTGGCACAACCTATACAGAAGAAGAATTAATAAGAGTGATAAGTCTACCCTTCACAAAGTAATGACAATCTAACAGCTACAGCTCCTGTAACCAGTGGATTTTAGAGGCTAAAATACAGACATGAAATAGGCATAAAATACATTCCATAGGATATTGAGGAAAAAGGCAGCCATATCTCACCCTTGCAAAACTCCAAAATTCTAGTACACCGATTTTTCTGCAGTTATTTCTGTAAATCAAATACACTATGGAATTCAGTAAATGACAGTGACCAATGGCCTAACAACTCAGGGTCAGGGGGATGTGTCTGCCCTAAAAAAACCATCTCTGCTGGGATTGCTTTCTGCTTTTATCTGTTTATTGTTGAATATACCACAGACAGATGAAGATCTAAGAATCCTGAAATCACAGAATGTGGCTTCTTAGCAATTTTTGCTTTTTTAAAAAAGGCATATTTAATACTGGAAAAATAGTTTTGACTGATAAAAACTTGATCTTTTATTATCTGCCTAATAGGATTCCATAGAAGAGTCTTTAGAGGAAATGTGGAAGGATTAAGGGTAACATTAAGAGTACAGATTAGCTTCCATGTCCTGTGAGCTCAGTAGGAATAAACACTCCCTCAGGTTCTGTTCTTAGGCTATGCTAAATACAGATTACAAGATATCAGAATACAATCTGGATTTTATTCTAGGAAAAAAAATCAGCCTTAACCACCTGAAGAAGACTATATTATTTGGGTTAAAAGTACCACTATAATTTTTAGAGAAAAAGACGGCATTACATACACTGTTGCATGCCTTTGAAAGACAGTGCATATAAAGTGCATAGAACTTTTTTAAGTGTGCTCACAATCAGTGAGTTTCCAAGAAAATCTCACCACAAAGTATGACAAATATTTAAAGGAAGATATCGAGCTTTTAAAACCTTAGAAACATTTGGCATAGCTTTAAATGCTTATCTAAAAACTGAGTTAATACAAAGGCATGCTGACTTTGGCTGATAGTTTTGGAACAGAGCTCTTTTTTCCTACAACAGTGCTCTATAAATTTTAGAAATTCATTAGTACCAGAATCTATAACTCAGCATTAATTAAAGTGATCAATACAATCTATTCCTGGGGTAGATGAAGCTCCAGCATTAGACCTCTAACAATGCCTCCAGCACCTTAGATCCGACAGAGTACTGCTATTATTTTGCTTAACCAAACTTGCTCATTCCTGCATTGTAACAAACAGAGATTAGATCTGGTTTGCACTCAAACCAGTAATTTAGTTAAACATAAATGTTTTGTACTCAGACCTTAGATGTGCATGGGTAACTCTTACTCAGCTGAGCCACTGATTTCAGCTCCCACTGATCAATTTCCTTTAATTTGAAGAACAAAACAATGACCAAAGTTCAAGTCTGCATGAGGCAGAGGTGAATACAAGACACAGTGAATACGAACACTCTGTTGCAGAAAAGATTTTGATCCAGAGGAACTAAAAGACACCTCAGGATTTTAACAGAATTTTTTAGAGTGAAGAATTTGATGTCATAAAAGACGTACCCCTAAATTTTCAGCATTATTATCCTTTTTGAATAGAAAAGACAAACATTTCCACTATAGGCACAAAATAGATATGCAGCTTTTAAAGTTTCCACTGTATGGATCTGTACCCATACACGGAGATTTTGGTATGGCTTCACACTTCTCAGCTCTCTTTCAAACAGCATCATGAAAAACCAGCTAAGGAACACTGTCATGCACAGCTGCGGTATCAGCAGTCCCTGCAGGACTGTCATGGTTTAACCCCAGCTGTCAAGTAAACACCACACACAGCTGCTCACTCACGGCCCTGCTAGCAGGACCAGGGACAGAATTGGAACAGCAAAAGCTATGAAACTCATGGGTTCACATAAAGAAACTTGAATAACTAAAGCTAAAGCAATAAATTCATTCACTGCTTCCCATGGGCAGGCAGGTGCTCAGCCATTCCCAGGAAAGCAGGGCTCCATCATGTGCAACAGTCACTTGGGAAGACAAATGCTGTCACAATCCAAATGTCCCTCCTTCCTTCTTCTTCCCCCAGCTCTATACGCTGAGCAGATGCCATATGGTCTGGAATGTCCCCTTGGTCAGTTGGGGTCAGCTGTCCTGGCTGTGTCCCCTCCCACCTCCTCACACACCTCCAGCCCCCTCATTGCTGAGCAAGTAAGAGAAGCAGAGAACACCTTGACACCTAATTTTTCTTTTTAAAAATGAACTCATTTTCTGTTTTCAACCTGTATACTAAAAATCCTAATGAGCTGAGACCTATTTTAATGAATATTGAGATTTGTTCATAGTTAAGATTTATTTTAATGGTTGTTCCTAATGAGTTGATATTTGTTTTAATGATTGTCACAGACGGATTAATTTTGCACAGCAAGTGTAAAGAAAATATGTGAAGAGCAGTGGACTCTACTGGATATTCTGTTCTTTTATTCAAGGGCACTGACTTTGGCTTGGGATGGGCTTTTACCAACATCCCACTTCTGCTACTACCTGCTGTAACATACTAAATTTTCTCCAGACATTGACTCCTCTCCTTCAGTCGTCTGTTTTAGGTTTCTGTTCCCAAGTGATGCTGAAGCAAGCAGACAGGTGGTCATCTCTGCCCCATCCAATCTCAAAGTGTGTCTGGGATGAGGGACATGGTGGAATAAGGCAGACTGAACCTGTTTGTGATCCATAGCTGAGAACAACCATGGCCTAAGTAAACACTGCCTGGACTTAGAACACTGCTGACAGTTTTCAATTTCTAGTTCAAGCAAAGTGTGCAGCTATGCAGAAATCTTTCCCTAAATGCTCAGGTAAGATGCTTTAGGACTGCAGGTTCAACTCCCTCATTGCTGGAAGGTTTCAGTGCAGTGCCAATCACAAGGAACAACAACTGAAGCCTGCAGAAGGTGACACTTGCCTGGAAAAGCTTCTATGCAAGGTGTAGAGCTCCTACCTGATTCAACTGGACTATGGGAATAACTTCTTTACTTTTTCAGAACGTGATTTGGAATCCTTATCCATCAGAAGTGTAAAAGATCTAGATTAAGCATCACCATCTGGAAAAAGTAAGATCTTAAGTACCTAATAACTAATACTAAGTTAGAACTCTATTACCGTGAAAGATTTGAGTCTTCCCTAGTGAAATCACTATGGCTAGCAAATGGATTTCTAAGTATGATTAATATCAAAAGTGAATTTTAAATGTACACGTAATGAAGGACAGAAAAGGTAAGACATGACCAAATTTCTTTTTAATGGTTAAAACGGTACAAGAGATTTTATCACTCTACAATGTTCATCGCAAAAGAAAGAAATAGTTTAAATTATTCAAAATTAAAAGAGAGTCCACTCTTTACAATGACAAAACCTTCATCTGTTTGAGTTACAGCTTTGTCCTTTGTATTTTCCCAGCTGAAAAATTCTGACTAGTTCTGTTTGAAAAAAAGAATGCTTTTATCTTTAATTTCTATGTTTCAGTACTTATTTTCCTAAAGTTCCTTAAATATTGCCATGCAAATGTACTTATATTTACATTTCACAGACATACATCATCCTAGCTTCTTTGCTGAATGAAAGAACACTGGATAAAACAGCACAAGCTTGCCACAAAGACTTATGCACAGGCTTAAATTTCAATGGACCAGTCATTTGCTTAAATTTGAATAACTGTGCAGATCTTCATAGTACTGTAGCTGAATTTTTAACATATATTAACTTCATTATGACATTTTCAGACTTTAGATAAAAGTGCATTTATGGTAAGTTACTTGAGTTCTGCAAAACTCAGCACATCAGAATCTGTGACTTTCAGACACGGGAGTAATTAAAAAAAAGAATTTTCAAATCTTCTCCTATACTTCTCTCTTGTCAGCAGGGGGTTTAAGCATCAAATTATGCCTATGAATCTGACTGGCTCTCATAATGTTCTAATACACATAGCCACTGTATTTGAGGAAAAAAAACCCAGCAAAACAACCTCCACTATTTCCACAATGAGAGTAAAAAATTAACAGCTACTTGATTTCTAAAGGTACTATTCAGACGTGCTAAAAACCCCCATTTTACAAGCACACAAGCATATAAGGGTATGTTCTCTGCTATTTTTTTTTTTGAGTGAGAGCAGCAGTACTACTCCTGGCCAGTACAAATTCCTGGGCAAAAACATTCAGCAGTATCCGGCATTTTATCATTAAATACATAAACCTTTTAGTGTCAGGAAATTAAATTCTACATAGCAAATCTGAACTGTTCAACGGCTTCACCACTGTATGTGCCTCAATATATGAAAAAGGAGACTGCAATTAGTCTTTTGAAGACATTAAAACAGCTGCCACATTTATATTTATCTAGGTACATAACTCATGGTTTAAAGTTCCTACTTTAAAATACCTTAATTCATCACTATCTGGAGGAAGTAGCAACCTCAGGATAGGGATGATCTTCTTCAATCAAAGTTTCCTAATAAATTTTGGCTGATCAAAAGTTTTCCTTAATTTCTGCTTTGGCAGATGGATAAAGCATCTGCAAAGCAGAAAAAGATAAAGCTATTCTGAACAAAATTTTAAAAAATACAGCCTTTGACCAATACATGATGGGATGTGCTCACATAGCCACCAATACGCATCCAAAGTGACAGATCTTTAGAACAGACAGGAATTTTTCATAGGTGTGCTTGAATGAACGAGTTTATCCCTGTGTCATCAATATACAATGGGATTCATAACCCCAAGAAACCTGAGGAGTAGACAGCAGACAGCAAACCTGCTTTCTGCTCATCAGCATTCATAGGATACACAGGGCTGAAGTGCACGTTTGCAGCAGCAGTCCTGATCACATAATACACAGCATTGTTAGAAAAGAATGTCCTAATGTAAGCAAGTGCAGATTCAAGATTAGATGCCTCACAAAACACAGCAGCTCTATCAAAATGATCGAATGCTAATTCCTCTTGTAAAAAAACATGATGATTGAACAAAGATTAACATTTTTTCTTCTGTTCACCACCAACAACGTTTACGTGAGACATTACTCAGTAAACCAGATATAAACTATCAAGTTGTTTCCTACAGAATCTACAGAGTTACAATACAAAAAAAAGGAAAAAATTTAAGCCATACCTGGTAAAACCATTTCCTACACTGATCAACTCAATCAACCGAAAAAGCAATCATAAAAATAATTAATCTGTGATTATTTCCAGGTAGCTAGTTGACAGCATGCCACTGTTACGCCAACAGTGATATGCAGACATACCCCAATCACTTCCGATAGCATATCATTCAAGGTAAAATGCTCCATTTTTTAGTAAAACTAACAAGTGAAGAAGAAAGTACTAAGTTAACTGTTGTTTCTGGAGTCCAAGGAAGGTTGCTCACTTATTTTAGGTTTCTTGTCATGGCATTGTATTGAACCACTGACACCTACAGGCACAGTTGCATATATTTATTTAAGAAATATCTGTGCAGTGCCCTGTTATGAGGTAAGACACCTCTGAGGATAGGCAATGGAAGTACCTTGGACGTCCTGATTTATTACCAAGGTACACCTGAATCCAAGGCAGATGGCACAGCTAACCCATTTCACGTGAACTATTTCTTCCCATTCACGTCAACAAAATTGCAGCTAACAAGTAGATAAAATTCTTTCTGCATAACCAGGGGTTCCCTACACCTGTATCACTATTCTGGTTTTGCCCTAATATAAAAAAAAAAAAGTAGGCAACACAACTGACCCTTATCTAACTGCAGTGGGGTCAACTAAAGAGTCCCAAAAATACGCTGCCTACACACCTTCACTATAGATTTGAAATTCTTTACTGTTTCTAAAATCTACTGCTCTGAAGATGATTACAGGGTGGTGTGATGTATTGTTAAGCAAACTAATTTCTAATCTCTGCTCTTACATTTGACTATTTACTACTGATTTTATTTCCTTATATATGATAAGAAAACTATATTTGGAAAATACTTTAGAAAATATTCAGGGCCTAGGGAAAATTAGTTTGGAATTAAGAAACACCACTTACTTCACCTAACTTTAGGCAAATTGCAGCATAGAAAAGTAACTCTATCCCTCAAGAACATGTGCAAACGTCATAAATAACTATTTTTAAGGCAAGATTTTAAAGAATTAATCAATTATCTGGTCCAATAAGAATGACGCCACTGGACTTTCCACAGAATTATGTTTTCTCCATAGCCAGTGCTAGCAAAAACTGGACACAAAAATAAGCTTTCTGAGTGATCCATCTCGCCCTTTGCTAACTTTACAAAGATTATTTAAGAAAACAGGTAAATATGGCAAATCAGACCAATGCCATCTGTAAGATGAAGGGAGGCAAGGCCGCTCTTACTTCATCAAAAAGAACCTTATCATTTTAACAAGTATTGACTGCCCCAAATCACCAGAGCACCTGACAAACTGGTTATGAAGCCTCAGCAATGGCTAGGCTTGAGTTAGCTTTCTCCAGCCCAGGTGAGGGAAGCAATCTACAAAAACGTACTCATTACCTCTTCTTGTCTAAAGCCAGGCTTCTTGTCTGTCTTTTATTACTTTTCCTGACACATTCCGAGGTCATCTTTGGAGCAGCCGTCAGCAAGCAAAGAAGAACAGCCCTTGCCTTGTGTCAGTGCTGCTGAAGTTATTGCCCTGCTGGAGGAGGAGGAGGTCCAGCCATGCCCACTCCCTGCAGCCATGGACAGGCTGAGCCTGTTCCTGCTGCTCTTTTCCCTGGCTGGCAGGGATACCACCAGGCTAAAGGATGGAAAACACGGCTAAGAAAGGGAAGTACTTCAAACAGGTAATGCTGAGCACTAAACTCATTTCAGTCCTGGCAGCAATTTGTCCGCAGACAGCACAACAGATTTGGTTCAATCCCCATTAAAAGCAATTTCATCAGCTTTTCAATATGGCCTTGAAAAGGCTTAGGATGGTAATGGGGCAGCAGATGAAAATCATGGCAGCTACACATTAGGAGCCTGTGCCCACTGCAGTGGTGCTCCTCAACAGAGGACTACTGACAGAGGTCAGCACAAAACCATCTGCATCACAGCTTCTTAGCCTCCTTCTTCATGGAGGAGCATGTCAAGGCCAGTGAATATCTGGGAAGTTGAGGCCAATGACCTACCCAGCATCATCTCACCCTAGCAGTTTTGTGGTCACTTGTTCCTGACAACAATTTGAAGTTAGAGGTTACTAAATGGTCTAAACAAATGAATGTGGGTTAAAGTGAAAATCAGTTATGAAGAGTTGTGTTTTCTTTTCCCCAAAATGCAGAATACAGAAAGCCTAATTTTAAAAATGTAAAGTGGTTACAAGATATAAAACACTTCCTTGCTTTTTAATGTGACTTGTAAGAAAACAAGACCTGCAAACACAGCCACAATAAGGGTCTCAAACAAGCAAAAATGGATCTAAATCTAAAGCCTTTCCCCTTACTTCTGACTTCACACTTGTCAGTTATTCCCAGGTTTCTCAATCAGGATACAGACAGACTTCCTGTAACAAGTCTTTCCTTTTTTTTTTTCCTCATATACAGCTGAGAAAAATGCTGTTTATCAATCTCATAAAAAAAATATTGCATCCAAACCAAAAGAGTTGAGACTTAAGTCTATCTTCCTAGTGCCCCTAAACATGTTTTTCTCAAAATATAGTATTAAAAATAAAAGAGTTGTATGGTACTTTGCATCACAAGGTAGGCATTCACCTCACAAGCAAGCACAGAAAATTAGATGACAAATTTAGCATAATTTACATAACTGCTGGATTGTAGTTCAGCATCAGCACATTCCCACATCTGAAGTTTGAAAGATACACAGAAATAGCACAATATTGTTTAATACATATCTAAATAATAGCTGATAACACACTTCTCAGACAGTTTATTTCTTTTAAAAGAAATCAAAGAACCTTCTCCATTTTAAATTAATTGCCATATCATGAGAATAAATGTGCTCTTTCACTTCAACTACCATATTTTTTATTCTAAGGGGCCACATTTCAGATAATCCCAAGTCTTGCAGATTTTGCCAGTTTCCATGCAGGACTGAGCATTCCTAAAGATGAAGCTTTTAAAGCTTCCTCAATAGATAAACAAAACCTCTGATTTAGGTCAAGTTTAAAAGATGCTTTAAATACTTTTGACATTTGGTCTGCTGTGATTAGTACCCATCTGACAATCTTCAATTTTAACAAATATAAAAATCGAGAAAATTACGATAATGATTTAAAAAAAAGAAAGGTTAATACCTGGCTTAGCAGAAATATTAATACAGCATACATAACAAGACTGTGCAATTCTGTTTGAAAGCAGGGAAGTTTTAGTGACATACAGACCTGATAATTTTCCCCACTTATTCCTCCTCTAACTTGTACATTTATTATTTCCAGGTTAAGAAAATAAATAGAAAAGTATGTGAGAAAAAGTGTCAATCTACAGTACAAATGCCTCCATCTAAGTAAATTTATGAGATAGGATTAGATCTCTTGTACACAGACACAGAAATAAAATAACTCATTCACATTGCTCTTTCATTCACTAATCCTCTTTGCAAAGCATTTTTTGCTACACGATTCAAAAAACCTCTAACTCCAAGAATTAGTGGCAGAAAAATGGGGGNATAAAACCACCAACATATTATATAGAGATATTTAAAAGCTTTGGCTTTAAATATTTCTTCTTATTTAGCCTTTTCCTTGAAAAGCTTTTATAGCTTTTTTTGACTCAAAAGAACATCATTTCTCTTGTATACACACAGTGGCTTACAATGCTGAAAAATCTTTAACTGTTCCCATAGTAACCAAAACCATTCTTTGTATTTAATTGTTGCCTTTTCAAATATAATCTGGTTTTGTAGCTAGAATCAGTGTGTTCTGTTGCCATCTAAATGACGGATTCCCTGAAGTCTATCAGGCATTCATTATAAACTCAGGTTGGCTTTCAATAAGTTGAAATTTAAGGCATTTACTACGTTTTAGTATGTAGTATTACATTAATAAAGTAATTCAGGAAGAAGAATGTAAATAGCACAAAGCTGAAAGCATCAAATATTATTTTGAAGAGGTGAATTTTAGTAACTTCAATTTTAAATATGAGGAACAACAAGCCTTGCTAGAGCTCATATCAAAATTCCCTGCCTGAATAGGGACACATCTCCTTTTTAAACTATGGCTCAGCTTTGTGATTCATTCCTGTTACATATCTGGACTGAATTCCAAGCCCTGTGAATATATTCCTGGTTTTAGGTGACATCTTCAAAAAATAGAAGCAATTTCTGGAAGAATAAATGAAGAATGATGATTTGCCTGCTTAGATTTTTTAAAATAATCTCATTTGTATCAGCACTGTATTTATTCTATGACTTTAATATACGGCATACTTAAGAGTAGAGAACTGGCAGATAGTATTTGTTATCAGTATTACGCACCTTATTTGCATTGTTCCATTTCAAATCCATCTAATACCAAACACTAGTTTTATGTGTATTTGTTCCCACAACACCAGAACAGGATTTAGAAAGCAATAGGTAATCCTACTTCTGAACACCTGTGCTTTCTCACTGACCCATAAATGTTATTTTCTATCTCCTCCATAAATTATCCCAAATGGAGTTCACTGCTCTTTGGACAAGAAAATGAGGTGGTTTTCATTTAGCTATCTTAAAAGTGCTGAAGCACATACAGTTAGAATTGACAACAAATACTCAACATAGCATTGTTTATGTAGACTGTAGCTCTGGAAACGTTTATCTAGAATATCTAAATTTTTCCAGTCAAAAGTATCAATCACTGCTATTTAATACAGATCCAGATAAGGAATAGAAATAAGTTTACAACATTAGATTAATTTTAAAAAGGGATTACAAAAATAAGGCCCAAAACACAGCCTTCTTAAAAGAGGGCTGTTGAAGGAAAAAATAATGTGGCATCACCTTACCATTTAGTTCATCTGTCAAAAAGGAATTCTGTTTCTCCTGCTTTGCCTTTAAACTGTGTGCACGTTACTTTTTAAATCAATGCAATGAAAATATCAAGAAATGTATTTTATAATAAAATAATGTTTTTCATTCTTGGTTCTCTTAATGTTTATTCCAGGTTGTTTCGTGGCTCTGACTTGAGGTCACTTTGCACCTACAGCTGCCACAAGAGATAAGTTCTGCTCAACTTTGTATCTTCCAAAGCAGCAACCTGGGCACTAATAAAATTGTATGTAAAGATGTCAATTATATAGAAGGACATAATAAAAAGATAACTGGAAGTGCAGCTGGAATACTCCTGAAAAATCAGTATTAAAAAGTTTGAACAAAATGCTTGGGATGGAGTAGTAGATCAGTGTAAAAATGATCGTATTTTTGGATGAACACCCTATAGGCTTTCTGCATAAACAAATGAACAAACAGATAGACAGATAGATAAGGAGTTTTATCAAGAGTATAGTTTATCAGCATGACTGCTTAAAACATGGGAAAGTTTACTTCAAAGCTACCTCTCTTTTCTCCCTCTGCTTCCCTTGCTTTTTCCCAATAGCTCACTCCTAGTAACCTCCTATCTATGTTTCCCTCCTACTACTTGTATTGCTCATCACAGGAATCCTCTTTGGATTAGGGGGATGCACTGAACATATAAACAAAGCTGATCTAGGAGGAAAAAGGGGTTGCAACCTACCATATTTTGATGTATTTGTACTTGCTTTTGAAAAAGCCACCTCACATTTATGATGAAAGCATTGGCCTCTTTTTATTTCCCCACTTCTATTTTTTGAAGACATTTATTAAAGCTGTACACAAGCTGATGTTGTGGGCTGCTGTGCTGGAAGATCTAAATCTGGATTATTACTAATATTAGGTGGATATATCTGCAATTCATGTTGTCATGCATTTAATCAATGTAACAGCAGAGAGTATTTATTTATGTGCAACAAAAGCTACATAATACTCCTTTATGTAATGATAAAGAAAGGATTAAAATACCGAAATCAAAACAATTGGAGCGAAATCCTACCACATCCACAAAGAGCTAGGAAATGGACCTGGAAGCACACACATGAAATACTTACAGCATCATCACAGAAAAAGAAAACATAAAACTCTTCCTCTTTCCTCACAAACATCCTTTTAGATGGTGTATACTGCAGGTATTACTGATAAAAAGCATCAGGGCCAGTTGATGCCCTCAGTATAACAGAGCTTAATCCTGCTGCTGAAGCACAGGAGGAAGAATTTACATTTGTACTCACTTTGTAAAACTACAAATAGTTTTTGCAGCATTCAGCTCTTTTAAATTCACTCTTATTTGGTACAATATTTTGTCTTTATAGCTTAACTTTACTGCAATGTAATTGCAAATTTATGTCTTAATCCAACTGCACCGACACAGCATGTGTCCTAGTGTGATGATGCACAGTCCTTTCAATTTTATGTCTTCTGCTTCCCACCTCCCCATTTCCCATCTTGCTGTTTGTTGGGTTTTTTTATGCTGTAGGTGGTTTATATATCCCTTATGGTGGCCAACGCAGCCAGTGTATTGACTGGGAAAAGCCAGGAGGGTGAAGAGGAGATAAAGAAAGAGCGATAGCACCACTTCCCCTTCTAGCTATAGTCTTCTACCCTTGCTATCAGTAAATCCATGCAAGTAAAAATAACATATTCAATACCAACTGCAAACATAGATTCTGATAGGTTATTAAAATTACTGCTCCCAGGGCTATTCACAGATACATTGAAAAATGTGTATGGAAGAGAAAGAGGAATATTGGCTCTATTTCTTCGTTGCCTCCAGGAAAAAATAAATAAGAACATAACACGCTGGAGCTAGAGGTGGGGATAAGGAGATTGTTCTTAAAATTATTTCTGTCCTTCTCTAATAGCTCTTTTTTACTCTACAAAACAGACCAAATCTTGCTTTTAGAAATACTAAGAGTTAGATTATGCTCAGCTCTGGAACATCCTTCTGCATTTAGCTGTGCTAAATAAAAAGTGAACTCCTCTGATAGTATGTGAAACATAGCATGCAGGTATGGATATTTTTTCACATAATTCATTCCCCTCTAGGATGCAGGTAATCTCTCCAACTTTAAGCACCATGAAGCACTTTATATATTTTTAAGCAGTATGCTGAGTGACCTTACATTTGCTGCAGTGCTATTCCTATTTAAGTCACGATAATACGACTCAAGAGTAGTGTATTTTCTAACAAAGCTAACTCTAATACAGCCAATGCACAGGATAATGGTTTTCAGGAATGTTCTGCAAATTAACTGATTTAGAAAACCCTCAATAAGCCAGTAACATCACCATTTTTTTCTCCCATCAGATTCAAAAGAATACCTGATAATGCTTTCACTGGAATTGTACAATGAGCTGTAAAACAGCACAGCACAATAGTCCAATAGCTACACTATACAATTATAAATGCAAATCTGCCTCGTTTTTCTGTGACATCCCTCCTTTGCCCACCTTCCAATGACAACAAGAAATTTCTAAGAAATGCTGTTCTTTGTTACACTTCAAAGACATTATTAAATTACTGGGAAAGTGAAACAAATACATTTCTGCTATGTACTTGATCTGTTTTTTCTAGTTTTAATCTACTATACATTTGTCTAACCAAATAAAGTACTTTGCAATCCTAGCATTACATGTACAAGCATATTTCCTTCATATTTTTTCATTTTATGATGCTTTAATTGTTCACAAGTAATAACATAGTTGATTAATTTTTATATTTGATGCTGCAATTATGTTTTGAAATCTAATTTGTAAGAATTGAGGCTGTACTTTAATACAAACACCAGAGGCTTCTAAATTAAAAAACAAATGATCCCCTGGTCCCTCCTCCCCCACCACCCCACCCTCATCTCTTCAGCATTTAGATAATTCCAGATTGATGTTTCTGCTGCATAAAGGTACAGACCCAAACCTGCCTTAATTTCCTTGTGAGATGATAAAATACAATCACTGGCTGTGTTTCAAACAGAACTTCAGTTCCAGTTTAGCAACAGCCTGTGCTTTTACAGACCAGAGAGTATAATTCTGTTTCTGGAGTGGTTCCTAAGACTAAGCACTTCCACTTAAGTTAGTGAAAGCTTGAGTTAAAGAAGCTTAACAACTATATTTGCCCCCATTTTACAGCAAAATAATTTCTGTATGCTTTCAAGATTTTGGATGTACAAGAAAAAAGGAATAAGTCATTTTCCACATGCCCAACTGCAGCCCTGCCTCTGCAGGACACTGTGCCTGAGTGGCTTTGTGCAGCCATCCCAGCACACCATGGGTGTGCTCCTCAGGGCTTAGGCAGCTGCCACCTAAGATAATGGGAAACACTGTAATTTTATTAGAATAACAAACGCTTAAGTGACTAACACTACATCGTAGAACAGCAGCTCTTCAGAGGGAGATCTCCAGATAAAATAATTGATTTTCAGTTGCCTATGGCTGTCTCAACCATCTCTGCCTGCATTACCTATAGCAACCATCCTCTTCAAGGTTGACTGAACCAGGTAAGACTTTATTTACTTCAACTACATCTCCTTTTAGAATTGTTCCAGACATTAAGGAGTTTTGATAAATATATAAAATAATTTCTATTTCATCACACAGCAAAAATCTCAGCACAAAATTAAAATTCAAAACCGTGTCTTATGGTTTATTGTTGTAATTACAATGCACATGCCAAGAATATTTTGCAATGATTACTCAAGGCCATCAGTTTAGAAGCATTCTTGGTTGCCAAGTGTGAGACTGCCACTTTGGAATTAAGTTGATACTGGTGGTCTGATTTGGACTTCTCAGTAACGTAAATAAAGGAGACACTTCCATACTCTACAGGACATATAGGATAAAAGTTGCACTCTGTAACCAAGTGTATAGTAAGCACCTGACTTTACATATAATAGGTGACAAACAGCATACTTTTAAATAAGCTCTCTAACTAAATAGTCCAAAATTACTTATCTTGATGTACTTCTTTTGGGGAAATTTGTGGGCATGAAGGACAAGCAAATCAGGGAACTAAAGCTTCCACTACTGCAGAAGTGCCAAGTGAAGAATGATGATGAACAGAGAAAAGAAGGATGCACAGGAATGCACAGATTTTAATTTAATTTGGAAATTAAAAAAGTTTCTCAGGTCTGATAAATAAATTGATAATCTTACTCCAAATGACACTCTTTTTAGGGTGACGGCCAAAAGTAGAATGACATTATGGTATCATAAAGGTACACAATTTTATGGATGTAAATGGAACAAAGTGATCTTGCTTCAGGCAAAGCTGTTTTCTAAATGTCACTGTGACTTGGTGACAATGTTTTTCTTATGACGACTTCAGATCTTGTTAAGAAATTGCAGTTGTAGCTGCAGTTATGTTGTCCACTGCTTGCTGTTGAAGCAGAGGAAATTTGTATTCCAGATTACTCTAAATGCACCATCCTTTGTCTGTGCAATTCAATGCTTTAAATTAGCTTTGGTCACGCTCTCTGTCAATGGAAATTATAGTAACTATTATGACCAGAAGTTCTATCTTTTCAACATTTGGTGCTCAGAAACACACTCTTCAGCAAAGTTGTGTTGCCCCTACACACTTTTTTCTGGAGTTTTCTTTTATTACGAAAGACTAGCTACAAAATTATACAATGCACTCATCTTATTTTGAAGTTACAATTGTCTCAACTAGAAAATGCCATCTTCTCAATCCTCCACATTTTGATTCAAAGTAACCTCATTAGGCACCTTGCTTAACATTCCACCCCTGTATCTTTTCTTCAAATCCAGTTCAGTCACACCAGCAATACTTTAGGGGAAATGACTGAAGCACTCAGAGTTGATTGTGCATTAGAAACCAAATCTCTTCTAACAGGAAAGAGAAAACTTTCCAAACAATGACTATACTTGCAAATGATCAAAGCTTTTTTGGCAGGGCTGTAGATAAAATCTACAGAACACTTTTCCTCCATAGGACAATCGCCATCATTCCTCTACCTCCTGCATTGTTCCACCACCACACAGGAAAAGATAGGAGTGGAACTACAAAATATTGAAAATATTAAGTGCCGTAAATGCAGTTAGTGGGTCTCAAAAAACAGCTTATTCGACATTTGGAAGTCATGATCAAACTCAACTGTACAGAACTGCTTAATCCCTTGGCTACAAACAATTGCCTATGATATTTAAATTACATATGTAGATTGCTTTCCAGTCAATCTCTCCTATAAATTGATTGTTGCAGTGACTGAGAAGGAATGTGAGAACTGATGATGTTCCCATTCTATAAGCAGATATAAGGTTTCTTCCATATTCACTTTGCAATGCAATTGTACATCCTTTGCACAACCGTTACTTATAACTGTTATTAAAAAATCATTCTCATTTTTTTAGTGGGTGGACACAGGGGAAAAAATAGAAACAACAGTCTGGTTTATTATTTTGTTTGTCCTCAAAGCAAACAGAAAGAAGTTACCAATTTGAGCAGCCTAGACAAAAGACAATGTCAGGTAGGTGTTTCAACTAGTTAGCAGACAATAAAAGTAGTGTAAATACTGTATTTTTACTATTTTCTGAAAAGATTCCCATTTCAAAGTAGACAGGAGAACAGCAAAATAACTTATTTTCCCATTATGTGCAGAAAGCAATACAGATGTACAAAGAGACCCAGTGACAGGCAACATAGAAAAGAGAAATTTTCAGTTCCCTTGAAGTTGCTAAAGAGAGCTTAAAGACTAACCAGCAAAATAGGTAAAGGAATGTAAAAGTAGACCACTGACAGCATAAGCACATTGCTTATGTTTACTCCAAGTGTCTGCTTTAAAGAAATGGATATAAATTGTACCTCTCCTACCTGTTATCAGTAAAATGTAAGGGTGGTGTGTACACAGCAATTCAGCTGATGTCTCAGGTTTTTCAGCTGAGCTGGAACCACAGCTTTCAAAAAATTGTCATTCCAGAGCAACACTGGGCATCCCTATTCTCTCTGCATTACCCAAAGAGTGACACATGCTTTCACAGCCCATTGTCCCAATCATCCAGAAACTGAAACAGTACAATCATCTTCTTACCCGCTTTTCCTCACAAGTGTGAAAAACATTCTTTTCCACATCACTGAAAGATGCCTTTTTGAATGGACTGTCAGAGCAGACACACATCATGCAGTGGGCACCACCGCCTGACAAGCTGGCTGCACTGGGGACCACACTTCACGTCACCCCTGAGGAGCTGTAAGGGCTTAAATGGTGTTTGAGACAGCTAACTGTGATTTTCAGACCACAGAAGGACTTTGCCGTGAGATAAGCACAGAATGGAGTGGCCTGGCACGTCCTGGGTAATGCATCCAGACTGTGGCAAACTGTGCAGCAGCAACTGCTTGTACATATATTGCTGGTATCACCCCAACCCCTCTTTCACACCTTAATTTGTGCAGAGGCATCTCTCAGTGACAGGATAACAGGAGCACCAAACAATTACAGAGGTAAAATAAAAACACTGTTGCTTTAAAGGGGGGAAAAAATCTCCCCTGGGATTTATCAAAAATAGAAATATATATATGTGTATATACATGGTAAGAAAAAATAAGCAAAATAAAATCCACAACTGAATAAGGCAATAGTAATACATAATTGGCTTGGTTTGAACTTCTTTTGAAAGGAATTAGGCAAGGCTGCAAGAGTCAAAAAGGATTACCTGTCTTCTAATGCAGCAAATACATTTTTACAGCTTGAAACTCTGAGAGAGGAAAAAAGGCTCCTAAATTTTGGAATATGCCTCCTGCAGCTAATAAATTTAGACTATATATGTACCAAAAGCTTCCTGGATTCCAGTCTGTATCAAAGTCCCGCGTTAGCATCTGCACTAAACAGTGCTATCCAGAGCAGCATTAAAGCTGCAACTCTCCCCCTTAACCATCCTGTTTCCCACCAGCAAGAACCCAGGTAGTCACTGTGACTCCAAGAAGCTTTCTCATGTATTTGAACTCATGCATAAGAATCTTGCTCAGGTAAGTACATTTGCAGGGTACAAGTGAAACAGCTTTGGCACAGACAGAATATCGAAAAGATTTCCTACATAGGCTCATTCAGGCATTTACCAGAAAAAATCTGAATTGATCTTAAGAGTCTGAAGAACTGGCAAATGATCTGTGACATTTAGAATCATAAGATAAAAATCACAGAATAAGTTTGAGTTGGAAGGGACCTTTAAAGGCCATCTAATCCAATCCTTCTGCAATAAGCAGGGATGCCTTCACCTAGATCAGGTTGCTCAGAGCCCCATACAACATCCCTTCAGCATTCCCATGGATGGGAAATCCATGACTTCTCTGAACAACCTGTTCCCCTGTTTAACCACCTTCCTTAGAAAAGCCTTTTTCCTTAGATCCAGTCTGAATTTACCTTCTTTCACTATAAAACATCACCTCCTGTCCTGACATTTTTCTAGTTTCTTCATCTGTAAATCTTTCCTAAAGCTCAGGAAAATATTTCTGACATGAAAAAGAGTTGGCAAATTACTGTGTCTGCTTCATGACATAAGATCTGTAGCTCTAAAAACATTTTAACAGCCAATAATATACTTAAGTAAAAATCAAAATCGGGAATGTGACAGCAGCTGAAGTACTAATGCACAAACCACCTTTAAATTGGCCAGCTCAGAGGGCTCCATGTTGCCATCAGTATTCTGAACTGTGGGGCAGTCATATCCAAAGAAACTAATCAATGAAATCAATAAAGTTCAACCATCAGCTGAACTTTAAATCTGATGAAAAATGGTGCACCTGAATTTCACTATACTTTTTTCATGCACTACTAGCACATGAATGGTTTTCTATGCTCACATATGAACATCACACAGCAGCAGAACATCGCCTGCTCAGGGACGCACATGACTTAGACACTTCTTTTTCCACACTGCCCCTTGCAGGCTGACCTTTCAGCTGAGAGTTTGCCCACTGAAGCTGAAGCTGAGTTGGTTTAAAGCATAGCATTTTTACAGTTCCCTGGGCCATGCTTCCTCTCCCATGCTTCCTCATAAGAACTTGAAATGGAAGTGAGGATTCCTCATGCCATTACTCTGTGCTCGCAGCTGATTTATTTATATTTGAATTCAGAGAGGAAGGACTAAAATTAGGACTCTGTAAGCAGCATACACTGTTCAAAAGGTTCCAATTGTTTTAGCATCTGGGCATCTTTGAGAACAACTGACTGATGGATCACTATGGCAACACAAAGAGGCCTCGATAACTTGAACTATTAAGACAACAAGAGGTTTTTAAGTCTTGTATTTCTACAAAATATAGCAGTTAATGAAACATCCTAGACAAAGAGAAGGCTGAGAAGACAAAGTAAGATAAAGCTCACATTTATTTTTCACCCTGACCTCACACTGACCATGTATTTCTCTGCCTCAGTGTCTGTTGTGGAGTGGAAAGACAAAAACCACAAAGGCATGCTCTTCCTCTTGCCAAATCCATTCCTGGTGAATAACTGTGGTAGGGATTTTGTCCAGTGCACAAACAATGAGTCAGCAATTACCTGGGTATCACTATGAAATTACTCCCTGACGAAATGGTTTGAGCTTCCAAGAAAAAATACAAGGGGGAAAAGAATCGGCCCTTTACTCCTGCAATCCTGGTAAGATCTAATCACTGACACTTAAAGTATCATTAAGCTTTGCTGCTACCACTTCTGGCACCATTTGCTGCTTACAAAAAAAAAAAAACATTAAGCAAATACATTATTTAAAGCCACTAAACAGTTTCTTTCTAAAACAAAATAACATCATTAATCAAATATTACACAAGTAGCATTAAAAGCTTTTTTTCCTCTGCCCAGCCTTCACAGCTTCTTGTGTCCTGAAGGTCTTAGATATAATTTTATGTGGCATACAAGATAATTATTTTTAGTTATTTGTAACTGTTTAACATTTTATTATCATTAATATACATTTTAGCTGGTGTGGATTACACAGTTGCTTAGGTAGTTTTAGAAAGCATTAGTTATTCTAAATATACTGTGTCCCTGTAGGGCCTGAAGGCAGAAACGTCTCCTACAGGAGACTGGCTACTGCTCAGCCCTCTACAATGAGCACAATTTTTGGATATGCACGACAAAGCCATACAGGTAAACAAAGATAAGCATAAAAATCAAAGCATCAATGTTGTTTCCCACATGAAGAGAGTATCAATAACTATAATCCACACATGCAGACCTGCTCATATGTGGACTCTGCATTCCAGTCAACGGAATTCAACAATTGACAACAACTGTCAAGGGCATGTTTGCGCTGGAGACAGATGATACTGGGATATTTAGAAATAGGAATTAGTAATGGTTTGCTTCCATTAACTGGATATGAAGAACACTATTTACATGCAGAAAGCCTGGGGTGAAATGCAAGATGTGAACAGTATGCTTATTTTCATTCATAATGCTGGAGATTTTCTTCAAGCTGCATGCTTTCACCTCCCTATTTCAAAGATTTTTACAGTATTTACCAAATTCCACTTGCAAGCTTTTTCCAGCAAAATAGTTCTGTTTATTTCCAACATACTTGTTAAAAATGTTGGTTTAAAGATACTAATACACTGATGCAGTTTCATATGGAGAAGTTCAAATACATTTAATCTGTTTAACCACAAGGCAGCTTCTCATCAAAAGAATTCCAGAGGCACAGGTTGTATTTTTAAATATGACTATTGGAAGAGTAGCAGAGGTTAGAGCATGTTTCTGACACCTCTGAGTGCTTAGGACAATTTTTACTTATGTCTGTGTTCTTAGAAGATAACACTAATCAGGTTGTAAAAAAAATAAAAACCAAACACACCAAAAATCTAGGAGGTGACTTCATTCAGCACATACTAAACAGATACCAGAGTTTCCTACTTGGAATTAATAAGGAATTATTAAATACTAAATCTCATCATAGTACATAAAAATGTCAGTCAAACAACAGTGCAGGTTTCTCTTTTAGTGAAGAGAAGAAAAAATGTTCTATGCAGCATAAGTAACCAGAAGGATTATTCTGGATTTCAGCACAGCATTTTGCAGCCCACTGCCTTTTCAATCCCTTGGTATTCAGAGAGCCAAACAACTAAACCACTGCTACAATTAGATGCTAACAGTATTTCAAACATAAGGCCACTGAAGTAATACCAAGACAACAGGCAACATACTGTGTTCAATTTTAAATACAGGTTGCCTAGATGAAATGGGTTTATCACTACATGGAAAAACATACCACAGTCAGATACAAACTTAAGTCATAGACCTGTAGCAATATCACATCCCATCTGATCTACTCTAATCTACCAGAGGTGTTTTGGATGTTTGGGGATGTTTTCATTTTCTTACAGTAAGACGCACGCACGCCAGGACTTCACAGACAAGTTCAAAGCTAAATTTGTACATACAAAGAGAAGCAGAAAACTAAACATAAATGGTAAGGACAGCAATGATGCCATATTATCCATTGCCATGTTTTTAATTACCTTCCACACTTTAAAATGCACAGACCCCAAGTTAGTGTTGTGGTAATGCCTTCCAACTGTGATTTCTTTCTTTTAATGTAAACAAAATTATTTTTATTCTCCAAGGACTCAATCATTAAGAAATAATCATCCTGCCTGGTATTGCAAGGCAAATCGTACTGTACATGCAGTGATTATGATTCTCATCTAAAGCAAAACACCAAAATACAGTCTGATCAAGTAGATAGGATTTCCCTGGAAGAACACTACCATACTTTTGAAGATGCCATCATATCTTGTATCATAGAGGTAAAATGGTCACTGGAAAATACTGCAATATCTCAGATGAGCCGAGCATTTCAGAATTACCATCTTTATAAAAATCAACTACTTGCAAGAATGAGAGGACTGTTTAAACAAAAAGAACCACCTTATTAAGCCTGTTAAAAAGTCAGTTTCTCAGAGTATAAACGCCCATTCCCTCTATATATGTCATTACCAAAAGTCTTGGGAAAAAATGTAGGCTAATGAACAAGTAGCAGCTTAGCCTCAGGCCAGTTTCTACTTTTAGAAACACCTATGAAAGCCCTGATGAAAGAGAAAGGAGGGTGTGTATGCATATCCACAAGAAGGAATCTGGCCTGCCATTTAAATTGCACTTGTAAAAGATCATGTTATTTGAATAACTCACTGTTTGGACACATCAGGCATTATCATCTGTTCTTTTTTCCTTGTCTCCACTGTCGGCTCTACAGGGGTAAGTACTACAGCAGCACAGGACACTATTGACTGGTAGGAGTCTTCCCGGCAAACTGCAAAGATAAAAAATCTCAGTGTTAAACAGCGAACACAGTTTGCACTTTAAAGGAAAAGAAAAAAAAAGGAAAAATCAATTCATACTGTGATAAACAAAAATGCAAATAGTTAATCTGACTTCACTGTGGTCACATACAATGAAAAATGCTATTGCTTTTCACATTTCCTAATGTGCTTACTTAGCATTTTTTTTGCCATTGACTGCTCATTCACTAAGTTTTACCTAGAAAAATATCTGCTGTCAGCCTGCTCTGGCTCAGTGGTGGGTCTGAGTCCTAAAAGGACTTATATTTCATAAATTACATCAGAATATTATTCACTTCTTAGTCCTTTTTCATCACAGACTGAAAATAAGGGTGAAAATAATGTGTGGTTTCCAGGCAAATGTCCCACCTTCAAAAATTTCAGACTTCGAAAGAAAACAGATTTGAGAAAATCTAATTAGTGATTTATTTCTCACCTTTAACTCTTATGACTCACTTGACTCTAAAAATGTCAAATCCAAATGGTTTAGAACTGATATGTGATAAATTGACTCATGCTTTCTTTTAATAAAAATTATATCTGTATTTCTGTGATGAATGTTGCAACTTAGTATTTAGAGCTAGAAAAATGAGCATGCATTTCAACTAAATATCTGGCTCAATTAGCACTCAAAATGAATATCCAAAAGTTTCTGACCTCTGAACAGACAATTATGTATGTTACAAGTCATACATGTTCTTAAATTCTAAATTATAAGTGTCACTGGTAATTCAGCTTTTAGCAGTGACCACTCCTACTGATTTTGAAGCTATGGATTTCCTTTACAGCCAAGGTATACCTTTCTGAAACAAAAGCTGGAATTAAGAGTTAGTTTTATTGAACAAAGCATGACAGCTTCTTGTATTTGGTACTATTATGTGTTATAAATAAGCAAGAAGAAATGTGGTGGCCTATGTTTAAATAAAAAGACACACAGTATTTTATAACATACAGAACTATTTCATAAAGTGCACACATGCACACACATCCAATAACATAGCCTTAAAATCAGAATGACTATGACAAATTCTCAGCAATTCAAAACCAGAAAGAACACATTTCAGAAGTAAATACATTTATGCAAGGTTGGTACAGTTGGGAACATTGAACTGTGACAATTATTTATTATTATTCCATTCCCCACAATCATGTGCCTCCTTACTGCCCACAGACAACACAGCTTTGGCGTAGACTATGCTCCCCTGACAAAAGAAGCAAAACTGGAGTAAAACTTCACCCATATTGCTCTGACTGGGTTAAGAACAGCTAATTGTGGTGTTTTACCCCGAGGGCACAAATTACCTTCAGCCTGAGCTCAGCATACACCGACAGGACACGCTGAGGCTCCACAAACACCCTGAAACACTAACAGGAACAGGTCAGGTCAGGGCTGGATATTTCTACAAATGCCTTTTTTTGCTTTCTAAACAGTTCTGAGCCATTCAGCAGGCAGCACAAATGGCTGGAGCACAGGCAGTGCTGTCAGGAAGGAAACCTTACAGGGAGTGCTTGTAATTGTGTTTAATTCATCTGATGTTCTCCAGCATGGTTTATGCTTCCATTTTAAATATTAATGTGCACACTGTGCTAAATGACTAAGGCACCTAAGATGACCAGCACTGAAACCTTACCTTCCTTTTTCCTTTGGAACCAACATTACTCAATGCTTCGTCGCTGTCACAGACACATATCTCCAAAACATGGTCATACACAAAGAGAACTTGCTATACTGACTACAGGCATGCAAGTAGGATTTACATTATAGCTTGATGCACAACAAATTAAGATGAAACTAGTGCAAAATACATTGAACTAAAGAGACAACATAAGAAAAAATGGAATTTTAGGTGATTTTACATCATACTATATTAAGTACAACCAGCAGACCATCTACTAACACAATTCTGCTCGGTAGCCATCAAGTAATGTACAAAACAGTATTTTCTCATTACAACCAGTGACTGAATATGTGCAAATAAGACCATTTATGTCTCCTTGTTTCTTTATTTACAGTCAAAGAATTGCAAAAAGATACACTTGTCACAGTGCACCACTGATATTCAGTACCTGAATTTTAACCAGAAACACTGAAAAAGCAGGGAGCATAAAGGATGAAGCAAATCCATATTTTTCTTTAGAAGACCTGCTGTACTACTTGAGTATCAAGTTATTGCTTTAGAACTCGTAAAAGGTCTGATGACAAGCATCACAGGGGAGGGTTTGCCCTAGATCAGGCACCGTCCATCAGAGCAGTTACAAAGAAAGATGAAAGAGGGAATCACAAGTAACAAAGAAGACACTGCAAGTCTCCTGCTCTTCACAGAAATTTCACATATGAGTAAAAGGGTGGAATTGCTTTTGTTTAATAATTAATGCTATACAGGAGTTGTATAATCCCCTAATTTACAGCTGAAGACAAACCCAGCAGTCCTCCAGTGATTGCAGCTCACAGAATTTATTAACCCCCCCCATTCTAGACTGCAGTACTCTTTGGTCTTGCTTTTGAAAACCACTACAATTCCTCCTTTTATCTCAAGTCTGTGTGCACAGTCATAAGTCATTATGGGACAGTATAATTAACTAAAATGTCATGAAATAGCGATGGCACAGCAGCAAGTAATTTTCACCTACTGGAGTGTATGTTCTTACTATCTGTTCATAACTTGCATTAAAATAATGAAAATGTGCTTAAATGTGGACTCTCAATTTTAACCTTGATGGGGAGGGGCATTCTTTTACTTACGAGTTTTTGCATTTTGCATTCCCACTCAACCCATTTAAGCATAGCTTCATTTCTACACTTTCATTTTTTAATCTACAAGTGGCTTACATGTGCACAAAAAAGGCCATTCATGATGTCTACATACTGTACTCTTTATGAATCGAAATCTCTTCAACCCTCAAAATATCACAAACATCAGAAAAACAATTACTCTAAGGGATATCTCCTTTCAATCATAAATCCTCTCATGTGTCCAACTTGCTCCTTAACATCCAGCAAGAACTTAAAAATGTAGCCTTCCCACATGAATTGGTAAGGAAAGCAGAATTTTCAATCATCTGAGTTAGTGTTTGGGCAAAGCCATCAATGTAATCAACTGGCTCAGCCTACTACATTATTCCTGATGCATACCTCCAGAAGGGTGAAAATCAACAAGGGGAAAAATCGGCCAATTTTATACTACCTGTAGCAGTTTCTTTAAGAAACTAGCATTTAGTATCTTAGAATGTGTTATACACTGAATGCCTTCAGAGAAAAAAAAAAAAAGCTAATAATTACAAGTTAATAATTGCAGCGAAGTAACTCAATTGGATGAACATCTTTACTATGTGTTATTGTTAAACATATTTTCCTTAGTGAAACAAAAGGCACTACCTACCAATTACAAGTCATGTAAAGGAGAACTCTACAGAAAGGGAAAACAAACTGTCTAACTTCATAGACTACTATTATAAAAGATCTGTACTACTTTTGAAGCTGCAGAGTTTCTCCCCAGATCCTTCAGTTTAATGATGCATACAGCTTGTTTACTTTCATTGCCAAGTGTTTTAAAAGTACCCCATATATTTATCACTAGGAGTGCTGGCTTGGATTTACCCTAGCTGGTTTAAGCAGTCCCAGAACATCATTCACTATCAAAACAGATCTCCGCATCTGGAGAAGAGAAACATTAGCTTTTTTTTTTCTTTTCTGTTTCTTTCAAGAACAATGAGAATGACTAATTAAACATTTTTCTTCTACTTTGAACCAACCAGTGAAAATGTTTTAACTCCCTAAATAGTAGGACAGTAGGAAGCCTTCAACAGCTATTGAATAGAATGTGTCTCTCCAGAGAATAAAAAGATTTTTAAGCTCTAGGGGTGTCATTTACATCATCTATTTCAAACACTTAATTGTACACACTTTCCACCTCCCTTTTTTCTTAATTGAGGAGAAAGAAAATCTGGTTATCACTGCTTGCTTTAAAAAAAGTCTCCCTTGACACAAGATACAAGTGATGGTTAGATGAAATTAGCAGCAAGCACTACCTGCTTAGAGAAAACAGAAGGGAAAAGTTCATATGCAGTGTGCAATGAAGCATAAGGGAATCATGGCACAGGGACGTGAACACAGTGAAGTATTTCTGGATTTCAGAAAGCTGGGCACTTATCCTGGCAATTCAAAGTATTTACATTCATGCCTATGAAGTTTAAAATTATCAGCTCTCATCATTCAAGAGACAGATCAAGTCTGGAAACAGATGCTGTTTTATACCAAAAACCCTTCTGCTTTGGTAAAAAACTAAACAAGCAGCCGGCAGCATGGAAGGCACTAAATGGTTTACCCTGAAATATCTATCAGCTGCCATTGCAGGAGACAGGGGACTAGAGCATGAGGGGGCAACATCTGGATGCTAAGTATCCAGTCCCACATCCCCCTTACTACCAAAGGTCAAACATTTTGTTTTAGTAACTCTGGAACACCAATTCTCAGTGCCAGCATTTCCATTTTGGCACATGATTTCCTAAATGCCTCTCTGCCATGAAAAGGCTCAGGAAATGAGCCACCCTCTGAAGTGCTCTGCGCAAAGGACAAGGAAAAGCTGCAAAATATGTAATCCCTATAACAGGTTTTTCAGACAAGGGAAATTCAGGATAAACAGAGATTTTGCTAAAAAAAACCAAAACAAAACCAGAAACACACCAAGTAACCAAAAAGGAAGAGTGAATCTACTGAAATTTCTTTAGTGAATTAGAACAGGTGAAGACCTGAGGAAAGAAAAGGAGTATTTAAAATATGCAACTCAAGCTATTTTGCCAGGAAAATTGCTGACATCAGAAAGAGCATGTAAGAGAGGATCTTGAAATCCAGTCTATTAATTCTGCTATGTCCAGGAAGAACTGTTATTAACCACCATGCTAATCCCTTCCTGACTGCACAGAGATGTCCTCTGATAGCCCTGGGTCACTCAGAGGGCTCAGACAAGAAACAGCCTTCTGACTTGTCTCTCCATCAACCCCAAACATCACCTGCATGAAACACTTCAGCAAAACCAAGTGCATGAATTCAGTTCCATACCCTCTTTCTCAGTCCGAGAAACACAATAAAGTCTTTTACTACTTTGTTATTAAACCCTAAAGCCCAAGGAGACTTTCAGTCTCTTTAAAACAACACAAAAGGTCAAGGTACTTTGTGTGAAAGCTATTTTTGCCCATCTACTTATATTAAAAAAAAGCCTAATATTAAAAATAATAATAAAAAAGCCTAATTTTCCTGCTGCTTGATTCTAGATTTGATGACGGTCTTTGGAGAAAAAAGGAAACTAAATGGATCTCTATTTTTTATTAGTTCAACAGTTATTATAGGGCCTCTTGTCCCTTAGAAACAGCTACATTTCACAATATTGGCCAAGTGAATACTTAAGAGAATGAGAGTATATGTGCACAGTCCCCAAAGGGTTTGCTGTAATAATTTTGCAATAAAACCACAGGCCCGCTTCTTAAACACAACACAGTCACAATCAGAAATTTTGTAATAGCAACAATTACAGGCCCATTATGGGCAAATGAATTACTTTCTATCAGGTTCTTATGCTACACAGCTCTTTTATAGCATTCACAAAGGCTGCACACACATATCTGCTTTGTGCTATCTACGCTGGCATGCAAACATGAAGGGTACATAATGCAGCATTAAGCAGAAGCCAGGGAATTCCTCTCACAAACCAGCAGTTCCGCAGTGATTATCGGCACCCTTGCTTTTGTATCCTAAGTTTTTTTGTTGTCACTAGCCACCGTGATAAGATGGTAAGAGCCACAAGTGAAATTTGGTTCTAGGGAGTTGTACTCTATGCACAAGAAACTAAACTGCAATTTTTCAATGTTCATGCCTAATGGAATGCTGATGTTAGGGCTGATTCTGAATGAAAGGGTATGCCATGATGGCCTAAGGACCCCATGGACATGATAAACAATGGAAACACCAATTCCTAAAATAATCACCCAGGCAATGACAATACTGGTGGCCCACTTCTTGCATATTTTGTGTTAGCTCCACCGTATTGAGAGAACGACTGTAGTTTGGTCTCTCTTGAGGTAGAAAGATGCCTCAGGGTAGCACCTTAACTCCAGATCAGTCTTCTCAAGCAGCCTCCCCCAGCTTACAATGACTTGCAGACTTGCTTCTACAAAATCCCCCTCAGGGATTTTAAGAATTTATTCAGTTACTTACGTTCTTGCATGAACTTAGAGCACCCACAATGTCCTGTAGACTTCCAAAGCTAAAGTATAGATTATGTGAAGAAATATTCCTATCAGTCCACCTAAACTTGCCACCAGCATGATTCATCTGAGTTCCCCAGTTTTAGTCTTGGAAAAGACAATGCACAATTCCCCCTTCATGTTCCACTCTGGATTTTACAGACTTCTTTGTATACTTAGCCAGCTTTTTCTTCTACGGGCTGCATTATCAGCATTTGTTCCTGTTTAAAACCTGTTCCATAGTCCTGGCCACACTGTTGACCTCTCCACAACCAACCATTCCTTGATGCAGCTCCTGCAATGGATCACTGTATGAAGGCCAGGAGAAACTGCAACTGTATTTACAGAAAATTAAGTGGGTTAGTTTTTCAGCTGTAACTACCGTACACCTACAATATTCTAAGTATGTCTATTTGTGCTTGAGGCTGCTTCTAAGATACTTTCTTATTCACAGTGAACTACTTAAAGCAAATATTGTTCCAAGCAGCCTACACAGGAATTGAAAACTCAACCTTTAAAAATAAAAGCATACTCTGTATCCAGTAGGTAGGTATTGCTTTTCAATGTTAAAAAGCATTAGTTTAGTGTTAATAATAGAGCTCTTAAAATAACGACTAACTTGCATTAGGTTCTGGCAACACTATCAGTCAGGATAATGTCACAGGCTTGTATTTTAGCACTCTAGTCCATGACTTGTTTTGTGACATGAGCATGAATAAGAACTGTGTGCATAAATACACAGCTGTGTGAGGGAAAGGTTATAATGAAAGACTAATGATCTGAACCCCACCAATCATATCTAATTCTGCCAAATTCCAGGAAGTCTCATAATTGAACAGTATGAATATCTATTAGTATAAAAAGTGGAGACAGTCATTTGGTCTAGGATGCGTGGTGGTAATCAACACCAAACTAGTGGGCCAAACTAGTGCTTGAGTTTATTCCCAAAGACGCTCTGAAGATAACTGGTTAAATTAATTAAATTAATTAACCATAGAATTCAGCTACACGTAGTTTCATGGGGGAAAAGAGACTCACTGAGACCCTCAGTCCTCCTGACCTACCAACAGATGTACAGAGTGCAAGGCTGCCTCACTGGGAGGCACACACAGAACAAGAGCTCTCACTGGGTAGTAAGAAAGAAAAACACCACAAGTCCTGTGTGATGGAATGAAACAGAACTGTCCAAAACTCCACTTTTCCAATAAGAATGGAAAAGGTACTGAAAGTGCCAGTTTCAGGTGCAAGTGGTAAGGCCACACCCTGGTAATAGCCCTAAGGTACCAGAAACTGGGAAACTTTTGTCTCTCTTCCTACAGGACACAGAGGAAATCCCAACAGGGATGTCACCAGCCGCAAGAGCCAGCTGCCTCCAAATTCCTTTTTCAGCCAAGAGAAGAATAATAGTTTGAGTTCTGCTTTTGATCACATTTGGGTTTCTATTTATGTGATGTGATGCCTTCAAGAAAAGGAGAGAAACAGGAGTGACTGTGACACTGGCATCCTAAAAGAAGGAATATAAAAAGGCCTGCAGGGCATTTCTGTAGGCATAATACAATCCCCTGAAGGAACGACTACTCTAACAACAATATCCTCGACTGTCACTCACTGCAAGTAAAACTGTCAAAACTCAATAGCAAGTGTTTTCAGGAGCACAGTCTCCTGGCTTCAACTATTATTCTTGGCCTAGCTGAAATAAATACTAAAGGGCAAGTAAGATTAATTAATTGTGGTTTCTATTGAATGGCTGCAGTCACAAGAAACTTATTTAAACAATTAACACACAGATAAACCTCCACAAGCAGATTTTCCCAAGAGAAATTATTAAATCAAATCACAATGCCAGCTTTCCCTGCAGATTCTAACAACAAAAACTCACCAGGAAAATTACACAAGGTATTTTTGTTTTGCAGGAGTATGAGGCTATTTGGCTTTCTATTACAGCCGTGCTGGCAGTCACTAGCAGGGGCACCAGGTACAGCTGCCAGTAGAGTTGTACATCTTTTCAGCTGCAGAATGACAGCCCTTGTCAACCCCCGTGACAAGCAACTCAGTGATCAGTCCCTACAGCAGCACATTGGTCATAGCCATTCCAGAACTGATTCCTTCCTTCACAGAAGTCACTCACACACCAAATATTAGAAATTTATACCAGACATGGAAATGAATAGAGGATCCGTAACAAAAAAGACCTCACTCTCCTTTCTCAGAGAACATATCTTCCATATTTATTATAAAATGCAAACAATTTATTTTATACTTTTGTATAATATAATGTATTATATTATACAACATAAAAATATTGTATAATATTTTTATGCTATTTTATAATTTGCTCTCTTTAAGGTGATACACTCATACAGGAAAGCAAATTCAGCCCAAGTGTCTCTGCAGCCATTTAACAATGCTGCATTAAACCAGCATGTGTAAGCAAGCAGCTGGCTAGTGCTCCAGCTGACTGCTCCACTGTAACCACAAAGCAGTAGAGAAATAAGAAAAGTGGGTAGATCATCACCCACAGTCTTACCACTCAGTACTCCAGCAGCAAAGGGACAGGCCAGCATATGCACCTAGTGACAGATCTCTGAACCGAGAGGGGAAATGGAGAGGTTTTTTGGAAGAGCAGGTTAAACTATGGGATAAGACAGAATACACACCTTCTCCTGTGGGCACCTGTGGCAGGCACCCACTAAATCTGGGTGCAAAGGAAGAATACTTGAATGTTCAGATGGGTTGCAAAGTGAAGGCTCTTCACAGGTATGTTGCAACAGCAAGCAAGAGATGGACTCCAGAAGATAATCAGTACAGGAATTTCCTAAGCTGGTCACACAGCTTTTCATGCAATACCAGGGAAATTACAATCACAAGTTGGCTAGGTGAGCAGAAAGGTTAGTGGCAGTTGAGGAATGATATAAAGCCTCCCAGGCCACAAAGAAAACTGGATAAGAGAACACTATTTGATGTACCTGCCATTTTAAAAGTCTGCCCATTCGCACAGCTGCAGATTTTGATATGCTTTGTGCTTACTGCATTTGATTTACTAGATTTCAAGGCCAAATGAAACTACTGGGATCATCTGATCTGACATGTGGCACAGGCACATCCTGTGGTTCTTCCAAAAGTTCAGTATTATAGTCCTGAAGCAAAACTTTGAAAAGTACAGGTCACAGCTGTGCCAGGTTTATAAGTGATGTGAGGAGTTCTTCCAATTAATGGTCAAAATAACAGCATAATTTTTCCAATTGATTTTCAGAAGTACAGACTGCTAGCCATACATCTGTGCTGCAGATAAAGCATGTGCCGAGTAATATATATTCATCTTTCTGAAAAGCAATGAAACAATTTATTATTATGCTGACGCCTTTTCACACTTTCTCTAAAAGTCTCAAATATTCTAAAAAAAACCATGAAATCCACTAGGGCTTGAAATCCAACCAAGTTTTGAGAGCAATATATTTTTCCTTAAAGACAAATAAATTGAAATGGGAATAGATTGTGGTTGGCAAAATGGTCAGGATCAAAATGACAGGAATGGGACAAGATCACAATCTTGAAGAGCCATTAAACCAGATGATTATAACAAACACTGTTTAAATGGAGCTCAATGCAGGATTACAGCCCTAGAAAGAAAGAATGCAGACTATCACTACACCTTTGAAGTGCAGTTTTGGTTCAGAGCAAACCAGCAACTCAGTGTGCTGCCACTGCAATAATGTCCAACACAAGACTTGGCTATACAAACATGCAACTGGTGACATTTGCTCAGTTGTCAGGCTCAACTTGGTGACCATTTCAACCTTTCAGAAAGATGACTGAAAGATACACTACATTGTATGCGATCCTGTATGGGTGAAAATTCCATACATCCCTAAATAAGCATTAGTCAACCTGTACCATCAAACTATTGGGGGAAAAAACCCACACACTAAACAAAATTGGTGACTGTCTTTGGACATATTTAAATTAAGATTAAAACTAAGATGCGTGTTAGTCAAGTGTCTATTTTAAAGTTGCAAAGCATAACTTTGCGAAGTATAATAATCTCTTTGCTACTTGGGAGGCTGGACTTGATGAACTGAGGTTCCCATCTGCGAGAATCACAGAAGTTGCTTGTTCCAAATCACACATCAAGGGTGTGATAAAGCTGCTCCAGTACTGACCTGTAAGCCAGTGGTTTTCATTACACAAGCAGTCATGGCAAGCAAAATAGCATTAGCATGTATAGAAGCATTTTGGAGGTTGTTTTCTCTAAGAAAGTTATCTAAGCCATTTTCCTCTTGCAGTAATTTTCAAATGTGATACTGACATTTACATTGCAGCCCTGAAGAATTCAGTGGAGTGAAAGAAGAATCACGTACCAGAAAATGAGATATAAAACTACATGGGCTTAATTTCTTAAAAAAGTATTTTCCTCTGCACAGGTAAAAACTCTGCATAACATGCAGATATCTGTTAGCTGACCACGTACTTGGCACCCATATGAAAAAGTCTGAAAAGCTTGAGAACAGACCACCACAGGACAAGGATGCCTCACTCACACAGACTGATGCTGTAAACAGAATAGCCAGACCTCAGGGGTGTCCACCTAGGCCTGCATTAGATTTGCTCTAACCTCATTAAACATAAAAAAATTTACCAATGAGGAGAAGTTCAAATTCCTAACATGAATCAAAAAAACTTAACTTACAAAGAAATTCAGTTGCTTCTCTTCATGTTATGGGAGAAGTTCTCCACAGAAGGCAGTCATACAAACCTTTGAAGCAATGCAATAGCTAAATGCTAAACAAATAGCTATAACAAATGCTATAGCTAAATAGCTAAACAAATTCATCAGTTTCTGCTCAGATTTTACTAGCCATACCAAATGCAAAGCAAAGAATTAATAAATAAGTCAGTATTGTTTTAGTGACAACAATTTGGAGACTAGATAATAAGAAAATAAAACATTTCCATATTATGCCTCAACTTTGATTTAAAAACCTTCTCTCTGGTTCTGGCTCTGCAAAGGAAAGAGTGCCATTTAGTGGTCAGGTAGATTTGCTGCACTTTTCAAACAACACAGTAATGCACACTGACAATATCAGCATGGGAATTGCAAATGCTGAGTGTTGGCACAGTCACCAATACTGTTGTTTTTACTTGAGGAAGTACTGTAAATGTTTTTTTGGAGAAATATGATGTTTTATTTAAAGCATGATTTGGAACCTGCGCTAAATCTTTTTGCCTTGTCTCCCTCAAGAGCAAAAGATCTACATGCTTTTCCTCCAGTTTCCACTAGGTGATAAAGTAGGCTCTAAATTTTATGAATACAGAAGAGGATACTGGGAAATTCTGTAGGAGCTAGCAGGAAGGTAACTCAAAAACCTGTTCATTGAAAAAAAAATTATGTTCTAAACCAGCAGAAGATGTACAGAAAATACGAGTAAAATATACATTACTGATTTTCACTAAATAACATTCCAGCTGAAGATAAAAATTAAATGGCTAGATTAACCTGGAGCTTTCTCTGGATTCACCAACCTCAAAATTTCTGAATCCACGGTGAACTGGTTAAATAGAAGCAAAAAAATGAAAGCTCAATTCTCAAATTGCACCATTTGTCGAAGCAGATGAAGAGTGTTCATGAATATGGAAGACTGGTCGGGCATCTGTGAATCCAGCAAAATCTGGCCTAATGACTATTTAAATAGTGAGAACACATTCACCGCCCCACGTTCCATCTTCCCTTGGGAAATCTTCGATCCTTTCTTCAGATGTCATGCCAGAGGCATCCAAAGAAGTCAAGTACAACAGATCCCGTTGAAAGTTGGCAGAGTGTGAGTGGAACAGATTTCTGGAGGTACCAAAAAATTAAGATAAATCACTTTTTTTCTAATCCACAGTGATTCCAGAGTCACCTTTTACCTACAACTACATATCAGGGCACTTGACCTTATACAAAATCAGCTATATCTGTCAGCCTTCATTGTTTGTTTTCAAGGGACAATACTGTCCTTTATTACATATTTATGTAGCTTGCTCCTAAAGAGTGGCACACATGAACAACATGTGCACAAAGAAGTCCAGGCTCTAGAAAAGTCCTAATCTACATAGAGAATCAGAATAAAGTGGCTTCAAAGTTTCTAAAACGTGGAGCACTTAATGGCACTGCTCCATTCCCATCCAAATGTCAACAGCCATCCCCTGGATGATGTAATTTAAACTCCTGGCACTCACTGGAAGGAGTCCCACGTACTTCAAGAATACTCCAGACGCCAGGGCGGAAAGGTTGCCCTTGTCTCTTCAGAGGGAGGGTGACTAATGGGATCTTCAGTATGCAGAACATTTCCTTACATTTTGGAGCACATGGCCACCAATTCTGGAACCTCCTTCCCACTAGTTCTCTAAAGCACTGTGTATAAGAAGGTAATTTACTTCACTCTCCACTGAATAATTATGCTCTTAGCTGATTAGAATTTAAGAGCAGGCCTAAGATTAACACTTGACATTTGCTGGAAGCCCTCAAATTTAAAAACAAAAATTATTTGGAAGTTACCCAATATTTTAAATATCATATGTATTAACCAAAATAAAACTTCACTTCTGATAAAATCTTTAATATAAATTTTATTTACTGCAGTTAATCTACAAAAATATTCAAAATATAAAGATCCAAAAGGTGAAGGAAACATACTTAACACATCATCTTCCTTAAAAACACCTCTCATAATTGTCCTGTATCATTAATTTGTATCCACCAGTGGCATTTGAACTAGCTAGATGCTTTATACACTCAACAGCATAAAACCTGGAAAATCAGCTATCTAAATTATCTTTATTGCATTTGAAAGAGTAATTCCTGTACTCTGATGTGAGAAGCCATGCATAAAATGTGCTAAAGCACCAATTTAGATCTAAAAAGCGGGCAACACATTTTCTACTCAGCAAAGTTTTCTCACTGAATGCTTTTATTTTTTCTTCATATATTCACTAACTCTTTACTGGCTTTGGTGTCAGAGGTACTGCCTATTCTAAATACATCAAGCATAAAATACTGTTATGAGATAGCTGCAATCCCCTGGGATTAAACACTCGATCAAGGTTTCACTTGACTACATTTCTCTGTCTGCCTCTGTACAACTGTTCCAGCACTGTGGATGGCAATGATCACGTACAGAACTGCTACCCACAAATGAAAATGCAAAGAAAGAGCAATATATTAAAATGTTAGATTGATCCTACTCCTGAATTCTGAGCATCTATTTTGATTTTTAGATCTACTAATGGATTTGTTACTGAAATGTGTTTGTAATATGAAGTAATACATTAAACATTTTGCAACCTGTCAATGCTGAGACAGCAAAAAGACTGTTCAATCGAACTAGCAAATGATTCCCAGAGCTCTACTGTCAGTATTAATGATGTCAGAACATAAACATGAAAGAAAGGCGTGATTACCATACAAAACCATGGCTCCTTCTGATAGAGCAGAAGTGAAGGTTGGACAGTAAGGGATGGTTTGATGCAGCTTCACACAGGATATATGTAGCCCCTAAATGCCCCAAGAAAGGTCAAGAACGACAGAAACACCAGCACTCCTCCTCAATCCCTTGGAATTCAAAGACGTAATGAGTAGCTAAAGACTGAAAACTAAGTTAGAGAGGAGTCACGATGACTGTGGTATCAAGACTGACCATGGAGACCTCAAAGACACATTTACACAACCCCTTCCCTTTTAGATAACTAATTTAAACTATTTTACTAGTTAAAAAAAACCAGCCAACAAGTGGTGTCTTTTCAGGATGGTGGAAGTCAGGATTTCTGCCTCTAACAGCCAAAACTAACAGCCCTGAGCTTCGTGTCTGAGTTAGCAGCTAAAACCTGTGGGACAGGAAGCTTCTAACAATTGCAGAGTCAACTACAACACACATTGAGCTCTGTTCTCGCTTCCTGCATTGTGGAATATCTAATTTGCCATGAATACAAAAAGAATGAAGAAACATTTCTAAATAAACTAATCAAAACCAAATTGAAATTGAGCACAGAGAAATGTATTTAGGCAATCTCCAAGTTCTGCCTTGATGACACATTGAAAACAAGGGAAGTAACAACCATTTGGGATTTTGTACTTTCTCACAGGGCAATGAAACATTACAAGTTGGTGGGCCAAGAAACTACTACTACTACCAAAAACAATCTGGTCACACAAGCATCTAGAGGACACTCAGTCACACAAGTACATCCCCAGTGACATGTCCTTGAAAGATGGAAAAATGCTGCCATCTTGTTGGAATTTTTGGGTAACATACACCCATACTTTCACAATGTCTTCTGAACAAGTACAAATAAAACTGCAAGAAATTACAAACTGATGTAAAAGACAGAGGGTTCCCTTGATAGGTTCCACAGTAAATGCCTCAACTAACCATGACTCAAGAAACTTCTGCAGTAGGACAACCTTCCAGCCTCCAGCTTCTTGCCTTGAAATCTCAACAGAACAGTTTTAGCTTGCAGAGCCAAGCAAAGGAAAGGCAGAAAAACCTTTACACCCTGCCTGATTAGCTAGTCAATATAAGGCAGGAAAAAAATGCTTCTGTTTTCTTAAGGGCTTCATACCAAATAAGTATCACTTTTACTGTCAGAAACAGAGTATTTTTTTTCTTTTTTAAAAACAGTGTATTTATTCAGATACTCACAGAGAGTCTCAAAAGGGTTAGTTTACTCACACTAAAAAAAAAAAAAAAAAAAAACCCAAAACAAAACAAAAAACCTCTACCTTAGGGATTTCAACAATACATTCCTGGTGCAGAGCTGTACAGCTCCAGACTTACCCCTGCAGAAATCCCAGAAGACAATCAGAGGAAAAGGGACTGCAGGCCCCACCACACGCTGCAGCGATGCTCTGGGAGGGAAAAGGGTTCCAAGTCGTAGGTTAGAGCCCTACTCTCTGACTAACATTTCCATGCTGACAGGGTATCCCATCAGCCAAGATACTGCTAATGTCAAAAAGCACTTTGGTTCACCCAGAAAAAAAAACATGATCACACCTTAAATGTCAATTGCTTTTCAAATCTTTTCAACACCTAAATTTCTTATGGACTTCAGGTATAGACCATTGCCTCCCTGATAGAGTGCAAGAACCATGAAGACCTGACATGGTAAAAACACCCCATGGGGATGTTTAATACAAAGGCATAAAATCTGACCCTGATATTTAATGGGAACAGAGGCAGAGGTACACTTTGTAGAAAGATTTGCTGTTTAAGAATCTGATTAACTTTCATTAATTAGCTAATGGATAGAGATATCATTGAAATTCTCTGTAACTTGTGTTGATTTTACAGTGATACAAGTAAATCTGTAGTTGCTCTAAATGAAATATTCTTTTTGGGTTTTGTTTACATTGGTGGGGCTTGTTAGGCAGACTGCTAAACATTCACTTAGAAAACACAGTCTCCGCAGACATAATTACCTTGTTACCAGGTTGCTAATTACTGCTGAAATTACCAGTATCATGTAAGATTTTAAAATAATTATATAAGATGCAGGTAAAGATTAAATTTACTGACACATAAGCAAATAAACACTATCAGAATTATTCTGCCTACAACACACTCTGTGTGTCCAAGGTCACAGCTCAGGACCACAAACTGTCCCATCAACAGGTTTTGGAATTCATTGGCATCAGACACACAGGAACTACAACTCTGATGAAGAGGGGAGCAGAGGATGCAGAAGGATAAAATACAATTTCTCCACATTCTGCCATATGTCAGATAATCAAGCCAAACAAATTTTCCCTGAGAATACTATCAGGGTACAGAAAGCTACACAAGAAATGGATTTGGCATTTTGTGCTATTATCTTCTTTGTGGTTTTGAGTAAAAAAAGTTTTGAGCATATGCCACATTATAATAGAAATATATTAAGTTTTGCAAGATCTTTTCTACAAAAGGATGACTTTTTCTTCTCTATTGCTAAGGTCTCATAGCTAAAGGCAGGAGAATGAGTGAGAACAGACACAGTTCTAATCCAGAACAAAAACTCCCAGGTTACCATGTTATTCTGACCATTTTATTATAATTTCTATATATAGGAATTCCCTGTACTTAGAAATCCATTTTTATGAAATGAATTATCCCCTCTTTACTGAATTATTTATATCTAACTCCTTATTATCCCAAATGTAGCTAGACTATAAACATAGGTAGAGTGAGAAATAAAATAATTAAAAATTACCAATTTCTACCAAAGCCTACTCCTACATTAGCTTTTCTTTGTGGCTCTAATTCTGATATTTCAAGCACTTTATAGCCAGTGATTTGCTTCTTCCTTAATTCACATATTCAATTTAAGCATTTTACAGCCACTGAATCACAACTTTCCTTTGGATCTTCATTTTCCAATCAATGCTCCTAGTTGAAACTGTGTTTGCAGGAGCATAAAAGTATATTCCTTTGCATAGTGATAAACTGTTTTCAAATACTATTTTAAGCTTAAGGATTTGTTAAAGTAGTTAAGCATACAAGGTATCACAGTTAAACCATGCATTTTGAGTGAACCTTGAAATAACCTTCTTCAGACAAAATCTGAGTGCAGATGAAGAGGCTGGACATAACAGAAAATGTTCATCATTCCTAAATCCATCACTAATACAGCAAAACTCCTGTGGGCAGATCAATGTAATGTGCACACGTTTTCTGAATTTCAGCCTCCCATTTTGTTCATCGTGTGCAGAAGTAAAACTAAAGCAAAAACTTTTGAGCCAGATGTGCATGTTGCTTTGCTTAGGGCTTAACTGAACCCATCTTTAATAGATCCCAAAGTTTTAACAGCTACAAAATACAGCACTTCGCTCTCTTTGGATGCCGGACTTGAGTTGGATTTCAACAGCCCATCAGTACCCACATCTGTAATTCAACAGGGCTGTCTAATCAGTCATTTCGGTAGCCTGGGAACACAAGCAGTTTAAATCATCTTCCTAGGAACAGCAAGAGCCTGTCTAGCTAGTTATAGCAGGTATGAACAATACAGTAGTCCCTGTGCAAGACTGATGTCTCTTCACACACATAGAAAAGTGGCAGGGGGGCTTACTTTGCTTCTAGTTATCCTCTTAGCACTGAGAATTTTTTGGAGTAAATGTTAATTTGAATTTTAAGTAACACCCTCTGAAGCCACCATTTATTACGCAGCTCTGTAAAGGACAGCTAACACCTTAAAATGCTACAGCATTAATTATGTACATAAATCACTACATAAAGGACACACAGTAAATTTTAATCATTAATTAACTGTTTGCTGTTTTCGTTACAAAGACTCATGGCTTAATTAAGTACCACAGGAATAGTCTTTCATGTTCTCTGACAGACACTGTCATAGATGAAAGTGTTCAGAGACTTTCTTCCTCCTCCCAATTAGAGTGGCGTCCTCCACACTCATCCTGCCAATTCAAGGCACTGTAACAAAGCGTATTAAGACACCTCACGGAGCTAGGCACGACAGAAGCAGCTACCTGCAGCTGACCACATACCCCCAGAGCTCTTCCCTCAATGCCTCTGAGGCTCTATTGAGTACTGACTCAAACAACTGAACACTGCTGTAGCACTATTTATGCTGCACATAGTAGAGATATATCACTCATTTTCCAGCTACTCTGAAGTTTTCAGAGACTATCAGAGAGTCTTAGATGGTTGAGGCTGATGCTACAGTTCAAATTTAGTGAGTTTGGAGACCTGCACACCACAAGAATCAACTCACACTGTGCTGTTCAGGCAGTTTATTAATAGGTGTCGCAACCTATTTTGCTAAGGAGTAAAGGATAAAACTGTGCTGACACTTGTATATGAAAAAGAGCTTCAACTACAGAAGCAATAGTTAATTCAAAATAAAGCAGTGAGGCACTGTTACACTGAGGTAGCACTATGTCCACGTATGACAGCAGTTATGCTCTGCTGGCTTCTAAACAAATATTCTGGCTGGTACAATTTATCATACACAGCAGTATGATAGAGCCTCAGATAAAACTTTAGTCTTCTGTCACTAAAAACTTCGCATAAGCAGTTAAAAGCTACAGCTCTCTTGCTCTGGATTATCTGAAAGGGATCTTACTTCACTGCTAAAATTTAGCCTGTTCACACTCTAGTCGTCAATGCAAATCCTTCAGCTTTATCCAAACTCTCTTTTACAACAAGAGATTACAAGGTTATACAAATAGAAACATGTAAAACAGAGGAAGTTCTTTCTTATTTCAAAAGATCATTATTTTTTTATTTCAGAGCAACTGACACCAAACAGAAGATGTTAGGGATTATGGCAAAGAAACAGAAGTTTTTTCATAGAATATCCAGAGTTGGATGGGACTCAGGAACATTATCAAGTCCAACTCCTGGCCCTGCAAAGGGCAACACTAAGAATCCCACCACACACCTGAGAGCATTGCCTAAGTGCTTACCGGGTTTCTGCTGAGGAATGTGTGATCCTGACATCCCTACACATCCTCACCTTTAACCCTGGAAGGGTGCTCACTGCCTTCAATACAGTCTTCCAGGATGTCCTCAGACACAGCATATGGAGGAGTCTAAGCTTTTCTCCAATCCTCAGATGGAGAAACTGAGAACGGAACTGAGTTCAGTTGTTACTTGTTTTCCATGTAAACATGGAACACTTTGGGAAATACACTTCATTTAATGACACCCGGGCTGAGAAGAACAAGTCACCTTTTAAGAGCAACATAAGAACCAAAATCAATCTACTGAAATTGGTACTATTCAAGCTCACATTTAGGCATCTTGTGAGCATTCATGGATGCTCAAACAAAGATGAAATGCAGATCTCAAAGCTCAAGTGCAACTTCAACTGACCGAAGCGGAACTATTTGCCTTGAGAGTTTTATTTAAACACCAAATGACACAAGAATATTTGCATTATTTTGGGGAGTAGAGTATGTATTTACTGAAAGCACCATCCCAGCATGACTCTGTATGGGAGAGTCCCTGCATTTATTCTCAAAACTCTTCCAGAGCAAATATGTTCCATTTATTACCACAACCTTTTTCTTTTCCCTCATGGCAACATGAGAATGTTTAACATAGCCTCTGGGCTTCTTCTTAGGCTAATGAACCATTGCTAATAAAAATCAAAAGCAGGTCACACTTCTGTTGATTGAAAACCTGATGATTAAGACCAAGAAGAAAAAAAAGTTAACTTATTCCTTTTTATACTTTTTCCTCCACTAATGATTTAAAAGATCAAATGCAAAGTCTAGATATTCAGTTTTGTCAGAAAGTGAACAAATTAGAGTAAGCACATGCAACAGAAGGTACCTTACTGAACAAGATGGTATTTACCTGGACATTTTCCTCACCACAATATAGAAATCATATTGTTTCACAGAAATTATGAATGAAAACAAATATACTGTGGTAATTGCTTGCATTTCTAGTTTTGTATGTATTAAGAGACTGAACTCAATCTCTTTTGCAATGAAGTTTAAGCTATCAGTTGATTAGCACATCACACAGATCTGTGAATGCTAGGTAAAAGTCAAAATAAGAAAAATGCCAAAACATGGAAAACTCTCAAGACAACTGGCTGCAGTTTCATAACTTAGAAAATGGAAAGCTGATAGGAAACGCACTGTAGGAAAAATCCTGTACTGGCAGGAAAAAGACAGAAGAGAAACAAACAAAAACCAACAAAAACAAATGCGCCAAATGAGGTAATTAGCTCTTCCCATCTGTATCTTCTGCGCTATCCAACTCTACTAGGTGATGTGAATGCTGCTGCTGAAGTGATTAGCAATGAAAGAGGTAAAACTGGCATGTAAAGTTCCAACAGTAAAGCTTGAGGGTCATTTGCCTACTGTTGGCAATGGACAGTTTATACTAGTTGGAGTAATAATGACAAATTCTTTTTCAAATACATTGGCTTTCACAGCAGGTATTTGGAAACAACCCAGCAGAAGGAGGTTTGTTAGACATAGCTGGGGACTCAGTTTATCTCATATTTAGGAAACCATCTCAATAGCTGCTGAAATTCGCAACTTAATTTGCTTTGATTTTAAAAACTAAAATTAATGGCAACAAAAGAAAACAATTTTCAGCTCAATTTCAGCATAATGAACAGGAGCTGCATACATAAACAACAACAGTGCTCTGCATTTTAAGATTACATAGTGAACTTGATTCTCCAGCAGTTCTTGAACTGGAATTCCCATTTCAGTCAATTATAGACTGTTTACTTCATTGCTTTTTGAGCCTTCAAACATCACTGGGTTTAATTAATTAAACAAATAAGCAACAGTTTGATTAATCAAGTATATAAACAAAAGCCATTCAAAATCAGGATCAAGGAAACTTTCGCAGCAACTTCAAGACTCTTTACAAGATCACATCAATAGTGGTTTGCCAGGAAAATAAATAAAAGAGAACTAACAGAGGTGACATTCTGTAGAATAACATCAGTATGTATGTGACTACAGCTTTACCATAGAAGCTAACAGACACCTGGTAGTTCTCAGATACAATCCAGTTGTATTTGCAAGCAAAAGTAACCAACTGAAAGAATTAAAAAAATGTTGTATATAACACTTAGTGTAAGAAGGACATGGAAGGAAAAAAAAAGGACAAAAAGACGAAACAAAAACAGAAACATCTCAGAATTCTGGTTCACATAAATGACTGATACTAATTATGACAATGACTGAAAACTACAGTGCATGAAGAAATATTCATCCTACAAAAATGTTTCACATTAATATAATGACACTACATTCATACATCAATAATTGACACCATTTGCATCTTCCACCTAAGTGACTTTAAATTACTTCATACAAAATACAATGAATGTAGGTTACTATGGTGATTAGTATAATTCAGGAAAAATTGGTTTATATTTTAAGCAAACATATTTGATTCTTCAACCTGAGGCTCAGAAAACATTTAGTATGCACCTTGAACTTTAGCTTTCCTGAATTTCACGACACACTGAGGAAACTGTGATCGTCTCAAAGTGAATAATGTATTAAAATGATCTGTTCATGGTGCTGAATTATGTATAAAACCATATCATTCTGCCAATGATTTCTGTTGAGTAATAATATTTGAAACTTATAAAAACAATTACCAGGCAATTTGCCTGTAAATTGAAATGACTGTATTTAATTGATCATTTTTCAGGCATGGTATTCCAGGCAGCAAGCTCCCCACCACAATATACACTGCATCAGGCCTGATCAGCATTTAGACAAGAAACCACTGGAAGAGCAGGAAACACCTGTGTATTGGGGATGGGTTGTTTCTTTGGCAAGACCACTAGCTCCCTATTCCAGTACTGTACAAGATGATACTGTGCCTCTTCACAGTTACAGCATAGAAAGACAGATGCTTATTTCATTAACATAAGCCAAACACTGCTGGGTTTTTTTCCAGAACTAAAGTGATTCATATTGGCTCATGAAATCTGTGTTCGTTGGCTGGAGGAAAGATGTCAAAATATTTTCACACAAGTATGGATGGTCAATTATGTGTTCTTTCAAAATTTCTGTATTTTCTTCTAATTTTGAAAGAAAGCATTTTTCCACTTCTGCAAATAAACAGATGTTAGCAATATCATAATCAGTAAGTTCTACAGCAGAAGCATCTAAACTCTCAATACTAGTGGATACCAGAAAGCAGTACAGAGGCGGTTTTATAACCACAAGTTCTGGCAAGTCACAAAACAATCCCATCTACGATTTGGTATAGAGCATACTGATAAGTATAGTTTACAAAAATGGCTCAGGTGGTTTGCAGTATTTTTGCCTCGTTGTAGTTTGTTTTCCAAATTGGGTTTTAAACCAGGAATACCATTAGTGATATAATTCCATTAATACTGATTTTGATACCACCATAGAATGTATTGAGATTCTTCAGGATGCAGAGCTTCACTTAAAACACGGATGGATGTACAGAAAACATACTTGTGAATGAAATGCACTTCACATGTTGGTAGGAAACATATGAGAGCACAGCAAAGCTGATCTGCCAAAACCAGGAAGGCAGCACAGAGCACTGGAGCCCTTGGGCCAGCCCCTTCCTCAGTACAGACTCGTTATCACAGCCTCAGGATGCAGCACTTGATGATCCTCGTTCCTGATACTCCCAATCTGAATCTCCTGTTTGCTTTATTCACTGTCAATCAAGACACCAAGCTCCCTGCGGAGTATTTTCTTTCATCACTGTCAATTTGAAAGCTATTTACTTACTCTTTTGTTAAGAGTAAACATCACTTGCAAAACTGCAGCAAAAGGAGACATAACAAAAAATTTCTCAAACAATGCAGTTGGTATCAGAATCTTATTTGCAAAACACTTACTGCAACTTATTAAATTGCAGGATACATTATAGCACTTGGAATCACAGTATATAAAGCACCTATTAAAAAAAGGAATGCATCCCAAAAGGATTCTTACGTGAGAGATAAATACCGATGAGCAGAGTATCTTGTAGAGGATTATATAGACAACCTGTGGCACAGATGGAAGCAGATCTCGAATTTCCTGAAGTGAGGCAACACACTTTTCCTGTAAACTATATGATTCATTTTTCCTTGCCCACAGTATGTCTGTAATTCTGTCACAGTTTCTGGGAAGGCTATAAAACGTACCCTAAAAAAAGTTGTTCAGGATACAAAATACTAACATAAACGGAAAGTTAGTGATGGTTTAATTTAGGTTATTTATCAAGTAACACGATTTTAAAAATACATTCATTCTTTGTTAATGTTTACACAGCCTCTACCTGTAGACAGTTTATTTTAAAAAATAATCAAAACTAACAAGAAAAATATTTCTCCCCTTCTGACTCTTTCCTTTTTTCCTTCACAAAACACAGAGATCAAACCAGAACTGCAGCATTTTTTTTTGTGGCAGCCTAATTACTGATTTCTGAACCAGAGGTACTGCAGAGAATGCACAAATCTGCACAATACCCTTGAGTGTTAGATACACTGTTAGAATCGTCCTGAATTATGTTGAAGATATAGGAGATCTCACATTACCAGACACTTCCCTACTGGGTGGAAATGAGAGGAGGATCATTGCTCAAATGCCACTCCCTCCAAAGTCACTGTAGTAAATTCTTTCATCTGACTCAGTAGTCACCTATTTAAAATGACAGTCATTGATTAAAGTAATCCTCAGAAGTATCTTTTACATCTGTTTGTTTTAGTATTTAAAACATACTACATCTCTAAGGAAACTAGCAAGCCTACACTAGAAGATATGAGTCTGTGAAAACTCAGATTAGCCTTGATCCTCCCCTGTTTCATCAGAGCTGAACCAACTCTAACATCATAAAACACCAAGGAAGACAGTCTGAAACAATAATAAAATTTAGCTGGTTTGCATTTTCTAATAGAAGCAAAATTACATCTTTACCAGCCATTTTGCCTGGGTTATTTTCAAAAGCAAAGCAAAACTCTGTATTCCTTTGGAAACTGAAATCAAGTTCCTAACAAAAATGTTTCTTTTAAGTAAATCTATTTATAAAATTATAGGCACTACAGAAATTATTTGTTGCTGTTCTCAAAGCCAATACGTATCTAAAAGTTTATCACTAACTTAGAAATGTTTTCTTTTACCAAAAATGCTGAGAAATAAATAATCTAGTATATATAATGTGTTGAATATTATATTCTGTTCCAAACTATTCCCTAAACATTAAGAATGTGCTACAGGGCATGAAGAGTTCCCTAGATCACAACCACAAAATCTCAACTGCTACATCAACAGACAAAAATCGCTCCTTGAAATTGACTGAAATTCAAGGTTACTCTTCATTGGAAACTTTATGTAACTCCCACACTGCCCATGAGAATTCCCTTTTTATAACATCTGCTGTGTCACCTTCAGAACAGGTGACAGCTTCTTTCCATTTGCAAGTGACAAACTGTGGAAGTAATAACCAGTAATGACTCAGCAGCATTGCTTGGCTGCTCCCCCAAGAATTAGGAAAATAAACAAGGACTTCTAAGTATTTTCAGCATACAAGAAGTCTTGTTTCTCTAATGTTACCTCACAAAGACACGCTTAAATCTTCATGGAGAGTACATGGTAACTTTTCAGAACGAGCACCAGTTTAGGAAAAGGATTTGAAAAAAAAAAACCTACAGAAAACACCCTAAAGCTGTACAATCAATACAGCATAATACTCATTATAGTACTTGCTATGGAAAGTACAATTACAACTTTTTTAGTTAATACATTAAATCCTAAGGTAAAAAAGTGAGGAAAAACAAAAAAAACCAAAAAATAGAGAAATGTTTCTAAATCCTGTGCTCTGCTCAGACAGCACACTGGACATTATTTTAAAAATATTTAGGTACCCTGAAAGGCAGGAAAAGCTATTAGCTTATTCTTGCAATCTGAACAGCCATACTATGTAGAAAAATGCATATGAATAGCAAGATAGAAGAAGGGGGGGGACCAACAAAAAACACACCAAAACTACTGAGATCATGGGAGAGCAGAAGGCCAAGTAGTTCTGCTCAGTGTGAGAAGCTGCACCAGCACATGAGAAATTACAGCTCACCCCACTGTTAACCACCTAAAGAACTATGGCTTCATAGACCAACTCCTTCCTGTAAGTAGTCTGTACCTAACCTCCTTTATTTTTGCATCCATGCGTATCCTACTTACTGTATGCATGCACTGCATCAGATAAAGAAAATATGGACAGCATTCTGATCTTTATCAAATCATAATATCTGATACTTGAATTATCAGTGCTCCAAACTCCATAAAACCACTTTAATCAGGGCATGACACCTCCATAAATTATTTGATTACTCAGTACCTGCAGGGTAGAGTAGAGGTTAAAGCACTTAATGGCACAGACTACATACTCAGGTAGCAGCTAAGATGCCACTAAAACACATCAGATTTAGCCTCTGCTTGTTGCGACTAAACTGCTTTTCCAGAAATTGTGATTTGCTTCCACAACACACAATCTCTTACAAAATAACGTCCAAGTCTCTCACTGGGTTTTTACTAATTTTTCCCAGTGGGGTTATTCTAAATGTTAGTATTAGATCATGTCAGAGATGGAAAAGCCTATAAAAATCTTGTGCTCAAAAAATCTTGCATGAAAGAGAAGAACGCAGTTTTAGCCACCTATTGGGAAAGTCTATTGGAAAATACACGCTCAAGATACAAGACTCAGAAATGAAACTGTGAGATTACAGTCTTTGGTCAGGTAGAAAGAAAATCAAATATCCTCATTAAGAATCCCCTATTCAGGTTTATTATTTTTTATTCCTTCAGTTCCTAAATAACTGAAGGAATAAAAATATATATATGTGATCAAGGGTGCCAGGAAAGACAAAGGTTAGACTCAGACGATTCAACTTGCTAGTCTGACAGTGGAAATTACTTACAACAATAAGCAACATAATCCCCGAATAATTCCCTCTGATGGATGCAAAATATCCAGGCACTATATTTATGCAAGAGAAACAAAATTAATTTATTTAAGATCAGAGACAGCAAACAACCTAATCGGCTTCTAATCGTTTTCTGCTTTATATTAAAGAACCAGTCTCACATCACTTCTAACCAAAAGTCTAGTGGGTTAAAAGTCATGCTGAGATTTTAAATTAAGCTCATCTAAATGAACCTTGAATAAGTTATTTTTGTTGTGAGGTTTTTTTTCCTCCTCATAATTGCTTCCAAGATCTGATCAGACCACTGAGTGTACCAAGTGTTATAAAAAACTAAATCTGTTTAATAAAAATTTTCTTTCGGAATAAAACCTTCTTCCTACCTATTTCTACATTGTGTGCATGACTAAGAAATAGTCAGAAATTATACCCTCATTGTTTTGGGAAAATAGCAGAGTTTGTATGGACTAAGACTCACTAGGGAGGAGTACTTTGTGAAGGCTTTTTTTCTCAGAGTGATACTAACATTTTAATTTAAAAAAGCACACTCTGCTTTGCTACCAATTCCAATTTTCCTTGCAATATAAAGAAAAACTTTATGGCATGTTCAAATCTCTTACTTTTACATCTATTCCTACAAAACGCATTAAATTAAACAGAGATGGCATCCCCAAATTTCTTTTCGGAAAAATAATCATTACCCACAATATGACCTTTTGTTCCTCTAAATTATGCTGCTATTGCTAGTAAATCAGTCCACACATTAGCTGTAACTCCAAATTTCCTATGAAGTTTAGTTTTTTACCATATGTTAGCACTACTGTACTCACACATACTTTTAGCCACAGCATAATTGCCTTTAGGCAAATGACAGAGACTGAGCAGCTATAAAAAAATCAGTCTCACAGGAGGCACTGGATGTACCAAGTCCAGGCTCCAAGGACCAAGGTCACTCATGAATGAGCTTAAATCTGAAGTGGACAATCTCCCTGACTTCAGTGGAGGTAGTTATGTACCTTAGGTTCAATATGTGCTTAATTCCCCACTAAGATGTTCTCACAGCATATTCTTGAAGCACAAAAAAATTCCTGCTTCCCCAAAGGAAAAACACGGTTTTTCTAGTAATTGTGGATACATTAGTAATGTTTTTCCCAAAAAGTACCAAACATGCATTTATACAAATGAGTGAGGACATAGAATAAATTTGAATCTATAATGAACGCTGAAAAGATAGATCAAAGGGATAAGTGGTAAATGTAAAACATGCTGAATCATCCTTCATACAGATAGGAATTTGAACAGAAGAGTAAAGTGAGTGACTTTAGCCCTGATAAGATATCAAAATTTCAAATATATTTTTGCATCAATAAGTAGTACAGGGACAAGTTACTCCCACACATAATTAGGAAGTATTCTAATCTCCAAGGACTTCTGATGACTGCAGAATGCCTAAACTGTAATTTATAAATACAACTAGCATTATTAAATAATCATGGTGATTCTGTTCAACAATATGAGAAACAAAACAGTCTATTGGGAGACAGAATTCTTCATATAGCTGTAAAAATCTGTCAAACTTATCTCAGCTGTCAGGACTTCTAAGCCTGAAAGCAAGCAAGACTTACCATCTTTGACCTACAGCTTCAAATATACTGTTACCTGAATAAACTGTTACCTGATATCAAAAACTAACCAAAGGTTGAAAATATACAAAATATATCATCTGTCTGCATCCCACACACACCTCCATATGAGATTTGGACAAGAATGTACAGTAGAAAGAAGCTCATCAAAGCACAATTCTTTAATAGGAAGCAAACAGAACTGGGTCAAGAGAAGGACTAAAGATGAAAAAGTAATGGGTTTTTTTTTTCCTGACAACTCCAAAATGAGCTGAACTTGCAAAAGTAGTAACTGATTTTATAAAGCTGGAACCATAATAAATCCAAGTGCCATCTAAAGTAACATAGGCTCTATCATATTTCAGGAAAATACAGAAAGCTTGGCAGGTAAGAGAGGAAAAGATGTGCTAAATGTGACTGTGGAAGGGGAAGCAAAACAACCTCACTTCTAGTTAAGAAGAAAGTGACAACTGGAAGTGTCTTTCTTTACTTACAATTTGAAAATACAGGAAATATAAATTCTCCCACTGAAAGAAAGCGCAGTCTTTTCTGTCATCTCCTCTGGCCTCGCTGCACATCCTTTGTGACCCACCTAGCACACACCACTGAGCTGATCCAACAGCTCAATATTCCTGTATTCCAAGGAAGAAATCCTCAGGAGCTTTTCTTGCAGGTGAGATAAGAGCCCAGGCTATTGTGACACTAGATGTACCACTAACACAGGTCTCCATCACTCATCCTCTGTGTTTGCTGTGGGGATGAGAGGAGCAGCACGTGCAGGAGGAACACACGTGTTACGGAGAGCCTCTGCTCGTGGCTCCCACAGCCTGAGGAACGCAAAACCACCTGGGTTTCTTTCAACCTCTCAATTTCTTTTCCGAAGAGAGAGACAGAATAATACTTCTGCTGGTATAGGAAAGCTGGGAGAGTTTGAAAAATTATTTAAAGCTGCTTGTCATATATCAGTCTAAAACCAAATTTAGAGAAGCTTCATTCCAAAGCATGTTATTTTTCCCAGAAGCTAAAGGTGAGATTTTTCCATACCATTTTTCCTTCTTACCTCTGTTCATTTCTTTTTCCCTTTCTGTTTACCCCTACTCTTTACTAACTGTGATAACTCAGTGTCAAAGGATCACAGTGTGAGTTTTCACAAAATTTCAGTACAAGGCTATGGCTTTTGCCTGGTCAACCTCCTTCCACAGCCAAAACCAGCCCTTCCAGATGCTCAAGGACACAGTCACCAGTTTCTCCACGTAACTCCACACAGCTCTGCACAGCCCATCTGTGAACACAAGTCCACTGTATTTGCAAACTCAAGGGTTTGATTGAATATGCTCAGAACCAGGAGCTATTTGCATTTAATCCAGCATATGCTGACAATAAGATGGTTAAGTAATGTATTTATGTCATTCTAGCTTAAACCCCATAATTTACAAGTACATCATGTCAGTAATGTTATACTAAGAAACATAAAGAATACTTTTTCCTGAAACCCCAATCCTGAAAAAGTCTCCAAATGAATAAAACAAATTAAAGATTAAGTAGGGAAGAAAACAATGAAATTGAACCTTAGAAATAGAGTTATTTTGTGTTTTATTCAAGAAGAAAATATATTAGAGATACAGAGACCTGTCGAAACTATTTTCTGTGAAATTAACAGCTTTGGGAAAAAGCACAAAAATAGTATTACAACACAGCTGTACTTTCATTTTATCTACTGCCTGCTTTTCAACTGCCAAATAAGTATATTTTTATAGTAAATTGCTTTTTTTATAAAGAAAAACCTGTGAGAAAAAATTGGTCAAGTCAGGAAGATCTTCAACAGGTTAATCATGTTGCCTGGGCTTTTGGCAGTCAGCAAAATCAATCTACTATAACAAAAAGAAGTTTACTACCAACATTTTTTTTTCATAACAGTTTCTCAGGCCCTAGAGCCTCTCTGGTTTCCTTACCCTTTGCAAAGACTTTTTTCTTAAAACATATATGAACCATGTTTGTAGGGTTAGAAGTATTTAGAAAGAAAAAATGAGCACATTATCCATCCTGCAAACAAAATGCACCACACTTATTTACCATGAAGCTTCTGTTTCATTTCTCACCATTCCAGAGTCAGCAGTTACTGTGTTACAAACAAGCATCATTATTTATCGAAAGCTGGATGTAGGGAATTAAAGCATTTCAAACACTGAAGCAGCTCAAAGGAGTGCCTTTGGTCTCTCAGGTATGTTTCACATTTATGTTCACAGTCCTAAGACACAGACATTTATACAAAGGCTACTTTAAGCACACACAGCACCATGGGCTGAGGGATGCTCTGTGGGACCAGTGTCTCCAGTGGCTCTAGTAATCAACTTTTCACAGCCTAATGCATGGTGAAGCAATTCCTTTAATATCAAACTCATAAATTCTTAGTTGTCAGGAACAAAAAAAAGGAAAATTATAGGGACACTCGCAGATTCAATGTAATAACAATTTGTGCATGACTTGCCATTTGCAGATCCATGCATATGGGTGTTATCCATCCTGCAACAGAACACTTGTTTCTTGCTCTTACAAGTGCATTCAGAGTATTTCCCATTTCAACCCCATCTTCCTTTAGATCTTAACTGGAAACACTCCTAAAGACATTACAACATCAGGAAAACGGGGGGAAAGCGCCCCAAACCCAGTAACACTGATGTTACCCTCACCAGGCACAAGGAATGCATTGTCCTTTGACAAAGCTACTGGAACAGTGACAGTATTTTGACAAACTTTCATTTTAAAGCTATTCCTTACAGTAAGGGTTGCATGGAAGAATTCTGAAAACTGGTGTGTGACAAGGAGACAGCCAGGTATTATTCACTTTGGGTCAGATTGAACATTCCTAAAATAAGGCTAGGTACAGAAGGCACAACCAGAAAATTTCTTCAAGGTTGCCTTCCAGATTTTATCTCAAATTGCTCCCTTGGCAAAGTAAGGTGGATACAACGTCCTTCTTACAACACTCTGCAGAAAACTAGCTAGGCTATACAAACCAAAAGTACAGGTTTCTCCTAGGAGGCCCCGAGAGGACAAAACATTTTCAGGAAGACCCTGTACCCCCAACCAACCTCCAAAGCATTTGCTACCTATTGATCCCCCCTTCTTAAGTTGAACCTAGGCTGCAATAAATCTCAGGGCTTACTACCTGCACAGCATTTATTTGTGAATTCCTTCCCCCTCAAGGGAAGCTGAAGGTTAAAACATAGATAAAATTCAACAAAATCCAAACAATATGAAGTATTTGACAGAACACTCAAAGGGACAAAAGAAGGGACAACAGGCTCTCTCATCACAAGAGACTCAGCTAAAGACATACAACAATAAAGTCACCTAATATTTTCAAACATTACAGCAGATTTGACCCAATCTTTGAGTAATTATGGATTTTGGAAAGATTTAAAAGTAATTTATATTTGAGCCCAGGCTTTAGTTGATTATTATGATAGGCTTTTGCAATATTTTTCCTCCTGTTATATAAAGAAACTTGCAGTTTGCTTTGGCATTTTTTCTACAGAAGGAAATAAAAAAATCACAGGAACAGTAACAGTAGTGGACACACCAGCAAGAGCAATGGCAGTGCCTGCCCCACCTCCTGTCATGACATATGAAGAGACACAAACCAGAACATAATTGGCCTCTCAAGACTGAAACCACTCTAGTTATTAATGCAGCTCCATCCCATTGGTATCATGAGTATATTTCAAACTTTAATGCCAAACCCCCATGACTACTGGAGTACCACTTTATGTACTACAATTAAATTAAGGGACGAGCCCATGGTACCGCTGGAAATCAGCATCAGAGTCCAGCTCAACCCAGGAGACCTAAACTCAAGTTATAACTATCAGACTACTGTTTCTTTCTTTACCTAAGAGTGAAGCTACAATGATCCCAGAGATAAATATTTCAAAATGACAAAAGCTGTCACCAACTCACATCCAGTTTCAGTCTGACCTTGAAGCAGGATCACTGCAGAAGTTGTATGGAAGGTGCAACTGTTTTTTATATAAATAGAGTTATGGCTGCTCTTTAGAATAATTATGAGTTCATAATTGGTTCTCTTACTCCCTAAATCTCTCTCAAAACTGAGAAGAAAGACCATGCTCCTCTCAAGTTCTCATCACATTTTCATTTTTGCAAGACAGCCAATCCAGATCTTTGTAAATTTACAAAGCAAGACAGAAAAGCAGCATTTGGCATCCTACTTAAACTTTGCCATAAAAGTGCAGAATTGCTTTAAATAGGACAGTATGCTTTGATTTGTCATAATGTTTATTATCGCATTTATTTTCTGCCTGCAGATATTATTAAAGATGATGTTTCATCTCAATGTATGTATAAAATCAAAGGAATGAAGAAAGGCAATCTGCCTAATTTAATTACTGTCCTGGTTCTTTCAGTAAATGATGGTTGAGCATACCAATATGAATAAGAATTTGTAACTAAATGTCACACTGTAATTATGAAAGAGCAGGAAATTGAGATACAGACTCTGAATGTAACTGTTCCACGATAACCATGCAAATGCATCTCACTCAAAAGTACTCCTGAATGACCCTGAAGTTCCCAACTGTGCTCTTTTGCCCTTCTTGTCTATTAATGAAAAAAAATCTCTTGGCATCTAAATTACAATGTGATGGTCTGTGATACTGTTCCACTTAAATGAGTACGATTTACAAGTACATATCACTTATAAAATTTGTAACAGTCAGATAGGAATCTAACATTTACACACAATTTGAACAGATCAGTCCTTCACCACTCTTCACACCTAAACAAAGAGCTAAAAATACCAATTTGCCCAGGAAACTGTGAATTTTCCTTGATCTACTGAGAACACACAGCACAGGCAAATTATCTACATCTCAGACATGTTTTAAACATATTCTGAGGAAAGTGCAGCTACAAGCTAGTCTTACATACCTCCTGTGGCTCATCAACTAGGTTTGGTTACAACTCAACTTTTAAACTAAAATACACTAAAAGAGATTTAAGATAAAGTTAATTTGGTAGCAGTTCTAGGTTGTGTTTTGTTTTTCTCAATTAAAATTGAAGTAAGATTGCACCATTAATTTACATAAATAAAAGAACAGAAACAGGACTCTCAATTCAGTATTTCTTTTCCAGAATATGGACCATAGTTCTCCAGTATGCTGGAAGACTAAACTTACATTAGCCTATGATTTCTAAATAGTTTCATTCTAATTTAATACAAACTTCATTATTTCTTCTTCTCCTTACTCTCAGCAACTAACACTTCCAGAGTCCTAAAGCAGGCCTAGCTGCAAGTGTCCAATGGTTATTTGTGACTAACACAAATACACTGTTTTATTTGATACTGCCACACTTTCACTTGCAAACCCTGCAAAAATCCCTTTCCTCTATGCTCAGTGCTCTTTCAGAAACTACAGATCATGGCTAAAAGAGTTTAGAAGATGTCAAGTTTTATTTCCTCCCCTGGAGACCTTAAGTTACTCTATTACTGTGCAATACTTATTAAACAATGCTTCACAGGAAAATGTGTAGCTTACTAGAATAGGTCATTCTGAAAATATAAAAATCCCTCTGTTGTAACTTTTCCTAGGTATATATAAACTAGTGGCATATGACTCTCCACTCCATACTTCAAATCCATGCTGGAATTCAGAGGTATGTGCAAAATCAGGCTGGCCACAGTTCTGGCTCATGCCGCTCTTCCTTCACTGCAAGAGGTTTGATGGAGAAATTGCAGGCATTTATTCAGCAAGATCTTTTCTCTTGCAAAATTAAAAACTAGCACAAATTTTGCCTCTTAATTGGTGTTAGGATATCTATACAGAGGTGTAATTAATGTAGTGAAGTCACACATCACTTTTTGTTTTGTTCATTAGTAGTACTGCTTACTTTTTTATTCCCTTATTATCTGAAATTCTTCAGTGACAATGCAAGATGCTAGCTAGCTAAATAATCTTTGAAACTCCTCTTTGGCAGAGACACAGAGTTCTCTATTACTTTACTGTCACAATCTTTATCCTGTTCAAAAACTGTAAGTACAAACCAAAATGTTATTACACATTTCAAGCAGAAATCTAAAGAAATGCTGCGCTAGTTTAACCTGATCTGTAACACACGCAACTCTAAAAGATGGCATTTGGCAATGACAAAGGTTTCAGAAGTGCTCAAGGAGCTGGATGTCCAGTTCCAACAGAAAACCAAAATAGGTCATTTTTTGTAAACACAGAAACATAACCTGCTGCCAGCAACATGTTCATGAACACAGCAATACATTCAAATTACCTAAGTATTTCTTCTCTATTTCTAAGTAACTGTTTGATAAAAATGCATAGTTAGGGGGCTTTTTCCTATTATCTATTTAAAGGCAAATTAAAACCTCAAAAAAATTAGCTTTCCTTGCACTGACAAACTCTTGGTGAAAAAAAACACTAAAAGACCAAAGGAGTTTCATCACAGCTCAGCAGTTCTACTGTCTGTTAAAAAATTAATAAAAATAATTACTACATTGAATTAATAGACACAGGAGGAACTCCAAACTCACCCCAGAATTTTCATAGAGTTTGTTCATCACATGCAAAATAACTCAGCAACTACCTAATTAATATCACTGGGTCATTACACCAACAATTTTGTTTGGTTGGGTACTGATGGCAATTGATGCGCAGGCAAGCTGGATTTAAAGTAAATACAATACAAATATCTGACTTTGGCTTCCTAAAAAAGAGGTGCACTGTGCTTTTGTTAGTGAGGCTGTTAATAACTAATGTTACTAAAAGACTATATTCTGCTATAATGAAGTACTCTAATTTGAGGTTTATGTAATTATTTTAAAATTGTGTATCCATCTCAAAAACCTTTCTGCCTTCCCCTCAGTCTGCAAAACCCCTGCTGTAATCTGTCATTTCATTCATAAACCTTGAGCAAGTGGCAAACCATGTATTACCACAGAGTTAAGAACACACTTAAAAGGCTTCTAACACAGACGGTCCTACGTTTCATCAAAATGTGTTCCATCTCTGAAAGTGTTTCTTTTTTTAAGAGCTAAATAATGTTTTGGATGGATTTTTATCAATTTTGATGGATTATAAAGTTTCACATTAATATAAAATTTCATATTTCCACTTTTTTTTCAGCAAATAAGATAATTTCATTTCTCAAATATGCTGACTGAAGTAACTGTGTTTCATGTGTACACTGGGTCACAGCTTTTCAGCCGAGGCTAAGCCATTAAATCCAAAACAGCTAAAGCACCGGCTGAAGACAAATCTCTCCTAAAAATTTTAGCAAGCTACATTATTCAAAACTATTCAGCAAGCATTCCAGCGGCAACATGATGGATGCACAGGCCAGTCTGGGTACACAGCTAATCAATATCACACCCATGCATAGTCACTGTGCAGTGTGGAGCCTGATGGGGAAGAGACAGGAGCATGTGCTTAATATTCAGTACCAGGAGCAGAACCCCAACTTTCGGCTGGACTGCTCTGCAAATCCCAGCTACACACACATATCTCGTAGGAAGATGCAGGGCACCTGCTCTATGCCACCAATGGCAAATACTTAGGAAATTACCAAAGCCCTTGGCTAGCTGTGCTTTCGTGAACTTTCAGAAAAGGCTACTATTTACTGCAGTTCTGATTTAACAACAACCCCAACCACATAAAACCATTTGATTTTTAACAGGCTATGGCACAACACAAGTACACTACTCACATTAATGTGCATTACTTGAATAAATTCCCCACTGCTTGTATCACTGATACAAGGTCTTCCTCATGCATTTGACTAATCAATACTTGGAATCAAATACACCGTGCTTCACGAGGGAAAAGGAAAATGAATGAGATTAAATTAATGCTGTCACTTTCAATAAACCTGCAATGGTTTCCCGCTATAGAAACCACTAACTTCATTATTTTACAACAGGAAATCAACGCTGCAGCATATTTTAAAAGTCTAATTTACTTAGATTAATAAAAAGGCACCCTTAAGACTCATCACGTATGTCATATTATGCTTCGTTTTAGGCATTCCAGCTTAAGAACAGTATGCAAAACACTCAGTAATTCACCCTGATTAATATTTTGAATTTGTATGCAGTAGCGCTCTGCACTCACCAAGTACTATATAAATATTATTTTATTAAATTTCAAAGCAATTGTGTTAGGTGGGATAATAAAATGTCTCTGTCTTACATTCTTTATCCCAACAATACAGCCTTTAAAACAGAAGCAAAAGTAGTAAATTAAAGCAGTAACCTCACTTACGGAGAGAAAGTCAGAAATTAGGGAATTCCAGACTTCTAAAGTTGTGCTAAGACCAGCAAAGCACAGACATCTACATCCAAAGCAGAAGCATCTGCCTGAGGTGTGCAGCTATCTCCTTATCTTCTATTGTATGGTTAGAGAAAAAATTAGGGACATTTTTTAATTTGCAAGTGCTCATAAGGATTTATAGCACCTTTTTGCAAGAACCCCATTTGAGGTGGATGCTGCTGGAGGGCAAGCAGCTCATTAGGGAAAAGCTGAGAGGACAGAACAAAAACACAAGTGAAAAATGAGTTGGAGCAACAAATAAATAAAGACCACCACAAACAATCAAAGAGGTAACAGATCTTTGTCTCTTTCTCCTTTCTATCGCTGTATTTTAATTAATACAGCATTCCACTTTCTGGAACAACGTCTCCTTGCCTGCCAGCTGGCTCTTAGCTCCTCTTTAAAACTCCTTAATAGCCAATTCTCCCAGAAATCTTTCCAATACAATCTTATTTTCTATTCATAAATGGTCACTAAAATTATGGTAGATCAATATGGTACAATTATTTTGTTAAATTAGTGTTATGTTGTCAGCTTCAGTACAAAGTGGGAGACAAATCCTCATGCTAATAAACACTGTTCTTTACAACCACAGTAGCTAAAAGCACAAACTACTGTAAATCGTATCATAACTAACAAATCTCTAAAAAACTGGAGCTCCTAATGGCATTTAAGAGAATTTCTCAATTTGCCTTTAATCAACTCAGCAACAGTGTTTATTAACTGGGGCAGTACCCTTCAGAATTGCTGTTTAAATGACACAGCTTGCTGGGCACAGCCTCCTGACCAAAGAATAGTTTGTCATGTTCAAGTCAAAAATGTGATGTTACCTCTTGTATTCATGTAATTTTTCATTAAAAATTTTCACAGCCTTTTAAAGAATAGTTATTCTTAGCTATACCTCAGTTATCCCTCTGTAACAACCGAACAAAGAACTGAATGATTTTCCAGTTATAACTCTTCATATTTCAATCCATTTGTTAAAATACTGAACAGAGCTTCTCTTGGAACATTTCTCCCCATAGTAATTCCCCACTGAATATATATCAATAGCCAAACAGGGCACAAGTGAATGGCAATATGGCTCTAGGACTGGTGGCCTTAACCAAATAAATGCTATAATCAGCATCAGTATGTAGAACATCAACCGTATTTTTACTGTACTACAAATCGTCACAGTAGCGCTAGTACTTTTGACTTCCAGAAAAGCATAATTTTAATATTTCCATTCAAAAAGCAGCATTTTGTGTCATATTTTTATACTCATGAACACCTTTATTTTGACAACAGACTAAGAACACATGCATTAACTCCCAGTTGACTTCAGTATGACACACACATGCCAATGTCAGATACACAGATTCCTCACAAGTATTAGAGAAACATAAGGAACTTGTTAGGAAAGTAAACAAATACCTCAACAAAATGGCTTACATATGCAAAGCTGACATAACATAGGGCTGAATCTGATTTAGGATAGACAGCACATAGCCACAGGGAAAAGGAGGCTCACAAACCTCTATGTCTGCAATTGTTTTGACTTTTACTGAAGCAAGCCTATAGGTAAACTCTCAAGCTCATCGTTTTAAAGAAGCCTTTATAAAGAGTTCAACAAACCTGCTGCTGCCAAAAATTATAGAAATTAATCTGCTCTCCAAGCCAGTCACATACATGAAGAATTAATCAGTCCTTTAGTTTTATTCAAATTCCATCAGAATAATATATTCTACTATAAAAGTACTGGCTCATCCTCCATGTGCAATCTGTTGTCTTCTTGTTTCTTAAGTGGGCAGGATTAAAGATCTTTTACAACATATACATTGCCTCTCAATTACCTGAAAGAGCTTATAATGTACATGCCCAGAAATATGATCACTTTCAATTTGATCCATTTACAGAAGTTTAAAGTTCTGCATTAAATTAACTGTATGTCTTCAACGTGATAAGTTCTGTATTCTGGTGCCTGCACAAAAATTGCATCAAAAATATTTGATAATATAATTTAATTGAAGTTTAGAAGAATTCCACTTATGTATAAATAGAGATGCCTCTTGGAAGAAAACAAACAAGCCCAGAAGTTAAAACTGAGAATGGATTGACTTGGAATTACTAAAAAGATTTTTTTGTTGATAAGTCTTAAATCCTGGAAGTTGGCCACAACAGAGGAATCAGAAAAAAAATTTATTAAAAGTGTTTAGATGTCATTATCTAATTCAAGGCTTTTATGCACTTCTGTGGTATTGAAATGCGAAATCACTAAAGATCAAGCATATTACCTCAATATCTAAACACAGTATAAGATGATGACTTAGAACAACACTAACCATCTTGTGCCAGATCCTAATGCAATATAAAGACATCAGGTTTATTTGGTGAAATTGAGTCAACTCATACTGTGGCTCTGTCCTTCCAAATCTTTCTTCCAGCTGAATGACTAAAAACCAACAGTGACAGCTAGGGAAATCCTAAAGTTTTTGCAGCTAGATTCACCACCAAAGAAATACAACCAGAGAGCAAATATTACTAAAATAGACACATTTGTGTTCAAACACAATGTGCATACTGCAATGTGTGTCTCTACAGGACTGCTCAGAATAGAAATGGTCACCATTCTTCAGTGGACAGTGTAGAACTCTGTTTTAAAAGCATCTCATTTGCTCTGGATAATGAACCAAGGGTAGGAAGATTATGTGTCATATCACATGTCCATCTTAATCACTTCTCTATCAAGTATGGCGTTCAGACATTATTATCTCAGCTGTTCTAGAAGCTGCTACAAATCTTTGAAATAATATACTGGACATAACTTTTCTTTCACTGTTATTTCAGTGCTTTGTAAAAAAAGAAGAAAAACAATGGTCAGGCCGAGTGCAACATGGTTGGGAAGTTTATTTATGGAAAATGGTTCTGCCAGTTAATTGGTTTCCAACAAGACCAGGGAATAAATAAGTCTGAACCCCATATGATATCTTATAAAAGGTAATGTCTGTTTTTTAAGCTTTTTGAACCTCATTTCTTTACCCATCATTTACCGTTCTGTAACTGGTTAATAGCATTATTAAATATGGGTTAGAAAGGGCCTTTTCTGTGGAGTTCATTTGTTGCATTCCCGCTCCCAATAATTTAGAAAACTATGATCATGCACATACTACTGCTGCAACCCTGCATAGTCTCTACCAAATAAAACAGAACAGATGTTTCATCCTGTAAGTAGATATGCAAACAGGTTTAAAAAGCACAGTACGGTGGTCAAACAGAATTATCACAGAGATAATTCAGACATGTTCGCAGAATAATCATAGACAGAAAATATCAAAGAGGAGGATAATTCAAGCAGTTAATCTGTAATTACTGCTAAGTTTCCATCTAAGAAGGGACCAGAAGTGAAGATGGTACACACCAGCCCACCACATGCCTCAAAAACCGCATTTTCACATGAGTCTGCAGGAATGTGCACTTCAGGCACCTCCGTGGGTGAAAGAAGAACTTGGGATCAGGGAATAGCATGTAGAGGAGAGGGTGAGAATTACTCATGCTAAATGCATGGCACTGTCAAAACAGAGCATCATAACAAACTCACAGCTTTACCTGGGATCAAGTACAAACCTCACATATGTTTGAAGACTCTCCAAACCCTGCTGAGTTAGCAGGATTTCTATTCACACATGAGGCCCTGCTGCCCCACAGCCAAAGGAAATGCAGCATTCCTCATTGCAGGTGCCACAATTTACCTTGCATAATCCTATTACAACATTGTAGTGAACACCGTACATAGCAATTGTTTATTGCTATTAATCAAGACAGTGCAACAGGGCTTTAAACAGCCATGAGAAATTATCAAGTTACACTTCTGTCTCAAGCCAAACCTTCTTCATTTGAAGAATATTATTATGGCAGACACAAACTGTGATCACAATTATTCCAGCAATGCTCTTTTTGATAAGTGCCTAGGGTAGGCAGCATTCATTCTAAGTATTTGGAAAACAGATGGATCTGCCCTTGGTACTGAAATTCTTCTGTAGCTGTAAAAATCACCTCCATTTCATAACTGACCATATGAAGGCCAAGTGCTGTGTAAAGAGCATTTTTGTGATTAATTACAAACACATTTAGAAATAACACTAAAAAATGAATACTGCTCTTGCCCTTCCAAGAAAATTACTTATTTTTATTTCCAAGTAATTGTACCGAACATATTTACTTTATATTTCTAGAATAACAATACCTCACTGAAGACACTCAGCATTTATCTGACTTACCAGAACGATGGTGATGTTGCTCTTCCAGGAACTCCAAGTCAAGCATTAGGTCATCTTCATCCAACTCACAGGAACCCAAGTTATTCAAAACATCCTAGTAGAGATTTAAAATAAAAAAGAAACCAAGAAAAGAAGCATTTAGACAGATGCTTTAGCCAAACTGCTTTGCACAAAATAATCTCCAATCAAATCTGGAAAATATGTTTAAGCAGGAGCTACTGACAATTTTTCTGCTAACATTAAGACCAGTGAGAAATAGTACAAAACAACTGTCCAAGCTGAAATGTACTTGTCACTATTCTCTTTGTAGAGGATCTCAAATACTTAACAAAAAACCCCAGAAGTACAAATAACACCATCTACCTTCTTTTACTTTTTTTACTGTTCAGTGATGGTTTTGTGTCTTTGCAAGTTTAATCATACCTTTTTACAAAGAATAAAAACGTTATTTTTAGCACAACATAAAAGTACCAGCGCATGTTTTTTATTAAATTTTGAAATTCTAAGCACTGCCTGCCCTTACCAATATACTTTGAAGAGAGATTTACTGTTCTATTTATCCGAAGGATAAAGAGACACAAATTTAGCACAAATAGGAAATTCAGGCACGAATTATCAACTCATGAATTTTTAAGTATTTATGTGGGTGGGAAAAGCTTATATAGAGAAATAATCTGACTATGAAGTGTAGCTGCTTAGGTCCCCATTACCATTTGGTGATTAATTTTGTTTGCCAAGTCTTAACTACAGACAGATAAAGCTGTTTTACACACAGGGATAGTCATTCTCCATCTTCTTCCCATGTGTATTTTAATCTATGATAATTTCTTTTGACCTGATAATACCATGATTTTTCCACAGTCACCAACACCCAATTAAAGCATTCTCAAGACGGTATTTTGTTTGCTAACCTACCAGCACTATTGCAGGGTTCAATTCTTCAGTGCATCCACAGGCAAATAAGGCATTAGACACTGAATGGGATGCTGGCACCCTATGCACTGCACAAGTTCCCAACACTAATGTAACCCAGAGAGCAAATCAGAGTGGAAGAGGCCAGGTTATCATCCCAAAGCATTGAACTCTCTGGGAGATCTCAGCATAGCTATCTGCTCTACAGAAAGCAGAGAAATATGACAGCAGTATACATTAAACTAGTAAAAGCCCTTCTTGACTTCAGTTCCAACCACATATTTTTTAGGCTCCTTCTAATTCTTTGAAGTATTTTCCTACCACAATAGATGCCACCTCTTATTCTACTCACCACCTGAACCCATTCAACCCTTTGGAGTAATTATTTCTTCAAACTCTGTTGTCTACTCTTTCACAAACAACATACAGGCAACACAACGACTTTTTCTTGCATTCTTTCCCGGACTTACCATCAGAACAAGAAACCTCTTATGAGATACAGAGCCCATTGCCAATGCTGTAACCGTATTTTTTCCTCTTTTTAAATTTAGATGCTATTATGCACTCAAGCTGAATCAAATGGTACATTAAACATAGAGAATGTAAAACACACTTTGTTTATATATTGTTGTATCAATGTAACACAAAATTTAGTGAAAATGTCCAGAAGAATAATCCCTGCAATTTTTAAGCAACAGCTAAAAGTTCTCATGCCAGTAGAGGCAAAAGGTAAAAAGGTTGGAGCACACAGGTTTGTTCTTTACCTTAAAATGATTGTCTATATTACAGCTGACCAACTGAATCCACATTGACATTAACACTAAGCATCCTTTCATAAGCTACACTAGTAAAGACCAATGAATTCAAGCTAATTGAGCATCTCCTACATCTTGTGCAGTAATTTATGTGTGGTCTGAAATCTTGGGAGATTGCCTGCTAAAACACAGTGATTCACAGCCTTCATCAAGAAACAAATTCCATTTGATGCCGAATTGACAAACACAAAGAGAACCACAATTTTCTAAACTGAAGAGTTGAAGAACTGTGTAAGAGGGACCAAAAGAAAAATGCTTGTATTTAACTCTCCTCCTGCTTATTATTGCCTTTCAGGAAGGTCTTCACTTCCAGTAACGCTTCAAGTGGAGGCAAACCGTGCTCCATCTGTCCTCTCTGTTCTGAGAGGCTGATGTACATCCTGCTCCACACAGCAACACCTCCTCCACCTGAGCTGAGGGCTCCCAGCTGCCCTCCCAAAGCACCTGTGACCTCCTTGCCTTCACTTTCCTACAGCCTCTTCCACTGCACCAACAATAGCAGGCAAGCTAAAGTGACAAAGAAGAGCACCCCGGCGTTTATTCTCTTAAGTATCTCCTCCAGGGAAATAGTTTCCCTCTGTTCCCAGGAATTCACTTGCTCTTTATGAAGGTACAAATCACAGGACTGAGACCAAACAAACTAGAGCAGCCACGGTCTATTATGGGAAGAACCAAGGTTTGGCAGGGCTGCTCCCCCCGCCAAAGATGTCAACGATGGCAGTCCAGCTGACTCCCTGCTCTGATCGCCCACCTCTGGGCAGCTCTTTCATGGACACAAACCAAAAATGAACTCATGAATGTATGAAAGGCCACCCAAGAAGACAAAGTAAGTTAGATTCCCAGGACTGTTCTAACTAAGGAATATTTTCTGAAAAGACGTAACTAGAAAATAAGAGAGCTGAGCTCCCAGAATGACCTGCCTCATGTCACAGAACAGCTCAGCGGCATCGTTGCAAGTGCACACCAACGCCTTCCACCCCTCTGCTTCCTCACAGGATTCAGTACTCCTTTGTTGCTATGACAATTAGCAAAAATTGTAATTTCCTTTAAAGTTTAATATCTCTTGACCCTTTGCCCATTCTTCCCCTCACCACTGCCGCTGCACTCTTTGAAGAATAACGCAATTAAACATTAAAAAATAAGAGAGAGATTGAGCCCTAAAGAGCATTCCAAGCGAGTAGTTTCAAGGCTTTGCTACATAAAGAGAAAGAAATGAATTCTTCCATCAAGGCCTCAAGGAACCATTTGTTGTGTATTTATGGTGGCATACCTTTTATTTATTTTAGGAAGCAAACCATTTAGTTAAGGCACAGCCCTTCAGCAAAAACCTCTTTATTGAATCTGCAATAGCCCCTCAGAAGCCTTAAGACATATCTCCTACTTCCAGTGTCTACTTGACTTCTACTACCATTTTGCCTAATAGACTCAAAATTAACGTGATGGTGTTTCTTCTTCTAGTGTGGAAGTTGATCACAACCTGTGAGAACAGCATGTGAACACATTTACTTAATCATCTGCCCACATGTCTCTGTCTTTCCTGGTCAACACAGCCTGCAACAAGTTTAAAAACCAATCAGTTTGCCAGCCATCCTTTCCACCTTTTTTCTTATTACCCTCCCTATCTCCTTTGTCTCTTCCCAGTTTCCCTTCCTATAACCACTCAAAAGAAATCTAGTGTATAATACATAAATTTTAGTCCCTTTCCATAACAGCCAAGTATTTAATTATGTTTGTTTCTGTTCAGTTCAGAGGACAACACTTAAAATGAGTTTGAAAGCTGGAATAAATAACAGCTTTAGCAGCAAATATATATAAAATGCTCAAGATAACAGGTCTCAAATCTACTATTGAGCTTAACAAAATAATAAAAAGCAAATTACATTTCTTTATGAAGGCTCCTTTACTATATTTTTTTCTAATTATTATTCCAAATAACTTACTTACACATATAAATACCTAGTGAAATTACTGCTTATGGAATTACAGTATAGTCCTCTATAAATTGACTACTCTGCTATTCAAAAATGGCAATAAAATACACATATGAATATACTAATACACTAATGTGTATTATTTTGTTAAGCAATGTAATTCAATTACACATGGACCTAGGAAAACTGTATCAATTGCACAATACGTATAAGCAATGCAGGGCAAACCCATGCAGAGCTGAGTATTACAACTAATACACAAAGCCAATCTTAATAATTTGGTTTAAGTAACAAATCTGCCCATTTGAACCAGCCAGTAATCAGTGACACCAATGAAAAGATTGATTTCTTCATGTTTTCACATATATTTATTCTAAACTTCTTGCTCCTAAACAATTGAAATAATCAAGTAACAGCAAGGTCCTAAAGGCTGCAGAAGGAGGTCCTCTGTCATTACCAGCATTTTTGGAGGGTTGTATCTACTATTTTGTAATGCTATTGTAATTAGCATGCAGTCCCTACTCAACATGATACTCAGACAATTTCTGTATATTTCTGAAGCTCTGTAGTGGTATCGTGAGGGAGATTCAGCCCTGACAAATCTTGTTTTGCCAAGCAAGGGGATGCAATTTTTTTTCTGACTAGTGTTTTTGGTTTTCAACCACACAGAGGTTGAAACTGGGGCCTTGCATTTTCAGTGTATTTCTGGGATCTTTGACACAGATTGAGACTTCCATTTCATTGCTGTATGGCGATACTGCAACAAAGCTTTGCCTATTGCTCAGAGATTGTTCAAGGTCTTCAAAAACCTGAGGTCCAGTAAGCAACTCAAGCTAAAAGACTGAAGCACTGGCATGTTTGCAATTATTCAGTTCAAAAACATTACTCTCAGACAGGTCCATGACTGATGAAAGAACACACAAGTTAACTCTGGTTATAAATACATTGCTATAACCTTACTATCATGAACTTGACCATATTGACTACATTTCAATCTTTAATGGATCTTTTGGTCAAGCTTCACACCTGCGTTCAGCAAACACACTGTTATGTCATTGCACTTTCTCTAATGCTTGCCTTGCAAAATTCTCGCTGCTGCTGCAATTTAAACTGAACAATGGAGCTTTGGTCATGGGCATCTCTCTCGGAAACCCGAGTCTTCATTCTCACCTTTGCTGTACACATACACAGAGACGCATTTCTCCTCAGTCTGTAATTCTGCCCCAACTGGCTCTTTAGACTATATCAGGCAAGCCCTAAACTTCAAGGGAATGGTTTCTTAACCCTCCCCTCCCCCCCAAAAGTAATAGCAAGGGTTTCATTTGCTTAAGTGATTATGCAGTGATCACTGGATTTTCAAAGATATTTTTAGAATTACAAGAACAGTATTTTAAACTCACTTTGCGTTCTGTTCTGCTTTCCTTTCCTTTCATGTTGGCCTCTAGACATCTTTCTGATTGTCTTCCTCTGTTATTGTTCTTAACTATTAACTAAATACAGATTTTCACATATTATTGGGGGGAGGGGAAGGGACATTTCCAAAATGTAAGGATTTAGTGTTCATGCCTCCCTATTGAAATAATGTACTACATGTGGTTTGTAAAATTCCTCTCAGAGTGTAACAGTATGTTAATATTTAATACTGTAGATTCCTTTTTTCCTTCATTGTAGAAATATATGTGGGAGGCTATTTGAGATCGATGCCTTTGCAAGAGTGTATAGAAAACACACTCTAGGGAGAATAATTTGATTTTTTGTAAAGTCACATGTATGACAATTCACCTGTATCTACTGAGGGTCACTGAATATCTGATGCTGGAGAAGAACATAATTAAATACTTATTTCAAGACTAAAATGATTTCTAAAGATTGCCGAAGCATAGTACTTCATCAAAATTGTATTCAACAAAGGAACATGGCATACAATCAGCATAAGAATGAAAACTGAGACATACTCAAGGAAAAAGAAAGACCTTGAGCTATTTAAAGTACTGTTAGCTGCTAGAACTGTACCTGAATAATTCATGGACATAATGAAGTATTTCCCCTTCTGCTCTCTCCCACACACTTCAAAGGGAAAATGAAAGTACATGAAATCCAGCAAACAGAAAAACTTTTAAAAACATAGAATCCCTGCCAACCGCCTAAAAATCTTTGAATCAAATGTAAAGCTTATGGATTACTTTCATATACCAAGAGCAGCTTAAAACAGATCTTTTTTCCTGAACAACATCACGCAAAAAGTGTATTATTCTCTACATGAATAAAACGAAGACTAGAAAAGAAAAAATAAATATTGCAATGTTTGGTACAAACGTTTTCTGTAGCTAACATGTGAAAATCCAGTTACATAATAAATTAATATGCCCTTAAGAACCAAAGACAGAAAACTAACAGTGGAGGCAACTGTCCTACTACAGAGCTCAGATCCCTCACACTATTCAAAATATTTTCTGCATGCACTCTATGGGCTGTGCAAGGGAAGAGCAGTATCTTCCATCCGACTGTTGTTTCTGCTTTTTCGATTCTCTCTGTGCATTAAACCAATGCCTGCAATGATGTCCCTCTTGCCTGAGTGATTGTAACTCATGGACTCTACCAACAGGTACATATATACATACACTGATATGCATGTGTGTGCACACCCACTTGCCGTACTCAGGCACAGATAAACAGCTCTGAAGGGAGCTGGGAGGCAACAGGTGGCCTCGCCATTCTAGTTTCAAGCAATTTTAAGCAAATTCAAGCAATTTGAAGCATCTATCATAGTATTCTAAATCCATGTTCAAGTCAACCCTAGATAAGGATCAGTTCTTGAAAAAGCTGATAAAAGACAGCAATCATCTAACCCTGAATTCACTATTTGTCAAGAATATCAAAATAAGAATCCCACTGACAATGTGCCAAAGCTTCTGTGCAGCAGAAAACCTGAGATCTGTATTTGCAGGAAAAAATATAATTTCAGACAGAGAGGTGCTTTGCTGACCATTCACCACTCTTCCAAATAATTTTAGAGTGTTGAGATTCACTTTGGTGGAAAACAGAATCAAGACAATGGGATTTTCTGTGTTCAAAACAGTGTATACGTTCTTCATACATCAATCTGCAATTTCATTAGCAGAATCCTAGGAAAAAAACCCACTCTTAACAAAGTGTGACAATACAGTCAAAGAAACACAATAAAGCTTAAAGGGACCAAATAAAGCCTCATTTAATAGTTTTTTTCTTTCCTCACTCACACACATATGCTTTCCTCCCAGCAGAGGGATACATCTGCAACCTGTAATCTGCTTTGTGGATTAGTTAATGTTTTTACAGCTTTTGTAATAGGCAAAGCGTTATGCAAGCATTCTAGTGCAGTCATTAGCAGCACATAGCTTTGGGAAAGTCTTCTACACTCATGCCAGATTTTTCTGCCAAACACAGAAAAAGCTCCTTGAGAATCTCTAACCTGCATTTGTATAATTTAGACCACTCCATGAAGCTTATTTGTTTATACCTTAGAGATGTGAGTACAACAGGTTATTCAACACATGGCTCAGTCAGTTTTTTCCAAAACCATTCAAATTAAAAACATAACTTACATCTAAAACCTTCTGTCACTTGAAACTTTGTCTGTGTCCTGAAAACACCCAAGTCAGTGCTTCAGTCAACACTTAAAGGGTCAGTATTTGCTTTATGACACCTAAGGAATCTTCAGTTCTAATTTTGCCTTTTTTCAGCCAATGGTACAGAGAGGGGAAAAAAAAAGGTAACCATAGAACTAGTGAGGATCTGGGCCAAAAAGAGAAAAATTTAAAACTGGGGGATACAAAAGGGAGAACCTCAGTATTTATAGTCATGATAAACCCCTACCACTCCTATGTAAACACCTACTACTCCTTTGTTCTATGTCAAACTCTTATTTAAAGAATATCATAGCTCTGACCAACCACAGCAGAACAATTCACCTATTGTCACAATCCAGCATCAGCCACACTCATTTAGCAGACATAACTGATTTTAAACCCCTTTCCCCAAACAGGTAGATACTAAGCTCAAGAACAGAATGATTTTTCTTGCAAATAAAAGAATGTTCCAGTTCTAGCTTTATCATTTATCCTGCTGGAGTCAGCACTTTTGGATGCCAAATGAGGATAATCTATTTTATGGCTCAAGCATGATTTTGTTTCTAAGAAAAGACAAAGAACTCACCGCATATGAAAAAGTCAAAACTGTCCTAGACATATATATAAGTAAATATTTTTTCCTCCCCAATATTATTATAAGCCAATTAAGGCTGAACCTTCCATTTCTGATTTTAAATTCTAGCCTCTAATACTGGTGATAAATCACTGAAAAGTGAGCTCTGTAAATGAAACCACAAGTGACCCTTTGGTATAGTGTCATTAATGCAATATATAATAGATATGCTATGGCTAATATTATTTGAAGTCTTTCTGTTTCCATGGCAACTTTGGCCTGCAGCTGCTCTGGTAAACAGGGGTTTATAGCATTCTTTGACAAACTCTTCTGCTCAAATGGCATTTTTCCACTACTGCATACTTTTCTCCACTTTCTTTGGCTCAGTTTTTCCTTTTGATTTTTTTTTTCTTTTTTTTTATTGGAAGAAAAAGTGTGATGTCAATTACTGGTCCAGAAGAAAGATTTTTTTTATTTTTATTATTATAATCACAGTTGAATGGGCAGTGAATTGGGAACCTGAAGCAAGGTAAACTGTTACAAGCTTTGACTAACAACAGCAGTACAAAATGCAACATCCCATCTTGGAGAGTTATCAAAATCTCATGAGACAGAAACCACAACCACTTGCTGGAAATCCTGCATTGCAGACATTTCAATGCCTTTGTTCCTTCCCCTGTACATTCAAAACTATTTGATGCTTAAGATACCCAGCTCTCTCAGTATCTACACGTGCATGGTCTTCTAACAAGTATTTGGCTCTGGACAGCAGAACGGAAGAACAGCACCAATATCTGCGAAACAGTGCCCAGTTCTTTCCCATGATAATCAGGCTAACTTGAAGCCTTTGGTCACCCCTGTCTGTCCAGCATACACCAACAACAGCCCTAGTTTTACCACTGCTTCAGAGCCTAAAGAAGAAGCTGTAGATGATTCCCTTTGTAAGGCAATGAACTCACAGTTCATTTTTAGTACAACATAACCCTTAGTAATGTTAATTGCATCACACTGTTACTTGCTGGCAGGACATCCAATCAGTCAGTAATTTGAGTCAATATAGCTGCTTACAAATCAGACTGATGTCAGGCTTATCAGATCAAGAAAACGTAATTGCTGATGTATTCTAACCAGTGAACATTCAAATAATACTACTACAAAAAACACATGTTATATATACATCCATATGGGGCCCAAGTATCATACAAGTATTATAGAGATTGGATCAGTGTCTGGATGTTCAGAAGAAAACAACATCCTAAAACATGAGGTATAGGATTTGCCAGAAAGCAAAGCACAAAGCTTGTTTTTCACTCTGCTTACAGGTCTTTTACCCCAGTTCTGTCTCCATTTAGCTCTGTTCACTGTGTGGCTTTGCAGTTTAAATGGTAGTTGCTATGTTTCTTTGACAATTACCATTCTTCCTATAAATTTAACAGAAATAATGTGCATATAATAAAGAACAGGAAAGAAATAGTACATTTTTGGTTTAGAAGGACAATGACTGAAAAAATGCAGTCACTGAATCAGCAACTCAGTTGTTGAACGCACTCTGATTTGCCAATAAATATCATATATGAAGTCACAGAATTCTTCATCCTGAGCATGTGACAAGTCTGCTGTTTGAACAAACGGAGATGGGTGGCTCATTACACTGACAAGTTAGACCTGAGACAGTCAGGAAAGGCTCAGCTCTGCTATGTGGTGCTCCAAAGACCTTTTCCACTAATCAACATTTATGCATCTTCAGTATAGAGAGCAATTTAAAGTCTTTGAGGTCATGACGACACTGTCAGAAACTTCCTCAAACCCTTACCAAAAAAGACTGTCATTATAATGATTTTCACTTGCCATTAATTCCCAGCCGCCTAATTTAGTATGGTAGAAAGCAGTCCCCCCACTACTAATTGGAATAAATTTTTAATTTAATAGTCTAATGTGCTCCAGTTTGGGTTTTTTTCCTTTCATCAACTCAATGCTCTCATTATTTGTTAATGGCTAGGTGCTCAGGGCAAATTGTTAAGAAGCCCAAAAAAAGACATCTTGGTCAATAGTCTAGATTTAACAAGAATCACAGGGTAGGTTATAATTTTCCTTCAGAATGAAGTAAAACACAGTCTTCTGTTTTGAATAGGATAGTGGCATTTATAGGTTCAGGTAATAAATTGCTCCTGTTTCATTCCCCCTCTAACCAGGCAAGACCACAAAACCCCAGACTTGCTCAGTGCCAAAGTCAGGTTTTTATCCCATGACATGAGTAAGATGAATCCTCAGGGACTAAACTGCAGTAAGTCTGTCAGAATAAATTCATCAGGAGAATACTTGCCACAAAATCTTATTCAGAATATAACAATGTTCAAATTTATACTAAAAAGAACTTAGTCTCTTAAGTGAGACTAGTCTCCCATGCCTATGTAAGCAGGACTTTAAAGAAAAAGCGGAAGTATTAAGCAGCAAATATTTGTTGCCAGAGTGACATTATTTTCAAATGCTTACTCGAATGAGGAAGTACTCAAACTATAATTTTGAGTATCTTACTTCTAGAGTACTTGCACTATATCAATATTAGTGATGTTAAAACTACTTATTCTCAACCAGGTTCTAACCTCACTTCCATCAACAGGTTCCAATACCACTTTTTACAAAGATTAGCAGCCATCTTCACACATCCAAAATAGATTGACATTCCTTCTTGGTCAGTATCCCTATTTTTAAGATGCTTTTCTGCACGTAAGCTCTATCTCTAGCTACTGCTGCTTTTAGTGCAAAGTGAAAGTCGAGCGGTGAAGAGGTTCCAGAAACAGGCAGCAGACGCTACATAAAGAATAGATACCACTGAATGCACTGAGCAAAAGAAACTGATCAAATACCAAAGCCCATCCCTTCCACAGCCTGAATTCTGTATGTATAGACTGGATTACCCAAAAATTAGGTTTTGTTTCTTTCCACTTACTGGAGCCATAAAGCAAACACTATCATTGTGAAAAAGCCAGCACATGTAAAGGCTTTTCTGGAGCTCAGCACTACGCAGTACTACTATTCGCAGCTCAGCAGTGGAAGAACACATGAACTTTTACAAAGGATAACTTAGTAGCCTACTTTCCTAAAGAATATGGCTGATGCCATCCAACTACCTATGCACAATTTTTTTTTGTCCACTCCCTAGGAAATTTTGAACCTCTTTACCAACATTCACTAAATTGGACAGTGACAGTCTTAAAGGCAAAATGCAGAAGCTGAGCTATAGCAGGTATCTGGAAGAGTAAAATTCAAGCACTGCATCTGCTACAATCAGAAGCCAGGTGGAAAATGGAGAGCTGTAACTGCCTCTGCCATAATGGCTTCTTTCAGTTGCAGCATCCTATGCCTATGCAGAATGACAAAGGTGTCTTCTAATCAATATTTCTATGCAGTGCGTATATACTAAAAAAAAAAAAAAAACAAAAGAAACCATGAATTAGTGCAATATTAAACAAAGAAAATTCACATAGTATCTTTTTTTGCATGATGTCATATTGCATGAAATTTAGCTTTTTCATTTGTGTATAGTATCTATTACTAAATCATTCTTTTCTGAAATGTCTTGGGACAATGTATAGTTAAAAGGAAGCCAAGTCTAAACACTGTTATGCCTCAATACAGTAGGATTTTATTTTCCCGTCCATACATTACCTGCATTGCTACTAAGCAACAGTTGCTCTGAACAATTAGATACTCTCACTCTGCTACTCAAAAAGCTGCAAATTTCTTTTACAGCCATTTGATGCTTCCAGAGGCAGAGTAAAAGCATTCCTCCACATCACAAGAGAACTCCTTAGCTTGCCAGCTGCCCAGTGCCTTTAGGCATCTCTTCCCCTCAGGCAACACCACAGAACTCTGAAGTTGAAGCTTGGCATTTAACCTTGCCGAGCTTCAGCATAAGGATTTCACTTGCCACTGTATTTTATCTGTCAGGATTCTTTACTCCTGGGAGATCTCATATTCTTCCCAACCCCAAGGACAATGCACTGCCAATTTCACAGCACTGCAGGGTTAGAGCTCCCTGGCTATGACAGTGGCATCACCAGAGCTAAAAAGTTCAAAGAGGGCTCCTTGCCACAGGCCTCACCTGCCCAGAAAGAGAACCCTGCTTGCTCTCTTCCCAAAGCATCAACACAGTTTGCTACACTGCAGAATGGCATGCTGCTCCTAAAGGCTCCCCAAATATTATCAGACCTCTGTTTGTATAAAATAAGGAAAACATAAACCATGTTTTAAGTATCGCACTACACCAGGAACCAAGCAGCCGTTCATCCGAAGCCCAGGCACATTTTACAGCAGCGTTCACCGTTCCGAAGAAGCCTAGTGCCACCGAGTGGCTGAGAGGAAAAGTTATCTCTTGGGTAAAATGCACTGGATCTGCAGAAAGCAGACACATCTCCCAAAAGAATGACTTTGAATTGCAGTTGGCAGTCTGTTTGTGTTAAGAAAATCAGGTAATCAAAAATTATTTTCTAAGCACAACAATCAACAGACAACTTCATGCATCTCTGAAAGAGACAAATGGGGTACTACCGCAGAATAATTGCCTTCAATTTTTGCATCCGAGTTCTGTATCGTAAATTTAGAGTATAATGGAAAGGTTTATACATTTTAATATCAATGCTACCCAGAATGTAAGAAGCAAAACAGAATTGCTTTTATCAGTGGCAGACCTGATAGCTTGCTGGCATCCTGTTTAATTTAACTCTGGGTGCAGAAGTTCCAAGAGCATTCCATGTTACACTTGTATTCTAACCAAACACACACACACACTTTCTTTTCAAACTAAAACCAGGATGATATGGTACTGCCTTTGGCTCTTCATATATATGATCCTCATATCTCAAACTTTCACATCAAATAAACTAAGTTTCTAAAAAATGAATTGAAGAAAAATTATGCCAAAAGGGTTTTTTTAAATCCTCAGAAAAAGTTCCCCTTAAAAAAAATAAAGAATTCAACTTGTGATTAACAATCACCTGTCTCACTCCTCATTTCTTCATGGGAGTTCTTAAACTGAATATAATCTTGTTATGGACTCTGGCCCATTCCTGGTGATTTGAAGATAACTATGAATCACAGTGCAAGTTCTTCAGCAGCAACTTGTAATCTTCTCTTACTGATATAAAAAAGCCCTAGTATAATCATCATACCAACTTTCTGTATCCATATAAATTACATCACGTGGCAATGCATTACACAGCATAGATATTCTAAATGCCTCTGTTCCATGGTCAATAAAAATAACCATCCAGCATACTGAACACTGTTTACTGTTCCATGTGTTACACAGTACTAGCTGATATTTTCAACTCAAGCACAAAGCAAAGAAAAAGTATGTTTTCAGGTTTGTTTTTGTACATATGAAACTGCTTCTGCTCAGGTCAGAGAAAATAACAGCCTCTGACGTATGCATTCTTACTGTAAGTCAGCGATGGGCAAAAAGAAAAGCTGCTAAAGATCGCATTTCTTTTTGAATACTGGGTGGTAGTGGAATTCCGTACCAAAAGAAATCTATTCATAGATTGTCTATGCACTCAGAAAAGAGCTCTTAATTTAATCTCTACACTATAACTAATAATCTTTGCTGCTTTAGCTGATAATACAGCCCTTAATACTGTGTGATACAAATGAAAGTAAAAGCAGCTCATCATTAGTGTTGAGAAGGTCATGGAGAAGACAGAATTAGGCTTTTCACAGAAGTGTATGGCACAGAGGACAAGAGATAAGGGACATCTATTGAAATGAGGTTCAGACCTGGCATATGGAGAAACTCATTCTACATGAAGACAGGTACTGGAACAGTTCCTTGAGGCTGTATGGTCTCCAGCCTTGGACACTTTCAAGACCTAGTTGGATGAAGCCCAAAACAACCTGATCTCATCCCTGGCCCTCTGTAAGCAGGGGTTCAGAATAGAGACTGGAGACCTCACACGGTTCCTTTCTAACCTGAATGACAGTATTAGTATGAAAAGCTGTTCTTTCATCAGTGATCACTTGACGTTATATTGTTGTTTATGGCATGTGATCATATTCTAGTACTGATAACATAATAAAACGAAAGTTTTTTACCTCAGACAGCTCTCATATTAAATACATGTACAGAGAGATGTTCCTATTTGTAGAAGCCCTGAGACTTTTCTGGAATTTATTAGGGCACATTAAATGAGATTTCTTACCAAATAAGGTAGTTCTTTCAATGATCTCCAAGAATTTGCAATCTTTTGCATATCAAATTTCATCCTATTCTTTCACTCACCAGGCTTTTTACGTTACACTTCTTTTTTAAACATCAGTCACATCTTGTGTTTACATTTAAGAGAAAACCTTTCTTTCCTACTTATGTGTAAAGCCTGTGAAAGCTTGACTTCTAGTCAGGCAGCTGGTGAATAATTTTGGATCCCAGCTCATGGCTGGGGGTCAACCAACAGCAATTATAGATACAAATGATGACTAACTATTTCCCTGAGGACATGATACAGAAGGAGAGGTTAATTCACACAACATTCAAATCAGCAACCAAAGCATCTTCTCCATTCTGTGGCTGTTTGATGAACAGAATGTTTTTCTATGATTATGAAAAAACAGTCTCCTCTTCAGAGTTAGACTCCAAATTCATGAGCTTTGAAATTACTTTATGACACCACCATTTCTTATTATAGTACTGCTGCAGAAAAAATTCAAAGTCATTTGAATCTGCTGATACAGTATCAGAGGATTATCTTTTATGCTGACAGATAAGGCAGTCATTACTACTGCTCAATTTTAAGAACAGAAGGTAGCAAATAAATAAAGATAGGCTTTTGTTAATTTTGAAGCTTGATTTTGGTCTCTGAACAGTAAATTCTAATGAGCAGCAAAATTCTCTGTGTGGTATCTAAGTAACATGTGGTCTGTCCACATGCATATTTAGAGCTCACATCACAAAAAGTTCACAGCATAGTTGGTGCTCTGCAAATTTATCCAAAGGTGATGCAGTGGGCATTGCTCATTCCATCCAAAACACCTCCTTGAATCAGCAGGTTGGCAAAGACAACAAAGCAGTCATGAGTTTAGGTGCAGTGTCCCTCAAACTGTCCTTCCATCCCACAGACTTGCAAGTTAATCCAACACCATGCCAAGAACATTTTCAACTATTCCTTATCTCATACTCCTTTAAACAGAGGTTGGTGCTCAGAACACAGGGTTACATTCTACCAACTTAAAATGCAAAACTAATCAAATTTCAGGAAGGGGTTTTGGACTGGAACTGTGCATTGACTAACAAGAGCCAGGAACAAGACCAAGAAACATCACATTTGAATTTATTCACTTATGAATGAAATTACTTCCCCAACAGTGCAGTCTTCAGTGAAAAACACTTCTACCTTTAAGGAGCAAGTGGGCAGCAGAAATGTGTGACTAACAGCTGGGCATGAATGTGATTATTTCAAAATGCTTATTCTGAAGCAAGTCTGTAACTGAGCATCTTAACATCACTGCCTCTCCTACATGTTTTACATGGACCCTCCACTTACTGTTTTAGGGAAGTCTGCTCCCTGGCTTCACATTTTGCTGTGCAAGCCAAAATGCTCTTCTCACTCTTTAAAATTTTTTAAAAAAAGCTTAGTGAAATCGATTTTCTGGTGAAAGAACCACTAATGAATGCTTTCAATAAAGTCCCGCAAGCTGGACGTATCATGAAAATTCGATTAAATATAATTTATTTTAAAAGCAGTAAAATTCAGAATCCTCCTACACGCACTTCACTTTAGCTGGATATTCAGCCCTTGGTTCTACAAGTTCCTGACAGTCTGATACAAACATAAGCACATGCTGTTCTTTCCGTACTATTGCTGTGGCATTTTCCATGGCAGGTTTTTTAGTTTTGTCTTGGAGTTGTTGTGTTGTGGGTTTTTTTAAGATGTTCATTATAAGCGGCACAAACACAATTTCCTTATTTTTAAAGGAGAATTCATAGACATACTAGGCAAATCTTGCATAAACACAAACCAATTCGGTATCATTAGGAATCTGAAATTTTGCCTTTTTTTAGCAGTGTCCAGGGTTGTTTTAGAGAGACACAGCTGCCTTTCAATTTCCACAAGTATGATTTGACCATTTGGAATAATCTACAAAAGTTACAGTTTTGACTCAGCTGGTTTTATTACCATCCAATCCTAGTACCAATATCAACACCCTTGACCAAAGGCAAGCTTAGCAAGCATCAATGTTTTTCACTCCTTTCATTTTTTCGTCTCAGGATCCAAGATAATTCACAATATGCCCTACAATAACAACTAGGCAGAAACTGCATTTCTCAAGTGCCCTACTGACATCACACAGTCAAAAAAGAAATGCAAAGTCCATTCCTGTGCTACAGCCAATTCTCCACGAGTACAGTTCAATCAAAACGGGCCTACCAAAAATTTTTATTTGAATAAAGTAAAACTTCCAACTACTGTATTACTACTAATTTTGTAGTGTTAGGCTTCAGACCAAGACAAATTTCCCAGTGAAGATAGAGAATTAGTATAAAAGGCTATTCTTTCATCAGTGGTCATCACAGATGTAAAGATAAGACAAGGACTGCCTCAACGCCCAGCAGATTTTTGGGGGCTGGAAGAGCAAATGACCTACATAGAGTATTACATCAGCACATCATTAAAGTGAAGTTCTGATCTGAAATTATTCACGTTCTTATAAGGTGGCACATTGACTAATAAGAAAAAGTACTTGCTGGAGGCTGCAATTTTTTCCTGTTCGTAATGCTTCTGCTCATCCCAATTATCCTCATGAGCACCATAGCCCAGTATTTAATCAAGGGTAGAAAGAGAAAGGGAATAGAAAATGAAGTGGTAAATGGGGAAAATGACGGGATACCCTTAGCAGAGCTATCTTCCATCTTAAAATACTGAGTATTTTTATTCTAAACTACAGATAATACATTCAGTGAATACTAAGACATTCTTTTACCTATGTAAAACGTAAGTTACATGATAAATTAATTGCTGCAGGACTTTTGGACAATTCTGTAACAGAGGGAGAACAACCTTACACAGTAATTTCCCCCCCCCTTTTTTTTGGGGGGGGGGGGGGGGGGACAGGGGGGGGGGTTTAAAACAATAGTCTGTTCCCTAAAAGGTTTGCCCAGTGTTTGTGGGGAAGAGGAATAATGTAAACTCTACTTCTGAACACAAGACAAGCTATCACCTTTCTCCTGACTTTCATACACAGTCTCAGTTTCTGATTGCTTCAATTCTGTCAAAGTCACTCTACCAAGTTTTTACTATTGCTGGTTGTCTCAAGGGTCTGCAATAGACAACAGGAAGCACTAAAGGCAGAAAAAGTTAGTGGAATTTGAGATGACTAATCCTTAAAAAACTTCAAACATCTGAAGACTCAAAACAGAAGACTTTGCTCCCGGAAAAAGAGAGTGGAATCACATCAGTTTGGTGGACAAAACCGGCACTTAGCTTTCCACCAGTCTGCTGGTGTGCTAGCATACCTTGGACTGTGCAACTGAGGGAATTTTGTAAAATGTCACTGTATGAATTTTTATAGAAATACAGTGGCTGCCAAGTTTTTAAAAAACCCTCTAAAACTTCTATAATGTAGCTTTCCTGAGCAACTGCGATGCAAAGGCACACTATGAGAGCTGTTATTTCTGGACATTTGAACTCCTGACAAACTCATGTAATTATATATGCATATATACACACATGAGCCAATACAGAACTATTAACGTCACACTTCAGGTTCTTGCTGATTCCCTGGCATTGCCTCCTCTACTAACAGGTTCTTCTTCCTCTCCACTCCTGTGGAAAATGCAGAAAAAAAATATGTCTGTTGCAAAGCCGTTTTTGACTTTGCACCTTCTACATACACCAACCACCTGACCTGCTGACAAGTCATGCTGAAACCTCACAACTGCTCACAGAGTGCACAACACAAAACTCAGCATCATGAAAAGCTGTAGAAAGGATAAAAAGTTACAGAGTCAGGTCTCCTACAGCAACACAGTAGCAAACACAGCAGAAACACAGCTATATAATTTCCATCCACTGTTAATCCAACATGTTCTTAAAGAGACTCCCAGGGATGTAGATTCCACAATAGCCTTAGTCAGAGTATCTGGTTTTTACCACCCTTATCATCAGAAACCATTTCCTAATGTACCTCCTGGTCCCTCCTTAACGCAAATGAAATTAACATCCAGAGGAACCTCGTCGAGAAACAAAGGCATGAACAACTGGATGTGCTAGAGGACACGTAAGTTAAAATGAAGGTACTAAGAGAGGCAATAAAGATGAGTTCCAGAGGCATAAGGAAAAAGCCATGAAAAGGTGAACAATTATTTCACTTCTGCTGGGTATTTCTGGGCTGCCACCTATGAATCTGTATCATGATTGTAACACGAGCCACATGAGAGAAAGCCAAATTTTAACTATTTCCATTTTAAACCCTTTTCTCCTGTCTCTAGTAACTTGTCCATGCCTTTCAAAGTCACAGATAATTCTTCCTAACTTAACGTAACACACCAAACCAACTTATTGTTAGGTCTGGAAGAATGCTGGCACTAATGAACATAATTTAATATCTAAAAACTAAACATACGTATTTCAATACAAAAGGAGACTTTATCTGGGGTGAGGAAGGATGTACTAGCAGAGGAGTTACCCCCACTGTTCTCTTCCCCTGATGTAGTAAGCACAGAGTTGGGTCTGGCTTTTCACTTTTCAGACCCCTCCTGAATATAAACACAGGACATACAACCTCCAATAGTTCAGACTGCCCACCAGCAATATGGTTTTTTCTGCTGGACCAACTTTAATATAACTGAAAAACTGTGTTCCAAAAAAACACTATTTCATGGCTTGAGCCTGAAGCAGCAATATTTTTGCAGCACTTTATTTACCTGTGACAGGCTATATGGACCTCAGCATCAGTATCTCTTAATCTATAAAAGGGTGTTTTATTATTGTACTGGTGAGCAGAAGAGCAGCTGCCTCACGGTTTAATGTACTCTCAGTACTGAAAATCCAAACTCGGGTTTCTCATCCGCAGTTCTGCAGTCTCTGCTGATCTGTAAGATTACAGCAGAGCCCAGCCAGGGAAGACTGCACCCCTGGTGATAAAGAATTCTGTTAACTTGATCAAGGGTTGCACTAAATCATTAAATAAAACCTTAAATCACTGCCTGTTGCAGCTCTTGCATGGACACTCACACACCTAAAACACATTAGTATGGGCAACCACATTGATAAAAACAACATATGAACATACAACAGCATGTAAAACCACATAAAATTGCCCATCTCAGTGAATGCACAGAATTAACATCAGATTATTCTCCATTCCTCCATGGAAAACTTCAAGGGATTTTTTTCCCCTCTGTTTTAACATTTTATTCATGTTCCTTTTATAAATAAATACATAAATGACAAGAAAGCCAACCCACGTGGACCTGTACATGGCATTGAGGAATTTAAATGCTCCATTCTGCCTCTCTGTGCTTACAGTACAATTTAGATGCCATTATTTCACATCCACAGGTAAAATTACCAAAAGAGATACAAATGAAATACAGTACTTCAAATGGAAAAAGCAAAACGCACCACTTGTAATCGCCACTGAATTACTGCTTGCAACAGTATCACTACTGATCTCAATTCAAAAGGGGAAAAAAGTTTTATCCAATAGTCCAGAGAAAAACACACGTCTACTTGGAGCCTACAGAATCAGTTCAGCCTAAACACAGCATTTTTCACACAGGCTACTAAAAAGTTCAAAAGTGAGAGTGGAGGGCTATTTATTTTCAGTTATCTTAATAAGGCAATGCAATTTCAGTCCTCTACCATGGACAGCTGCTTTGACAGGTAGACAAAACAACAGTCCAGCATTTCCAGAAAAGCAGAACTCATTCTTCAACCAACTTCAGCTGAATATTCCCAATAATTTCCACTGAACATCACAGTTCCTGGCGTCCCAGTTAGCTGCAGCCAAAACACATCTTAAGTTTAAAATGCAATAGGCTTCAGATGCCTCCTTCAAATTTTTTCTCAGGAGGCAGCATTCCAGCAAGGCCCAGTTTTTCTTTTCAAAACAGAATATTCATTCTCATGCTGAGGTTTCCTGCATTCAAATTCTTGTACAGTCTAAGGTGACCACTATGTGCTTCTATATAGCACCCGCAGAATTAATGGCAAATTTTAATAATATATTTACATGGAGAACAAGAAATGCAAAACCTGACAGGAGGTAGTTCTAAAAACCAAAACATTGGTTCACTCACGAAAGGTACCCCTGTCACAAGTGTGAAAGCCTCTAATTGCCAAACAAATAGATTATTAGCTCATCTTCACAATACTTCGCTATATTTCCCTTACAGGTCTCTCTTATCAAATTTATTCTACATACATGTAATTTTCTGCTCCAGATAAATAGTGTAGGTTCATCGTAACTGCTCAGCCATGCCTGCAGGCTAACTGGAGTCAGAGTTTTCATTTTCAACCTAAGATTGGATGCACTTGGCCAGTCAATGCACCACAAACCTCATTTTTTCCCTCTAGTAATATAAATGCAATAAAGCCAGGGAAGTTAACGGAGGTTTGCACTACAGTAAAAATCAGGAGGAGAACAGGGCTGGCTGGGGCGACAGCTGGTTGATTTTTAAATGCAATAGGAAGGACACAAAGACCACTTTCTAAGAAAATCTAAGATTTTCCTTAAGCAAGTCATTGAAGTGTCTCCTTCACCCATGAGAACAGTAATTCTTGAAATAAATGTTTTACTGACATAAAAGGGTGTTTTTTGTTTACTGCTTGTAAGGCTAACAGGAAAAAAAATACTTTCCTCCTGACAAATGTCACAAGGTTGAAATGGCAATAGCCTTATAAAACAGACTGATACCTATAAATTAGCTACAACACTTTTAATGAATGGAAAATTAATTCCATACAAAATAATAGTAACTTGTTAGTAAAATCAGTATTTTGAAGTATATTTCCAGTCTCAAAACCACCGGCAGAACTATAGCAATAATAATCTGGAGAATATGACATTAAGTAGCTACCTCAGAATTACAAGCATAAATCTTTATCTTTCCTTTGTCAGGCACATATGCACAGCTGCTTCTAATTCTATTCATTACCGCAAAATCCAGAGCTCACACAGGCCTGTAGCTCTGCCACACATTCAGACACTAAACTGAAAAGCACAGATTACGACATTGCAAAACCCCTCAGTAAAATATCTTCTATCACCTTATGCTTCTAGGGAAGATAACCCCTCATTACATCAGCATTTTCACAGCCAGCAAGATGATTATATTTTTTTTTTCCAGATGAGGAAAAAATAAGGCATTTAAGCAACTTAGCTCAGGCTTTACAGCAAGCCTGTGTGAGAGGCTAAGGGAGAGCCTCACAGTTCCCAGCTCCTCATCTTTTTACAGCCCACAGTTCCAGGCACTAGAAAGAAAATCAAAGTCCTTCTCCAAGAAACACAAACTCAAAAATTATCTGTCCAGGTTTTACTTTCCTTTTATACCCCTTCACTGTGGTATCTCAGAAAAACAAGAGCAATTCATGCTATATTCCACCTTATGCATAGGGAGTATAACTAACAGGAATTACTCTCTATAATGGTAAACAAACCAATACTACCCAAATACCTGGATGAAATTATCACAAATATTTTAAAGTTTGAACAGCATTCCAAGCATATCCCAAGCTTCGTACACACATAAAGAGAATGACTATAAGGAGTGTTCAAGTTAAACAGATCTGATACATGGAGCTCTCCATCAGTCCTGGACGCAAAAAAAATGAAATGGAAAATAAACAGGACTGATGATATTCCATTAATAACAATGATGGAGTGTTCCAAGCAAAAAAACTGTGAATAAGAGGAATTCAAGGGCACAGTGATTGCAAGATTTGCCAAAAAGAAATGGGAAATTTTAATGACCAGGCTGTAACTTTCTAATCACAGTGTTAAGGTTCCTATTTATGATGTATGTATTTCTGTTAAGGAACCAAATGTCTGCACATAACAGGGAACTGTGCATGTAATGCTCTGAGTATTACTGGGGCAGCCAGCTATGCACAATGACCATCAATGTATATTTATGGTTTTTAAACACCTTTATTTGTCATTACAATGCCCTATTGATCATTTTTCTATTCTTACACACTGCTTATATCATTGCAAGGAAGGACAGAAGGAAGAAGCCTCTAATTCCTAAAGGTCCTATTTATGAGTTGTCAGCTTGCAAAGGCCTACAATCATTTGTCTTTCTTAGGAATGTAATGGGTGAAATGTAGTGTATCAAGCCTAAAACAGATTTCACCCTGGAATCAGTAAGCAGGAGCACTGAAGTAGATGATAAAGTGCTATATAGTATGGGCGCATTTAGAAATAAATCCCAAAGGCAGCAGAAAACCAAACCACTTTAATACATCAGACAACAGAAGGAAGCAGGTAATGAAAGAGTAATATCTGCTCTTGAAATCTAAACCTGTTATCTCTGCATCTTTTATTTTCATATTCTTCGTTTCTACCTCCACCTGTATTTTCAACTTATTGGCTAAACTGAGATAAAATGTGCTCTGCCCTAAAAGGATATTTTAATACCTGGTTACAATCCCAGTAATCTCCTTCCTATTCCTGTTGAGTACTTTTTCAACCCTCTATGAGGGGCCACTGACACAGCAAGCGTGTTTCACCTCAGGGCTTTTTTTTTCCCAGCAGGAGGAGCATTTGCTGTAACAACTACTTGTCAGTCTTTTTGCAAAAATGAGAAGAGAAGATTCTTGTACTAGCACAGGCATTTTTGAGAGCAATGTTACTTTTTGCTTCTTCTGACCATGTTTTCCTAGAGAGTGGGTTAAGGAAAAAAGGACTGCAAGTACTGTTTTGAAATCATTTTTTCATTTTCTCAGACAAAAAGTAGTCTCCTTTCTTGGTGACTGACATTTCTTTGTTGATGATATTAAAGGTTTATTTGCACACCACAAAAATCTAGTGCGCTCTTTCACTCATTTCTCAGGTCTTCAATTCCAGGATCATAAAATAAGAGGGTAAGGTATCACTTCAATTCATGTAAGCATTCATAAAAATATAACCTCATTACAAAGATGCCTTTGACTAAATTCATACTATTTTTTTCCCAGACTTTAAATGAAAATGCTATACTGAGAAAGAGGATTAAAATGGAGGCTAACGTAAGCAATCTAAAGTGCAGGTATTTTCCAGGTTTTGACAGTGCAGTTTATATTTTAATGTCATGAAGAATAATGGTATGATCTTGGCTACATCCAACCACTTACACTGTATCTTTCCTCACACAAAATTTCAACTGATGTTTATTAGAAGTTCCCCAATACATTTCTTCTAGTCTAATAAAAAATGTAATCATAAGACAAAATGTCATGTGCTCTGTATACACTGATGCTCTAGGAAATTAAAGAGGGAAGATATATTTTTTCCCCAAGGTAATAAGAATCTTATTTCAAATAACACCAAGAGCTAGATCTCCTTGACATGCAGTTTGAGGTGTTATTAAAAAAATGGTAATCAAATCTATGAATTTCAGAGCAACAGTTGTAGAAGTCAGCCCTAGTTTCATCTCACAAGCCTGCAACGAAGTATTTCTCTCTGACTGCGATTGACTGACATGGGCGAGGCCAGGATGAGCAATATGTAAATGTGTAGTAATCAAACACTTTTTAGATTGTTAAATTCAAATGCATTTTCAGGTATGAATAAGGTTTCCTGACATCAAGGGACACAGAGTTAAAGGAGGAAAGCTGCACTGAGAAAACCTGCTGTAATTTGGTGGTTTGTTCCACAGTTTATAGTATTTGTGCTGATGGGTAACCCAAATCACGTTTCTACCACATCTGTTAATGATGAATAACACCCTACTGCGGGACACAAGACTTTCTGGATGACATCTACTCCTTATTAAATTTGTCTTCCATCTCCTCTCCCTGAGTTCATCCTTTTACCAAAAGTCCTCCAGGAGCAGCAAATCAAAAGAAAACCTCAAATGAGTTTTTTTCACTGACTTGCTGCAACTGTTTGCCATGACCTCTAATACTACTGCAGTCGAGATTTCTGGATTTATTTTTTAAATATTTAACAATGACGCTAAGATGACCATAGCATGCAAAATCTCCTGAAAAATTAAAAAACACAAACAAACAACAACAGCAAAAAAATGGTCTGAACATGTTTCCAAAGAAAACATAAATCCAAAGCAAAGCAGCATAAAGAAATGCTGGCTCACCTCTATTATACATGGCAGTATCAGTCAGTATGTGTAAAAAAAAGACCACAGTAAAATCTGACAGAGTATTTATTTAGCTATATTAAACCAATTCCCATTTAATGAAAGGGGAACAACTGTGTACAGAATCTGAAGTGGAACCTTAAAGAGTATCAACTAGCACAGAACAAATAAAAACATAGCCAGCCCCCCCTGCAGATACTTAAGAATCTAGCTAACCCAACATGACAGAGAGGCAATGGGACAAATCTGTCAGCTGAAATGGGCAAGCATCGGGCTGGATCCACACAGCACACAATTTATCAGCACAGAGAAAAATCAGCAAAACTGAGCCAAATGCTTTAATAGTGATCCAGCCCAATAAGGTTAATCTCTGGAGGTCCTCTCAACAAGGGAGAACAGTGAGAAAAGCTACATATGGATTAGACAGGAGGTTGAAATTAGCCACTGTTAGTTGTCTCCTGGAAGAGCCTTTTTCTCCACTAACTACAAAATACACCTGGGACATTAATCACATGTTAAAATTAAGTTTTACAAATAGGTCCTACTGGTACTTGCTAAACAAGATTACAGGGGACAAATGTCCACTGTAGGGAGATAAGATATGCAGTAGAAATAGGATAATAATTAACTTATTTATTACACTAGCGTTAATACAAGACACTCCCAAGCGTTAGCCAAAGTTTCTCTTCCTTTAGCTCTAGGCTCAAAGACTTGCTCTGTAAGAAAACAGAGATGTAATCTTCAGCATATAAATGAGAAATGTTGGGCAGCTAGGCAAAACATAATCAACTTTGCTTGCTAACTGCAAGATGTCCTAGAAGGAATAAAGCTGCTCATGCCTATCCCTTGAAACACTCAGTTAAGGCCAGATTCACCAAGCCTTGAGAAAACTCAAGTGAAAACAGAGAGGAGAATACTGAACGTCTGAAGCACTGCAAGAAGTTAAAAGCATGAGTGTCAAGGTTTGACCCTGACTAAACACCAGGCACCTCGACTCTCTCTTGCTACAGAAAAAAAAAAACACTTAAAAACAAAACACACCAATCTCATGAGTCACTTGAGATAGGACACTGGTTGGTAGGAGGACGCACAGAAAAAGAAAAAGGGCAAACAGGCTCTAAGCTTAAAGTTGCAAAAAAAGTGATTTAATTACCTAACAGAATTGGAGGATAAATGCAAGGCGAAAATACACTTTTCATACATTGTTTTGTTCACTCCCCCCTCCCTCTTACGAACCTATAGTATTCACCCCCTTTCCTCTTTTATAACCAACAAACTCCGGTAGGGGCAGAGTGTGGGGTATTTTTTTCAGTCCACAGAGCAGGTTCTTAAATCTGTTCATCACTACAATTCTTCCACTACAAATACTCTTTGTCTCTACTTATCTCTCTCTCTC